>VXBA01004453.1:49380-121949 GCA_013399895.1 Serilophus lunatus | reverse complement strand
GCTCCTGCTGCCTGGCGGCGGCGCTGCCGCTGCTGCTGCTGCTGCTGCCCGCCGGGTGCCCGGTGCGGGCGCAGAACGACACGGAGCCCATCGTCCTCGAGGGGAAGTGCCTGGTGGTCTGCGACTCCAGCCCCTCCGCCGACGGCGCCATCACCTCCTCCCTGGGGATCTCGGTGCGCTCGGGCAGCGCCAAGGTCGCCTTCTCGGCCACTCGCAGCACCAACCACGAGCCCTCCGAGATGAGCAACCGCACCATGACCATCTACTTCGACCAGGTCAGCCGCCGCCTGCTTCGCCTTCGCTATCCCCATCCCCGCCCCTGCCTCCTGCTCATTGCACGCTTATTCTCGCACAGGCTCCCCTTCCGTCCTTTGATCACAATCCCTCGCTCAATAGCAATTTTACGGCTCAACTCCCCTAAAAGAGTTTGGGAAGTTCTTATAGGTGGCTGCGGGGCTTTCCTAGGGTGATACCGGCAAGGAACACGCTAGTTTATTGTTCGGTGCTATTGCTACTATGGAGAGGGCTTTAACGTGAGAATCTGTACCTCGGACGCGTGCAGGGGCGCCTTGCAGCCGAGTATTGCCTCGGACTGACATGAACTACCCAGTAGAAGGGTGCGCATCCCTCCTTCCGTGCTCCGTAGGAAATGCTCGTTTTCAGGGAAAATTCAGAGATTTATCGGCGAGGAGTCGCCGCATTTGCCTGTTCTGAGCGTGTTTGGCAATGTTACAGTATCTCTCGAGGGGAAGGAGGGGTGAGGAAGAAGAGGGTGTTTCCCGCGTTAGCAAACGAGGCTAACGATGTCCCTGGTGGGCGAAAACGGAACGGTGTTATTGGCATACGCCGGACTGAGCAGGGAACAGCCCCTCCTGGTCGTCCTGCCCCTGCCCCATCTCACTGCTTGCCTCCCAAAGACCGTGCCCAGTCCATTCACTTGAGTTTTGCGATGAAATTTACTTTTTCCTAGCGCTTGTGACTCCTGAAGTAGCATTGCAGATTCAGCCAAAATTAGCACATCAGACTATTTTCTGGGTTTTGTAGTTTGGTTTTTTTTGTTCGTTTTGTTTCTTTGTTTCATTGTTTTTGTTTTGGTTGGCTAGGAGTTTCTTGTCGGTCCGCTTTTCATTCATGGGTCTACTTGTCCCCCTTAATGAGTTTGCACAGCTATTCTTCACATACAAGATATCACAAAGTTACATCAGTAGAGGAAAAAAAAAAAAACAGCACAAGATACCCACCCCCAAAAACCTACTTGCTGAATATATAGCATATTTTAGATGCTTTACCTGGCAATGCACAGTTCCCAGGAGCTCGAAGTTGTGTCCTCCGTACTCGCACAAAAAGGGTTTATTTTATTTTTTAGTTTCTTTTTTTTTTTTTTAGAAACTATAGAGTTTGGCTGTTTGGGAGGAAAGGCTCGGGATTTTGCGGGAGGGGGCGAATTATTTGTTTTCTTCTAGTTTGTTCTTTCCTTTATTAAAGCAGAGGTTGTAGCCCGCACAGCTGAGTG
Organism: Serilophus lunatus; assembly: GCA_013399895.1. Taxonomy (NCBI): domain Eukaryota; kingdom Metazoa; phylum Chordata; class Aves; order Passeriformes; family Eurylaimidae; genus Serilophus; species Serilophus lunatus. Next base: position 120,436 of record VXBA01004453.1, on the reverse strand, counting down.
CAGCCGGGGTGCCCCAGGGGCGGACACGGCGGAGCCGCGGGCTTGGGCTCACTCACTCATCGCATGGCATCGACGTGGTCCCGTGGGTTCTTCTCCCCTCACCACCCGTGCCTTTTGAGCCAAATCATGCTGCCTGTCACAGGAACCTGCAAAAAAAGGAGCGGATGAGCTGAAGCAAGATCCCCGTCAGATCGACGGGATTGGAAGGATGCAGCAGCCCCTTTTGATCCTCTGCTGGAGGGCTCAACTCTTGCTCTTTTTTGTTTCAAAAGTAATTGAAATATATAAAAAATTAAGATTGTTGCCGAGGAGGAAGAGCAGGCCCACCTCTGCCACCTTATGAGAGTGTGGACCAGGCAGCACAGCCCTCCACAGGGACAGAGTGACATAAGCTGGCAGATGTTGCTGTTGCTGAGCATCCACTCTTCTTTGCACCTCTCTGCAGTGCAATTTTCATTCTATACACTATTAAACTAGAGGGCAGCTCTGTTTTCAGTAGTGCTAGCTAAAATAATGCATTTGTATTATGAGTTAATGACTTTTGGGATTTTTTTCTAGCTTCTTTCTCCTCCTTCCCTCCATTTCACCCTCCTCCCCCTCCCTCTTCTGCCATTACTTTATTGGCAGCTCACTGTGGACATTTGCACTTTATCTAACAGACTTTAGAGCTAATTTTTGTGTAACTAAATTCTTTTATTGACTCTGATGCCTTTTAAATGCCTCTGTAACTTGGCTCCATTCCCCTGCCTTGCACTTTCAATTGTGCTGCAAATGCTATTTTCACTATGCTTTATATTGGTCGTGGAGCCCACATCAGATTTTCCCTAGTGTTCTAAGGTGACATTTGTTTCCTCTGATTTCTCTCTTTCTCTCTCTTTTTTTTTTTTTTTTTTTTTACTTTCCAGGTATTAGTTAATATTGGCAACCATTTTGATCTTGCTTCCAGTATATTTGTAGCACCAAGAAAAGGGATATATAGTTTCAGTTTCCACGTGGTCAAGGTCTATAACAGGCAAACCATCCAGGTAGGTTCTGATGTAAGGAAGATACTGTTTTGTTTTTTTTTAAATGCTCATTTCTAGCCACACATTTACAAAACCAGAAATTGAAGAATGAGACTGCATATTATTTTTAAAAGGGTCTGTATGCCTGACAGAAATCACACATTACCTTATCTTAATTCGACACAGATTTTAAACTGCATAGAAGTTCAGTGATGTGCACAGGACAAAAAAGACATTGACAGTATTGAGAAAACTCAGATTCTGTCTCTTTGTACTTTTTAGGTAAGTTTAATGCAAAACGGCTACCCAGTGATTTCAGCTTTTGCAGGGGATCAGGACGTCACCAGAGAAGCAGCCAGCAATGGGGTCTTGCTCCTCATGGAAAGAGAAGACAAAGTGCATCTCAAACTGGAAAGGGGTAACCTCATGGGAGGGTGGAAATATTCAACGTTTTCTGGCTTCTTAGTCTTTCCACTATAAAACAAGGCCAAATAGGAGACAGATCTATAAGCTGGAGCAAGGATTTAATCGTTAATGGCACCCTGGATTTGGCAGCATATGACAATATTTTCAGTCACCCTGGCAGACTGTCAAGGTAGAAGAATGATAACCTTCTAAACTCCAACATTTGCTTTGAATATTGACTATTCCTTGGGAACCTGCGCCTCTAATTAGTTTTAGACGACAGTGATCTTTAGGAGAAATGAAATTATCGACCTGAGCAATTTGTACCTGTGATTGTAAAGTCAATTTTGGATTTTATTGTTGGGATCATTGACTTTCTTTTTCTTTTTTTTTTCCTCTTTAATTTTTTCCTCTTTTTCTTTCTCTTGTTGTTGTCACAATGAGACAAATAACTTGGACCACAGAATCGCTTTGTCAAAGGCTTGCTCCAGAGCCAGAAGAATGGAGTGTTCAGTCCAATGAGAAGTTCTTTCCATTCTTTATTTCTTTGTGTTGTATAGCCTTAAGAAAAACACAAAAAAAAAAAAAAAAGAGAAAAAAGAAAAAAAGGGGAAAAAAAAGAATGGCTTCAGTCTCAGTCCTGTATTTTTCCGGGGGAGGGGGATTCTGGACATTACTGTGTCAAGAAGTGCTTTATCCAGTGAAGCAAAATTTGCACGATTGGAACCTTATTTGTGTTGTTCGTGTTTTTCATCGACTTTTTATTTTTCCTGATTTTTGTTTGTGTGTGCTAAAAATGTAAGCTAGATTGATCAATAAGACAAAACAAAGCACATATATACCCTGTAGCTCTAAGTAAAGCTAACCAGTGAACAATTCTATCTGTACTTTCCAGCTGATCTTTATAGACCTAGAGAGAGAGAGAGAGAAAGAGTGAGCAAGAGAGCTACATGATCCTTGAATTACAATCTGGAAACCAGTAAATGAACTGACATTTGTGAATTGTCCTGACATTTCTAGAAGCAACAGTGGAGGCTTGGAATATTTTCTCTGACCATACCCTAAAATATATCCTTTCTTTGCATTATCAAGCATATTTCGGGTGCATTTATCTGATATTTATTTGATGTATATGTCCACTAATGCTTGAGTACACATTGTAGGAGCACAGAGAGATGTCAGAGCAAACTCTTACTAAATTAAATAAAACCATCTCTACCTGAGCTGTTCCTGGCAAGTATCAGAAGAGCTGATACTAGCATCTTTGACAGCCCTGGGGAGAGGGGCCTCAAAGGATCAGCAAATGCTCCAGAAATTGCATGGGTGCCATGCATTTCTTAGGTGGATGTGCTCTTCCAATATAAATGGCACCAAATTGTGGGGGTGGACCGACATCGATACTGAAGGTTGGTAAATGTTATTATCCCAATCAACAAGAGGTAAAATACTGGACCAATGTCAGTTGTATCTTTTTGCCTCATTCTCAATAAACAAATCTTACTCAATTTTTAAGGGTTTTTTTGGGGGTTTGATGGGGGGTTTTTTGTTTGTTTGTTTTGGGGTTTTTATGAAGACTGGTGTATTAGTGTGCTGAGGAAAATCTTGCTTGAGGAGATCCAGGAACAGTGCTTATTTTATAGAATTCTTAATTTATTTAATTCAAAGTATTTCATTTTGCTATTAATCCATGGATGTGTATAAGAATTTATTTTTGTCAAATTTACTCCTCTGCCGCAAACAAATATAATGCAAAGACATTTCCAGGAAATCAATGATATCTACATTGTATTTCAAAATGACCGTGGACATGTCATTTTCATTGTAAATTTATCATTAAAGGGACAAAATCAATTAAAGTCATATATTCTTAAAAAAACAACTTACCTGTGTTGCTTATATACCTCAGATGACTAAAGCATTACCCAATTTAATGTTTTCATGTATTTTCACCATTGATGCTGTTTGTTTGCTTTGCCATTTCACTTTACCAGTTACGAAATGAATTGATTTCAGCTTTGGCTTTTAATGAGCTGCATTTTCTAGTTCCCTCTTGTGCACTGGCATGACTGCAGTGTTGCAAAATATCACAGGGATATGTTTAAGTACATGAAATAAAGAGTCAGCAGCAACCTTTGTCTACTAAAATTCAAAAATATAATACAGTTGTCTTAATAGAAGATACTGTAAAACTACTTTTTGTGTTTAAAATTTAATCATGTCTCTCAAGAAAACAGAAACTGAGTTGAATTCAAGTCCCAAGTTTTCAATTTCTGCTATGTTTCCTAAGGTTTATGTTAAAATTCTGCCTACCATAATCACGTTCAGTTGTCCCATTTACCTCTGTTCATCTGGCTTGAATAAGGCAATGACACCTTAGTTCTGTCTCTCTCCTAAGCCAAATGAGGCCCATGACAAGGTTTTCCTTGGACCTATTTTTGAAACATTCTTAAGCCACTAGAACTACAAAATCTGAATATCACTCTTCATGTGTTCAAGATCAGTAATACTGATTGCTTATTTTATAAATACAGTCAGGTTTATATGACAAACGGTCTTCTGAATTTAAAGGTTTTTAAAATACGACTCTCCTGCTATTTTAGTGTCCTTCATTCTTAGCTTTAGAACTAGGATTCTTTTATAAACAGTTAGATTAAATGGAAAATATGGAGTAAATTCTTATTATGCACTAATTGCAATCATGGTCCTTTCTCTTTTGTGTTCTTTGCAGTATTTATTGCCTTTTCCCTTTTAGTTTTGTGTCTGAGTTTGAAAAGTTGCAATCTACTTGTTATTTGAAACAGTAGACATTTTGTTATTTTTATAAGGTGCAAATGTCATGATATATTTTGTTACAGGGGGAAAATATACAACAGCAGCACTATAGATTGTAACAGGAATTATTATGTGAGACCAAGAATCCTGCTAACACATTAAGAATAGACCTATCTAAAGTAATTTCTATAAATAAATTGGGTAACATTCAGAATTGGTGTAAATTTAATGTTGAGGGGCACCGTGAGAGTTAATAAGTTTAAAATACATATGGTAGTGAAATAGGCCAATGGCACAATAATGACTGGTTCCAGTGGGAGCAATAGCACAATATTCCTTCCAACAACTTTCAAGCTTTCTCAAAGGCTGCTGTGTAACACAACCATGAGATACTCCAATGAAAATGCTGTCTGTTTGACTTCTCCCATTCCAGGGAACAATCTGTACTTGGATGTTCACTGTTTTGGGTGTTCACTGTTTTACTGTTTCTTCAGCCTGCTTAGGGCAGAAGCCAGGAACTGTATTAGGAATTAATATTTTCTGCTCATGTACATTGTTGCCTTTTTTTTGTTTTTGAGTTTTATATCTGTTTGAACACGATCTTGCCAAAGGCTGTGTACTCTCACCTCCCCCTGAGACAGTGGGTGTGATGGATGTGCGGTGTATCTCATTACTGGACAGCATCTTGCAAGCTGGATCTGTGGGAGGACGAGAGAGACAGGACATGAAACTAGGGAGTTGTTCAGAAGATACATTGTGCTTGTCTGTGACTTTTTTAACTTTTAAAAAGAACATCTTGTTTTTATTGACCAAATTTATTTCTTGGAAAATCTGTCAAAGAAGAAGATAGGCTAAAATGGCTTGTTTACTGATGGAGTTATTCAGAAATAGCTGAAAGTGGTTTCACATCCTTGTGATCTCACACCGATTTCTGAAATAGGCAGAGTCACAGGTAGCATTGCTTAAAAATAGCTCTTACAATTAATAGTCTGCTTCGACCCAGGAAAACATTCTAGTGTTAACAAGCACTCAAAAATCAGTATAATTAATATACTTCATCATTTTTATAGGTAATGACTTGGCATTAAACAGTTACATAACTAAGGAAAAACGATTCACTTGTTTCAATATATTGCTGAAAGGCTAAGGAATATCTTTGAGTCATTGCATAGTTTCTAGATTTGGAACCACTCATTGTCTTGAACCATTGTTGTTCCAGGATCATGTTTGATGAGGAGTCGTGCCCATTTTTAATCATGATAGTAAATTATGATTAATTGTAAAATACCTGTTTTCTTAATGAAGCGGCTTCTGTTATTTGACATGACTTCTTCACCTGTCAGAATGTTCAAAACAGAACTTTACGATTCCTGACCACCTGGTAGCTAAATCACATTAACAGGTTATAAGGTCCTGAGAATTATTGATGCCATCTCAAATGTGTTTAGATTTAGATTAAGTTGTTGGGAGGGTGACAGACAAGCCTTTAGATCAGCTCTGCGTACAATCAAATGCCAGTAAAATTCAAGTGTGTCATTCTAATATAAATATATTTTCATTTCAGCAAAGGGGCTAATCTTGCTTGTTTCACTTATTTCAGTAAAGTCCATTCCTTTTAATAATAGACTTGTGTGCCCCTCAACATTCAATTTATATCAGCTGTGAATGTTACCAAATCAATTTGTTCTTACAAATTACTTTAAATAAGCCTACTCTTAATATGTTGAGCTCATGTACATTTTCCCTGTCTAACAAAAAATGTATCAGGATATCCACACTTTATATCAAAATGCCTACTGTTTCTCATAACAAGTAAGAGGAGCTTATAAAAAACGTCAGTGGTATTATGCCTGAATTGTATGGTTTGAATTTTGATGTACTATTACATTTACTTAAAAATCTGTGATAGTAATCAACACAAACCCTTACTTAGCACAATGATTTTTTGGGGGTTTTGGGAATTTAAAAACTAATCATAATTCTGATAATATAAGCAAAGGTCTGCAAATATATTTTGAATGCGTGTTTCTAATCCATTGTTGAAGTAGTCATGTTTATGTTCTTATCCAACATAATCATGATCTTTTTTTCTTAAGACCTATTATTAATAAAATTCAAAGACCACTAATGGTATTTTTGGTATTTGAGTGTAAAAATGAAAATACACCTCACAAACCAAGTGTATCTAACATATCCTGTTTCTTCGGTCATATACCTTAACCTATTTAGTGAATCCTCTCTGCTATTCATCAGCAAAATAAAGTTGCCTAACTTGCTTGTTCTTGCAGCTCATGTACCACAGATGCTATAAATTATAACAAGACATGAAGAAGCAAATAAGAAGTACTGTTATGAGGTCTGCATTAAAAAAAAACAAACCCAAACCAGAAGTCTGCATCAACAGAAATTCAGGTTGTCTTGGCAAATGCTCCAAAACTCAGGAAATACCAAAGTTTTTAAACAAATGTTTCTGACTGATACTACTTCCATTGTAAAAAAAAAAAAGTGTTATTTTTGCTGTGAGAATCTAAAAAATAATTTAGATTGTTTAGTTAGATCAGCTTTATTAAAAGATTTGTTCAGCATATTGATATATTCAATGCTATATATGTATTTAATCAAAACCTAAGTTCATCAATTAGTAATTAGTAGTTCTTATGTAACATTATCATTTTATTCATTTATTTATTTAAATTAATTGAAACTACTGAAATGCATTTGTTTCTCAGTGTGTAAATATATACACAAATATGCACACACACATATTTATATGTATGCCTACAAATGCCTATAAAACATACATTTTTAGCTAGGAATGGATTGAGGGCTGTTTTTTTGTATACATTTTGACCTTACTTTCTCAGAAGTATTACCACAACAAATTAATTTTTATTTTATCTATTGTCATTCTAAACCTAAAACTGTTTATCTTGGCTTACATCTAAGAGTACACAGAGTAATAGCAAATAGCAGTAAACATTTCAGTGTCTGAGAGCTGACACAGTTTAGGTAATTTTAGGATAATGCAAAGCATACAATTATTAATAAAAGACTTCTATTGCCTCAAATTCTGTTGAAAGCTTTTGTGATGAATAAACATACAGTGCTGTGTGGGTTCAGAAAGACTTACAAGGAGATATCAGTTCAGTGGAAGTTCAGTTTGTCCTGTTAACGCTAGATTAGACACCTTTGATAGATATTTTGTAGGAAATATGTCCTTAATAGTTTAACAACAATATTACTTATATGCTGGCTTAATTTTTGTGCAATTTATCTGTATAGTGTTGAATTATACTGTCACATAACAGAAATAAGAATACAGTTTTCCAACTTGGCTCACTAGAAGAAATAACCTAACACAGAACATACGTGACTTCTACTCACTTTAGTGCTAGTGAAAATATTTAAGAAATTATTTACAAAAGAATCTTCCAAGTTCTTATAAATTATTTATTGTTAGCAACAACAGAATTTTCTCATGCCTGTTCTTAATAGTATGACTGGAAATAATTTAGGATGTTTAAATGGATATACCGACACCACCTAAAAGCTGGCTTCTTCCCTATCTGAAATTCTTTAGACAGCTATGTGTTCTCATTAGCCTTTATAATCTCTCTGGATGAAACTATCCTTTAACCCTGACTGTCAAGTACAACCAGTCTTGCCTAATTATTTCACCTGGGTAGGGAAAGCATTCATTTTTCTGCTTCTTTGCAATGACTCAATTGGGTTTTTTATACTATGTGAACTGTGCTAAAAATATCCAATAGAGAAAAGGAGATTCCCACTATACTTGCCTCCCTAAGAGACTTTAGTTTCTCTTCTTCCCTCTCTTATCCTTTTGTTCATGTTTGAAAGGCTCCCGATGTCGAATTTTTTGAGTATTTTTTAAAATAAAGCATTTCAAACTCAGTAAAAACTTGCTCATGCAAAATGACAACAGCTTTAGTTGACTGCTCACAAGTTATCTCATCCCCCCTTTCCACAGCCAGAACTTGCAAATAGAACCCAGTCTGACTGATGAAAAATATAAATAAATAACAATAAAAATTAAACAGTGAGAAATATGTATATAAACCAGTAATTTCTGGTAAATATTTTGATCCCGTTCAGAGTTTTGTCTATGAGAGAATAATTTGCACAACCGAATGACTTGATACCTGTCTGCTTTCTTAAATCTATTTAAAATATCCCTATTACTAGGGATATCTGGAATCTCTCCTTTTACAGCCTGTTTAGAAATTACAGACTCTCTTATGTAGCTGTTGGGCACGGGTCAAAAGCAATAAATCAGATTTTCAGTACTTGAGCGATCCTTTATCATGAAACCTTGTGAGATAGAACAGTCTGCAGGAAGGGAAGAAACCCTCCTAACAAATAGAAGAGTTGCTAATTATTCTTTGCACAAATACAAACCTCAAAAGCATACAGGGCCACATGCACACACATGTGTGAACCATAGCTATAAGGGACAGACATTTATATGTAAAACACTTTCTCAGAGCTCTAACTTTTATTGCAAGTTAAAAAAATTCAATGAAAATATATATGCAAATCAGTTGGGATTAAAGTTGTACATGCAATTAGTGACTGTACAAAACTATTTATTAAGGACAGTGGCTCAATGCAGATATATTACACAGTGTATTCCTCTCAAGGGTGGAATGATACACTATGTAACAAATATCTAAGCTATTACTGAGGAAACTTTATAAAATTTTCTTTACAGAGCTATGAGAGTCAGAGATCAGAATGCAGCTAATACAGACCTCTGGACACATTATAAAAAGTGAGATGAACATTTCATAGAAATTTGGTATTATTCCTTTACCCTCACTCATGATGTAGCTTACCTCCTCAAAACAAAAATGGAATCCTCATGCAGAATAGAAGTAAAAAGAAGTAAAAAGAGTAAAAATGGAAGTAGAAAGACGGAAGTAGAAAGAGCCTTTTTTATTTGCTCCATGTCCCCATCCTCTCTAAGGTATTTGCCAGTCACTTCCCTTTTATTTGTCCACTAATGTTTTTCAGAGCTCCATAGGTTATGTATAAATTAAATAACTGAAAGTTGATTTGCAAGTGCACTTTTAAGATGTTAAACCTGTAAGTGTCAGGCTCTCTTGCCATATTACTGATTTTCAGATTAACTGAAAATAAGGCTGTGTTTGCTCTGGTTGAGATAAAGTTAATTTTCCCGGTAGCAGTCCTTACCGTGCTGTGCTTTGCGTGGCTAGCCAGGAAGGTATTGGTAACACACCAGTATTTGGCTACTACTGAACAGTGCTGGCACAGCATCAACATTGTCTCTCTAACATTCCACCTCCCATTGGTAGGCTGGGATTTGTCAAGATCTTGTGAGGAGACACAACCAGGACAGCTGACCCAAACTGACAAAAGGGATATTCCGTGCCATATGACACCAGCTGTGATATAAAAGCTAAGAAAAGAAGGAGGCATTGGGGTGCATTTGTTGTTTACAATTTTTGCCTTCCAGAATAACAGCTATGCATGCTGAAGCCCTGTTCCCAGGAGGTGGCTAGATGTCACTTGCTGGCGGGCAGTAGAGAATAAAATCTTTGGTTTGCTTTTTTTCTTGCCTGTGCGCACACAACCTTTCTCTTTTGCATTAGTAGACTTCCTTATCTCAACCTGCAAGTTGGTTTCCATCTTATTTTCTCTCTCTTTTCCAACTGAGAAAGGGGAGTGATTCATCATGTTAGTGGACAGCTGGCATCCAACCAAGGTAAACCCACCACAGAGGCTTAAAGTATATACATCATGTTTAGAAAGAGTTAGGCTCAGGATATCAGTTGGATATAGGCTGTACTGCTGTACTCTTACCCATACCTATGGCAGCCAGGTGCAGTGAAAGAAAACCTCAGGTGACATTTAACTGACATGGCAAATGCTCAGTATCTCAAGAGTACTTTAGTGCTGGACCAAAGATTACTAATCAGTAATGCTTCCTTGTAAAAAAAAAAAGAATGTAGTGAATCAATCTGAACCGGAAAAGAAGTTCCCAGCTATATGTAACTGTCCAATAGTATAGATTTAATGATGTATTAAAAAAATCTTCATAGGGTCTTGGTCAACTTACTGTATTGGTGTTCCTCTCCTGGACTCGCTCCTCAGTGTCGCTGCTTTTCCTGTACTGGAAAACCAAAACTGGGAAAAGACTCCATATGTGGTGAAAAAGGCCAAATGTAGAGGATCTTGATCTGCTGGTGTTAGGGTTTAGGTTTTGAGGGTGTTGGGTTTTGGAGGGGAGGGGGTGGTCCTGGGGGCATTTTGGGGGGTTATTGTGGGGAGGGGAAAGTGTTTTGGGATGGTCCACTTGTTTGCCCTGTTTAAAACCATGTTTTTTTAAAAGGAAAGACCAGGATTGCATTGTGGTGCAGCTCTTTCCCTGTTCCCTCACGGCCTGGTTTCGCGTGGGGGGAGGGGGGGAGCTGCTGCTTCTGCCTGCTCTCTCCCGGGACCTGGGGGAGGGTGGGGGCTGCTCCCGGCTGCCCCTCCCCAGCTCCCCCCCCGGGCCGGGTGGGGACCGGAGGGCCACTGCTTCTGCCTGCTCTCTCTTGGGACTGGGGGAGTGCGGAGGCTGCTCCCAGCCGTCCCCCACCCCCGGTTCCCCCGGGCTGGGCTGAGACCGGGGTAGCCCTAGCCCGACACGGTAGGGCTGTGGCGGGCTCCCGCGGCCCCCGCCGGCCCCGCGCGGGCAAGGAGTGCTGCCCGGTCCCAGCTGACATTGTACAAAGCGCACAGAGCCCCTCCAGCCGTTTCTCTGTTCTTCTCGGCGAGCAGGCCCGGTCCCTGTTACTTGCAGTGGGCTCCGGCAGTGACGGGGGTGGCTGGCGGGGGTTGCATGCCGCAGCATGGATGGCCTGCTGGTCGTTCCTTGCTGGCGGTGCCCGTGGCGTGGGGCGGTGGCCTTGGGAGCGCCCCAGCGGCCGCTGTAGGCAGCATGTGCATGGCAGCTGCTCATGGACAGCCCCGCTCTCCTGGGGATTTCTCCCGTCGGGTCCCTGGGATAGCGGCAGGGGTCCTGTGCTGGCACCATGCTGGCAGTGGCCATGCACAGGGGCCGTGGCCGCTCCGAGGGTGCTGCGGGTGACCCGTGGCTGGTAAAAACACGTGTTTTTTGGCAAGAACCACCATTTTGCCTGGAGTGAAGACCCCGGAAGAGAGGTGGAGCCCGGACCGCTGGGCAATCAGAAGATGGCTTAACCAGGAAGACAGCGAGATTCGTGCGAGACTTGGAGGGCTTAAAAAGGCTGAATGTGTAAGTCCTCCCCCTCTTCAGGTTCCTTTGAGCTGGAGGGCAGCACGGTCCCTCTCCTCCTGGCTTCCAGACTCTGCGGCTTGACTCCGCCCACCTTCATTGGCACCAGAGCCAAGCCAGCATAGTTGCAAGTGAAAGCTTCCCCGCAAGTCCCTCTGGGGTAGGGGGTGCTTTTCACTTCTTTTGTATTTTGCAGAGACTTCAAGGGCCAGGAGTGATACCATCAGAGAGAGAGAGAGGCGGCTTCCCTTTTCCTTCCACTGCTTTTCTTGGCCAGTCACCTGGCCTTTGAGAAGCAGACTGGTTTTTTTGTTTTCCTTGAGTGACTTTGTCGGCGTATTTTTGTTTAAGTCTGGGGTTCCCATTAAGGTTCTTCTGGTAGAGCCCTAGAGGAATAAACTGTTATCTGCTGTTAAAATTCTGTTTAGTCTTTTTGTCATCATTGTGCACACCCCTAGTGAAAAATAGTGGTTCAAACCACCACAGCTGGCAATTCTCTTGCTAATATATCCAACTATGCAATAAACGTTTATCACTGCAAGACTGCACTGCTGGCTGATGTTCACACTTTTACCCCAGGATGTCTTTTTTTTTTTCCTCTGCAAAACTTATTTCTATTCAGTGGGTCCCAGACAACATTGTTGCATGTGGATATTTCATTCCCAATTTGAGATGTTCTATTTGTTGAACCTCATGAATTTCTGCCAGCCTAGTCTGTTAAAATCTCACAAAACAGCAGCCCTGTTGTTTAGTACATTAATTTCTTCCTCTGAATTTGGTTTCACCCACACACTTGATGGGGTTGTGTTTTTCCCTGTCATCCAGGTAGCTATTAAATGGTAAGCCCTAATTGCCTGTGAGGTAAGCCCCTAGTAGCCATCTGGCAAATGGATGTCAAGATGTGAACTATCACACTTTGAGTCTTCTGATCCAACCAATTTTCCAAGCATTCTATAGTCCAGTCATTTTCCTAAACATGTTGTATTCTATACATCAAGTCCATATCTCTTCAGCTTGTCTACAAGGATACAATTGGAAATCATGTCAAAAGCCATGAAAAAGTCAAGGTAGATGACATGCTCTGACCACCAATTCATTTATCAGAAAGAGTAATCAGTCTGGTCAGGCATGATTTTAACTTTATAAATCCGTTGTGTTTTTTCCCGGTCATCATCATGTGCCTATGAATAACTTCCATATACAGAGTTTCACCATAACCTTCCAGGAGACTGCAGTGAGGCTGACCAACCTCTAATGTCCCAAATCCTCTTTCTCCCTGTTTTATGAATAATAATGTGATACTTTCCATTCTCTAGTCACAAAGGGCATCGTCAGTTTACTCAGGTTCTGAAATGTGATTTTGGCCAAAATCTCATGTCGTCTCATGAACTGTTGTAAAACCAATTTGTTTGTTTACTGACCCTTAACTAATCTTTTCGTACCATAGGCAGTACCTCAGTCTTCGAGGCTCTTCTGCCACTAGGCACAGAGATTTGAAAAGCAAAAGGGCATAACTTATCAGTAAAGGTGTTGGTAAACAAAGCTTTTAACACTGCAAACCCTTATGATATCCTTATCCCTAGACCCCTCTAGTCTTCAAACAGTATACTTATAGAGGTCTTTATTTCTGCCATTCACATTCCCTGCCAGTTTCAATAGTAGCAGAGTTTTAGATTTTCTAATTCCATGCCAAATCAATATTTTTAATCTTTTTCCTGATTGTAAGACTACTTTCAGTCAATCAAAGAAGGCTGCATCTTATTTTGCTCCTTGATCAGTTCTTGTAGCAGAAACTCATTACAACAGCTTCCTCATTAGCCTCCCTTTGATCCTGACCTATAAACTCTCAGCTGGTTTGTAGACCATTTCATGACAAAACTCCACACATTCCACACTGTGCTCTTTTGCAGAAAGCACAATTTCTCTTCCTACCATTCCCAACCTGTGCCTCCTAAAGGACCTATACACACCCATGGCAGTGCTCCATTCATATGAATGTTTCTATTGCTGTGCAATTACTCACAACTTCTAATTCCTCTGTTTTGTTGAGGTTTGTTTTTTTCCCTCCTGCTAGGAAAGCTCATGTCCAGGGACTTTGGATAGGTTTACAGTAGTGATATTTTTTAGGGAACATGTCAAAACCTTATTTATTGTGCTATCACCCAGACTCTTTGCTTCCTATTACGTCACTTCTCTCTGAGTTTGGTCCTCATCTTGAAAAATTATGATTAAAGGCTTTGTCATTGAGTTAACAAGCTTGTTTGCAAAATACTGTTATCCTTCTTCATCAGATAGAGACAACCATTCCTTATTCCTAAGAGAGGGTCTAGTGGTCATAGGAGCACAAACTCTGCATGGGATATGAGCCACACTTGAGCCTTTTCCTTTCACTGGAGATATTGAGAAGCCACCACCTAACCTGTAAAGCTCATTAAAGTCACCCCCTCTTGGTACATGCTGGTCTCCCCCATCTATTTGTATTAACACAGCTACGTAGCAAGGGGTTGTAATCTAGGGACTGGTTGAGCCTCTGCAATATTTCTGCAAAATCCTGGATCAAAAAATACACTTCAAATCTGCTTAGAAACAGGTGATAGGTGAAGAGATAAGGATACTGAGCTGGCAGCCCAAATATTAATTTTTTGAGGCTGTCGAGTGGAGAAGAAAATTTATGATTATACTCTGTGACATTTGGACAGTATTTCAATGCTTCAGCACTAGCTAATCTGAGAATAGAAACAATGATGTACTTTCTTTACTGATATTTTTACCGTCATGTATCTTTCTAGCACCTGCAAGTCAGGCAAATGTGAAGAAACAGGAATAAGCATATGTCAGAAGAGACAAGAAATGATATGAAATGACAAATTGAAGAACATGGGAGGCAAGAGGACAGAATTGAATGAAAGCAGGGATCCTTTTGGAAGGTGATGTTAGGGGTAAAAATGATACAGGATAATGATAGTTAGGTCATGGGAGAGAGAAATTAGATGTAAAAAGTGGGACAGGTCTTGAAATACTGAAACAAGTCAGAGACTAGATTTTTTTCCGAAGTAGAAAAGAAGGATTTACGGAGAGGCTTGGGGCAAAAGGAACAAAACGTAGAGAAAGAGGGAAAAAAAATCTAGACCAAAGAAAGGAACAAATAAATGAGATTTCAGGGCCTCTATTGCATCTGGTCAGACTGCAGTAAGAAGTAAATATAGAGAAAAAGAGTGAAGGAAGCTGTGAAATCATACAATACAAAAAATAGTAAGACAAAAGCGTCAGAGAGATGTCAAACACAGTCTGATGTGACAGTGGAGCAACATGATAAAAGGGACACAGGTTTTACACATGGTTTCCAAGTTACGAGAAAAAAATTAATTCAGAAAATAACAGTGAAAGACTTAAGGTTTTGTGGGTTTATCTCAAAAATGCATGGAGCAGACATAATTCTGAGCACCTCCTTATTTTTGTTTTCCCGCTTCTATTTATTTCAAGGTCTTTTGTACCCACTTGTTTTTTCTAACAGCCTTTCCATTTATGCTAGTTTGTCTCTTTCACTGCAAATGACTCACCAGTCCTACCTACTGTTAAAAATATAGCCTGCCTAAGCAATTCCCTCCTAACAATGCTGGCAGGAAGTGAAGGGTACATTGTTTCCTGAGAAAGAGTTTCTTTCGCTGACCCATCAAAAGATGTCTTCGGACATGATTTGGGTCAGCCAGCCTTTCCTTTTCCCTTTGGTGTTCTCAGCATGCTCCTTGTAAGACAGCTGCTCTTCTTGAGAGATGGTCATGCCATGCTGCACTTTGCCCAGAGCTGGCTGCGGGCAGGGAGCCGTCTCGGTAGCTGCAGCCCTTTTGGCTTCCAAAAGCTGATTGAAAACAGTGAAAAAATAAATTATGCATGTTTTGAGTTTATACTTTTGTTGACCTCTTTTAAAATCTGCTGTAGATTTCAATTTTCAATTTGAGGTGGGGAGGATGTGAAATAATCTATCTTTAAATGTACTTTCATAGTTTTGGGGGGGGAGTGGGGTTAAACTCTTTTTTAGGTCTGTGAATTTTGTGATCAGAAAACACAGTGAATATAAACACTTTCAAAGGAAGACTGTCTTACTAGAAGCCATCCTAACATCCTGCCATGGTACTGAGGCACTGCCAGCCCTGCCTGTCCCTGTTCAATTCTGTGCTGTCTTCTACGCAGCCCAGGACCAGGTCCTCATCTCAACCCTCAGGGATGTCAGTCCCTGACGCAGTGGTGCTGCAGCAGGTCCCATCTCCAGCTCCCCACAGCTTGGCAATGTACCTTGCCAATCAGGTCTATCCACAGATCCACTCCTGCCTCTGACTTGGCCCATTCCCATCCCCAGAGGAGTGCATTATGCGTGAGGCTAAGACTGTGCTGCTGTCTCCCAGGGCCTTGCTGCTTGTGAAGCCCATGGGGACTCCTCAGTTTTGGAGCCATCAGGCTCCTCAGTGTCCTGCCACACTCCTGGGCTAAGGAAAAATGCCAAAAAACCTCAAATGTTGTTTGTATAATGGTTGTTTCAAGCCACATGGAATAAGTCACTTTCCCACCTCTGTTACCAGCACTTGGCCATCCATAATTTTTCACTGAAAATTGTGTCTTGTTTCCTCAAGAAGAGATTTTCTTAAGTGTAGGGTATCATTAAACCATCCGGTGCATTTATCGGGATGGATAAATGCAAACACTAGTGTGTGGTATAATCACTTTGCCAACAGCAGAGAGAGATGCTGCATGTGGGAGCTGATGCAGCAAAGAAACAAAGTGTCTATAGTGAGTTACCTGGTCATTAAAGTACGTGGAACCTGTAGGCAACTGGGAGGTACCCCAGGGACAAGGGTGTCCATGACTGATCAAGCTTTTTGCACTCATAAATCATTATTTATATTTTCTTAGTTAGGATTTCCTCCCCTCCCCCTGCCCATGGAGTATTTCTCAGCTACAATTTGCATTAATCCCTCCAGAGTTTGGAACATGAATTTATTATTTTCAGATGCTCTTTTAAGCAATTAATTTGTTAATTTCCCATCTTACTAACTTGAAACAACATTTGATTCTATTCTCAGTCAGTTCAGATGGGATTTATTTGCCTTCCGTTGGAGCAAGTTAGGCCTTGGCAAAGTGAATTGGTATTTTTCTGTTCACCATTGCTGAAATGTCACCTTACCCATAACTGGATTTATATATATTTTAAGGTCATTTGATTATCTTGTCAGACTCTATAGTACAGCTTATTGAGTTAGGAACTCCACTTATCCAGTAATCCAGTTCCTGAGATAATAATTTGTCTATGTATTAAAGTGCATCTTGCAGAAAAAAACATTATTATAATGATCTCTTCAGTAGGTGGCAGTGCTGGGATTATAACTGTTGCTTGACTAATATGCAAATCCCTGTCTGCTGGGATTTAGGTGTAAAAAGGTTTTCAGGGCATTCTCACCCTTAAATTTGGGCTCTAGTTTTCTTGGATTGCTGAAACTGGTAGATTTATTTCTACTGACTGAGAAAGTTTAGAAAAATAGATCAAGTACAACAAGTGCAGTCAGATGGCTCTAGAGATATGCATGAGCTAGAGCTATAGAAAACGTGTAACCATAAAACTCCAAAAGGAATAGTTTCTCCACTGCACATGACATAATCCATTCAATTGCTCTCACTAAAATGGTATCGTTAGCTGAAATGCTATAGAGTCTAAATACACAAATGTTCAGAAATCTGTATTCAGATTTTAATTTAATGTTTATTAAACTTTATTGAAATCACTGTGCTATCCTTACATTGTGGAAGACTTCTCTATATATGGCACCATAAAGGGCTCCATTACTGGATTCTGATGGCTCTGTAATGCATTCCTTAAATTACGATGAAGAACGCTTTTCTGCCAGGATGTATTATACAGTTTAGGAAGTTCTGATTCCTGGTAAGATCTAAAACATCGATTTGTGTTACAAGATGAAGTTTTTCAGAAACACTTTTCTCAAAAGGCGATTTGACAGGAATCTCTTTTAAGGTCATACATCTTAATGGCACACATTAGGTAGTCCGCATGGAATACTGCTCAGGAATACAAAATAAACAGCAGTAATTCCCTGTCTCATTTAGGCTTTGAGAAAGCATGAAAACTTCTCTTGGGTTAGAGCTGGACTGCACCTATGTGGACAACAAAGACTAGTTTATTGTGCCAATTAAAATGCATGGTGGCAGCATACCATTGCTTGTCCGTTGGGAAAGCAGGATAGAGAGAAATCTCACAGCTACAAAGAAAGCAGTGCTGAGTAATGTATTCCAGATCACACACTGAAAGCAATAATACTAAATATATGAGCAGCTGGGAATTCTCAGTCATCTGGATGCTGATGACACTTGTATTGACACAGTACTTCAGAGAGGCTTTGGAAACAGCACCTATAGAGACAGCATCTTATCATTAAACGTAGCCCCAAAGAAGGAGAATTTTGAAATTTTCATTAATAATAAAGTGACTCTGGAAGATCTGGATTGGGGAAAATATATATATATCACAACAAGAGGAAAAAAAGAACAAAACGAAAAAGACATGCTAGCATTTTCAACATTAAGAAAGTGGAATTCACTTTTCCCAGAGGAGTAAAGGTTAGCCAACTTGTGAATTCTTTTGGCTGAATTCCTTCGACTTGAATTCTTTCGACTTGAATTCTTTCAAATATTGAAAATATTTTATAATTAAAAATAATAAAACAATATTAATATTTATATGTATAGTGACTTTTATTCCAGAAAATTTGAAAAAATTCTACTTGGAGTTAAGGCATTTCTAAAGGGAAGTGAAATACATTTGAACACAATTAAGTTTAGAAAAAGTTAAGTTTAGAAAAAAATATTTGAGATTGAATGTGTTTTGTGTTCTGAAAATGCTGAAATGAAACTGGCAAAGGGACTCTAAATGCCTCTTCTCTTTCAGGGAAACTTGTAGACCTAGGGCCTTTCAAGATGATCCAGACTCTTGGCTGTAATATGTAGATGCTTTTCTTGCATCCCCAGAATCAATAAGCCAGTTTATGACATATCTATGACATCGTGATGTCTGCTAATTCTGCAAGTCCATACATTTATCAGATTTCATAGCAAGGACTCAGTAGTCATTTTTAAGAAATTAAGTTCAGTCTGTGCACAGTAGTTGCACTGGCTTGTGCTGGCTCAGAATACGTTTTGTTTTAGCTGAGACTTTACTGTCAGAAACTAAACAAAAAAATGAATCGGTGTGACTACTTACTGTTTGAAATTAGTAAATGGAAACATAGAAAATCACTTTTCCATAATTGTAGAACTAGTAAGAGAAGAAAATTTTACCATTGCCTTTGACTGCTTACCTTGACAGCATTCACTATGTGCAAGGTTCATAATTCATCTCCCTGAAAATTATTTCAGAACTATGTAATCTCACACCTAAATCAGTCTAAGGAGCTCCATTTCAGCATATTGGAAGATAATGAGAGGAACAGAATTTACTGTCCACTCTATACTCACTGACTGCAAAGAATCATACAAATCACAAAGCAATAGAAGACAGAATTCTTGCAAGGAATATGCTAACCCCTTTTCTAAGACAAGAGATGTCACTTTGAACCAGAGAAGTATTAGAATTCTCTCAAAAGAAAGGAGTAGCCTTCTAAATCCTATTAGAAAAATGAAAAAAAGATACTAAAATAGTTTCCATTGGCTGGAATATTTTCTTGTTCTCTTCAATATAAGAAGTGATTTCGGATCTGCTGGTACATAGGTCAGCTGCCTACTTCTTCAGCAGACTAGAGAGTGAGAAGGAAAACTTGATGTTTTTAAGCTCTTGAATTTTTACTGTATCATGCAGTGAGGGGATAAGTTTTGCCTTCTGGCAAGAGTATGTCCCTCTTAACTCACAGATGACTTAAGATCTTTTGAGACATACGTTATCATTGTTGAGTTACAGATTCTCTTCAGCATTCCTTAAGCATCTCATCCTAATGACAACTCTGCTTCCTCAGAAGCCATTGACCAGAGTGCCTAACTCCATTCTCAAGGGTGTCCTGAAGCCAGAGAGACTGAGAATGCTGATTTAGTCAACATCAATTTAGTTTTAGATTTTCAAGCAGCTGGAACAAAATGTCTCTCTTTTCCTAAATACACATATTTTGCATAGAAAATCTTCAAACACAGTTTGATTCTCTTTATTTTACTCTATTTCATTGACTGGTAAAAGGGAACCAAAAAAGAACTCTGAATTAAGCATGGGCTTAAAGAAATTGAGATGTATTTAAAATATATTTTTCCCTTTTCATATGGCCCCATCTTCTTCGCTATTAACTTTTCTGTTAAGCTTTACTTCTGCCTTATCCTTCTACTAAGAACGTACCAAAAGAATGATGTAGTTCATTAAATTAACAATCTTACAGGTACTGTGTCTATTTTGATCTCAGTTACATTCCTAAATAAAAAACAATTAGACATCTAAGATCTTTCCTTCCTTGTGTTTAGTTTTGTAAGTTCAAATGGGCAATGTTTTATTCTCTTTGGATGTTTTTACTCTCAACTAGTCTCAAGCTAGTAAGTGTACCTTTATAAAACAAATGCCAAAACCACTTTAACCAAAATCTGTGATAAGTTTCTTGCCTAAAGGAACTGCATTATTTTAAAACCATAACTGTGTCATAGAATGATATTGTTTGTTGAGCTGCTTGTGGGTGACTGGGGGGTAGGCTAGGAACTGAAATCTCAGCTGAAACTATGAAATTCTCTGCAATAAATCCATACAGGTAATATGGAACTAATAGCTCTGCAGACTGTTGAAACCTGTATAATTCAAGAAAATGCTTAAGCTCCGTATTTTCATTGCTAAAACATCTTAAATGAACAAATTACATCTATGTGGAATGGTCCACTTAAAAGTAATATGTACAACAGCCATGGGGGGTTTGGGGTCTTTTAATTAATATTTGCTGCTAAACTGCTTTTTAAGTAAAAACCGAAAACAGCAAAACAAATCAGAATAGAACATGAAACAGAGCATTGATTATGCTTTGATGAAAATTTAATCTGTCTCATGAAGCCTAATTCTCATGACTGATATTCTAATTGATGATAATTATGGAAGTGGTTTTTGTAGTTAACTCCTGTGTTAAGGACAATATATGGTATACAGTAGGAGAGATGTTTATTTTCTGATGACATTTTAAACTAATAGCAAAGGCTGAAAAAGAATGCAGCCTCTCTACAATGGCAAAGTGAAGAAAATACACGGATTGGTTCTCTGTTTTAGAGGTGATATCATTTGACAAGGGGAACAAACTGGTGAATTTTAATTATGTAATTCAGTAGAATCAAAAGACCTGATGAGTAACACATAATAGGTCTCCTTGGATTTGATTAAACTAAATATTTACACTGTATGACCCAGACTGTAGCAGGAAGTAGTATGCTTCATGGGGCATGAGGATGGGGGGACAATCCCCCTTCTCTTTTATGGCAGTCAGATGTTACGAATTAAGGTCTGTGGAATGTGGTCTGTTCAGTTTTGCTTTTTTGTTTGCTTTGTTTATGTTTGTATCTTGAAATTCAACTGTGCCCAAGAATTTATCCCAGAAATGTGGTTCATTCCTTTCTAAACTATGGCAGCCAAAGTTTGGACCATGCACTGTCACAGGAAAATTTTGGAAAGAAAAATCTTACAAGAAAAGAAGGAAGACCCTTGGAAATTCCAAACCTCATAGTTAACACAGTGAAATAGGACATTGTCCTCTCTGATTGCTTGACTTCATTAAATCTTATACGTTGTGTATTGCAAAGAGGTACACTACTCAAAATAATTTAGAAACAATGTTTTTCAACATTAGCAGTAAGAGTTCTCAGAGAAGTTTTGCTGTGTATTTGAGTGGTTATAGATTCTCTGTTTTTGCAGTCCTTTGGACCAAACTAAAAATCAGAATACAGATATAAAGACACAGATACTGCTTTTTTGGCTCTTAAATACCCAAATCTAATCATTAATTCAAATGCACATCATCTTCCTGCAGAGCCTGCATGAGTTACACAGCATTTGAATGGAATATTAAAACAATAGGGTGCACTATTTTAAATAGAAATAAGTAACTGTTAATATGCCAGTTTGAACTTCTGTGATGAGAGTGGTGATCCCTTTATTCCATGCCAATATGTAAACTTGTGTAAACTGTGAAACATGTAGTCCTCTCTGAACAAGAAAATCTAAAGGCAGCTAAAAGATAGCACACATAAGAACAGTGCATGTGCTGGTTCAACAAAGAACCTAAGTTACTTAACACCTTTTGTCAAAAGCAGTATAAATATAACTTTTAAAAATATCTGGAAATATGCACAAACTTCTATTTTGTTACATTTGATTACATTGTTGAATGTGGTTGTAGTGTTATTTTCCTTGTTAACTTCAGTTCAGTAGAACACCAAAATGTTTCAAATCTAAGAGGTCAAATAACAAAAGGTATTGTTAGCAGCTGCATTTTTTTTTTCACTTGATTGATAAACTGTAGATAACACAGTTCTCATACCTAAAAGGCATGCACAGCACAGTCATAGGAATACATAATATCTGTCTTTGTTATTAAGATACCAGCATTTGTTCCTAAATGTACCAGTGCACAAACAAGATGATAATATGCATTTGTGACAACAGGTGGGAGCCTGCTCTCAGCTACTGGCCAGTAATGAGTTAATGCTGATCTCAGTTCGCTAGATTTTGGCTGTGAATAGTTAAATATTGAAGCTGGGGGGGAAGGCCCAATGAAAAAGTCAGACTAAAGGTTGTAAGACTGAATAAATGATTCCTTGAGAGTCAGTAGAAAAAAAGAATTAAAAAAAAAACCCAAAACCAAAACAACCAAAAAAACCTAATGAACCAAAAACTTGAATAGACTTGAAAGTGTTATGAGAACATTATTACTGTGTGGCTTTTTATAACAAATTATTTTGCATGCTGCAGTGAGGAGGAGGGGAAGGTAAGAATTATTATGTTTATAATGATGTTTACAATAATTGTAGTGTTAGAAAGGTAATTTATTGTGTACTTCCGGCTTATTTTTTCAATTGTTTTTTAATTGTTTATAATTAATCAGAAATTATTTTTAAAAAAATTAAACAGGGAATGGACAAGTCATTCTTCTTAGCCTTTGTGTTTGAGATTTTTTTAAACAAAATTACACTTCTGATGTTTTCAAAATGCTTGAAATATTTAGAACTGCTTTCTAAAACTAGTAAGCCAGTGTTAATTCTATAAACCATTTTCTTTCTTTTAGGACACAGGCTTATCTTTCTGAATTATGATTTAGTCTGCTTATTTGCCTATTATGTTTAGAACTACATATAAATGCACAAAAATCTTGTTACATATGAGAGCATATTTCATAAAAGCAATTTTTACCTTACTCCAAGAAACATCTTGGTATAATGGTGGGACAAAATAAGGCATAATAGTAGAAAAAAAGTGTATGGAATGGGATGCACTTTAGCTAAGAAAAATAAAATGGGAATTTTAGTCCCTGCTTAACTACTTCCAGTTCTGAAAACAACCTCTGGTGTCCTTATATACAGTGGTGCTGGTGGTGCTGAGCAATAGGGAGATGTAAGAGAAATTAATAGCATGGCAGTCTAATCAGAAGCGTTTACTAGCAGTCAGAGGTCTACTAGTTGCCATTACTGACATGAGAAACCATAAGATCAAGATCTAGGAAAATTTATTAGCTGTTAGGCCTTGCCAAGAGAAGAGTAGAACATAGAAAGTTTAATGTTTACCTTCCTATCCTATAAGTTGTTAGAACATCTCTAACATGCTCATATGTAACACTCTTTACTCGTTATCTGTTGTATGCCTGAAGGGGAATTTAGGAATTAAGATTAAGCCGAGGGGTTTGTTTGTTTGTTTGTTTATGTAGTTATTTATACAGTTAATTATTTATTAGCTGAACTGTGGAATTGACAACTGAACCTCTAGCTCTGGGGATAGCTGTATTAACTGATTTCCAGCTTCATATAGAAATAAAAACTAGGCATGGATCATTCCTACCTATCCTAGGCTCTGGCGTCTCTCAGAAGAAACTTGGGCATATGAGCTAGAGGAGGCTTGTGCTCCAGAGATGATCTGATGGCTGATAGCAGGGATCAAGACTCAAGAGTACGCTCTGGAACTTTTTTCCTCTTATGTTTAGACACAACCTCAATGTTTTAAAAGGAAGAGCTTGAGCTGAGTAGTATAGCTGCTATACCATTAAGAGAAGGATGGAAAGGAATATGTGACTCTTCTGTAAGATGGACACCATAAGAAAGGAAAGCAGGCCTATACATCTGGCATAGGAAACATCATATATTTAACTGCATGCAATTTTTATTTTCATTGTCACTGAAAACTGGGAAATAAACTCTCCAACCAGTTTGTTAGTTTAGAAAGCTGACATTACTTATTGACAGCATGCTGAGTGCAAGGGGATAACTCCACGGAGCTTTCACATCCAGCATCCAAACAGACCAGGTTATATTACTGAAACTAATTACACTATTACTATTACATATCCATTACAAATCCTGAATACATCCTAATTATTTCCATTGACTTATTTGGATATGCTTCTGGATCTTCTGGATCCTTTCTCCTTGAGAACATCTCATATATGTGGTCATGTCATAATGAACTTCTCTTATCAATCTTGCTGTGGTATGCAATCCTTGTTCTCAAAACTAAGATATTTTCTTGTACATATTAATCACTGACATAAATTAACAAGGAAGGATTAGTAACAACTGTAGGGATCAAACAATATTTTACTACAACTAAAAGAATTTTTCAACATCTTTGTCCACTGATGCATAGACTCCTTAAAAAAAAAAAAAAAGTATGTTTTTTCAATAATACTATTATCCCCATTTTTTTTCCCAGTTTATTGTACTGGAATTATGCTTTTTGCAGCCGCACATGATTTTTGAATCTAAATCTTGGCACAGGAGCAGCGAGGAATAGACTTGCACTTTTCTTCATATAGTATCAAATGACTGGTAACACATTCTTTCACTTTGCTGAGGTCATATGTTAAGGATGTCATATGTCCTACTCTATCGCAGTGATTAGTACAGGTCACTGCAGAAATTCAGAATGCATAACTTCAGTGTTGTCTTCTTACTGTGATGTACTAGGAGTGCTTCAGGAGGAGTGGTGAGGGCATGGTGCATGTTTTCTTAACAGGAATGGTTAGCTATATTTTGTGGCTTCTCTACATCAAATTCCTTAAGTAAGAGCATCTATTCTAAATTCAAGATGCTATGCCTTTTGTAATGGGTTTAATATAAGGATTTTTCTGGCAGGAGGGGGGTTTTTGTCTGTTTTAATTTAAAACCTTTTTGTTTTCCCAAGAAGGGAAGCAAGTTGAGGATGGCAAGGCCCTCATATCCAGAGCTTTGTGGAGACAAGCTTGTTCCCATGGCATGGAGTTTTCACTGGGCAGTGCAGGGTAGCCCAGCCCGGCTGCAGGGTCGGTGGTGCCCCATACCCGGCACTGTGTGGAACTGAACTTGTTCCTGCAGCGTGGGGTTCACCTCCTGTGCCTGGCTCCGCACGGCAGAATCGGGGGAAAGGATCTGGTCTTGACTCTGGGCAGCGGCGCCGGACCCTCTCACGCAGGTGAGCCTGTCCCACATGTGGGAACGTGGAGGACTGTACCTGCACATCCGCCGCACCTTCCTAAGCTTGGCAGACGCTCCATGGCCACCCTCACGTCCCTCCCACTGGCACCCGTGCTGGGAGTGGGTGTGGCCCCGCTGGGTGTGAACGGAGCCTCTGGCCGCTGTGCCATGCAGGGGGACGGTTTGCACCACTGAATCCCTGTGTTGGCATGAGGTGCAGTTTCTCCCGGCAGCTGATGAGTGCCCCGGCTGCCCCTGCTGGCATGATGCCTAACATGCCCTGGCAGCGTGGTGGCAGCCAGTGATTGAGGCACTGATAGGGGTGACGGCGGCTACCCTGGCTGCCCTGGCAGGCCCAGCAGTTGTCCCAGCCGGACTCTAGATCAGTGCTGCTGCACAGAGTGGGCTCCTGGTGGCAGGCGTGGCCCACTGGTGGCATCGTTGGTGCCCTCAGGCCATAAGGGCTCAGTGCACACAGCATTTTTGGCAGGAAACGCCATATTGGCATCATGGCAAGATCTTGGAGGGAGGGGCGGTGCCCGGTCCACAGCACAATAGGAAGGCGGCATGCCTGGAAGGGCTGCCCTGAGTAACGCGAGATCGGAGAGCCTGTAAAAGCCAGAGGCACAGAAGTTTGGCCCCTTTTCCCGGCTCATTGTCATGAAGAGAGGATCGGCTGCTGCCCCTCCTGGTCCTTCCCGGTTTCCTGACCCTACGTCATCACCAGATCTTGGACAGTGACAGCAGGAGACCACCCGGCAGCAATGCAAGTGTGGTATCTTCCTCTTGAGTTACTGTGGGGGGGTTCTTTTCACTCTCCCTTCTTTTTCAGATGCTCCTGGATCAGGATCAGTTGCCATCTTCGGCCCAGACCTTCTTCCCTTCGTCCCCTGCTCCACAGCTCACCAGCCAGCCTGGAGGAGCAGTTTATTTTTTTCTTTTTCTGCAAATATTGTCGGGTTGTTGTTTGTAATCGTGTTTGCCTTAGTGGGGTTCCAGTGTTTTTAGAGCCCTTAGATAATAAAACTGTTTACTTTTATTCCCTATTAAGTCTCTTGTCATTGTTGCGCCCCCTAGTGTCCAAACCAGGACATATTTTTATATACTTTACAGAAAACCACATTATTGTTTACTCTGACCTCGCTGTGCTGTACAAACTCATCAAAACTACTTTGGAGAACTGGAGAAGGAAAGTTTTGGGCATAGGAATGCATGTATTTCTTGAGACTTGTCATCTTTTGTTCTGTAACTTTTAGCATGTATGCGCATAAATTGCTGCACATTTTCTTCAGAGAGTTGCCGCAACTACTAGCTGACAGGTAGCACATATTCTGTTCTATGTTATTGGCTCATTATATGCTGAATCCAATGCAAATTCCCTTTTAATGAGCTTTTTAGTGTTTGGAAATGGATTATCTTGGGCTATATGGTGTTTCTTAATAATAGTTGTTGATTGTTTTGTAGTCTGAATTTTAGAATTTAGGATCACCAAGTTGGAACATATGAATGAAGAATAGTTCATGATTTGGAAAAAAACAGGTGCTAGAAATCCATGTGTGTTCACTTTTCTGAGAGCACTTGCAAGCCTGATCCTTTACTCAAAGGTAAGCTTTTGCATTCAGGAATAATCCTTGACTTATGCCTCTTCTTGACATCTGTTTTCCCTTTTTCTACATTAAAACTTTGTTTCATAAAAGACTCTGAAGAGGATTTGCCCTTTGCATTTGTTTTTTTTTGTCTGTCCCAGTCACTTTAGGCCACAAAAAGAGAAGTCAGAGAGGTCCTCCCCACCAACACTGCCACATCCCCTTGTTTCTATTCTCTTGGAAACTGCAAATGTGACAAGGACAGTTTATAAAGCAGCCTGGGCATCCTGTGTGACCCCCTAATGCTTTAACAAGATACATATTGAATAATAAGATTTTTCAAAAATATGTACAAATGACTTTAAAAATACTGCTAAAATAGCTATGGAAGTACAGTATTAATAAAACAAGCTATATTTTTTTGCTTATGGGTGCTTCCAAATATTATACATCTTAAGATATACTTACAAGAAAAATACAAAGTCTTGTTACATACAAAAAACTTGTGTGCATTAATGTAATACTCTGGGAATTCCACTACTCATGATTTTAAAATTTTATAGCTTCAAGTATCATAATGTACTGGAGAGCTTCCTGTTCTTGTGACACTTTTTATTAACGAGGCTTTTCAAGTGTTACGTGTGCTGTCTTTTTAAACAAAGCAATAGGCATCAGTTGTGATGCATTGAATATCTGGATATATCACTACTGCATGAAACACTTGGTCAGTATTATTCTTTTCAAAACACAGAGGTGATGCAACTGATGGTGTATATTATTAGAATAGAACAGAACAGGTGTTATAATGGTAAATAATGTGAGCAGCTCTGAGTGGCACTTCATATCCAAGGGTATTTAATATCCCATACTGATGGATTAATATTAACATATATACTTTTGAGGGAAAATATGTTAGCCCACAGTAAAAATAATTGTTCATAAGTCAGGGTTTTTTCATTTATCCTAAAATTTTGTGAATAGTAAATGCTGTTTCCATGACTACCATTTCTGCACGTATTTGATTACGTTGTTTTGTAATTTATGGCACGAAAATGCAAACCCCACCAGCAGTATTTGAATTAGAATGTAGCAGGTTTATAGCTTTGTTTGGCCCCAGGCACAAGTAATAAAATCCTAGTTTTAAGTACCATTGGGGGTTATGGAATGAAGACATCTGCATTATTGTAATAAAGTGTTCCTTAGTGTAATAAATATAACTGACAGAAGTGCATGACTTCCTTTATGAAAAATATGTTGATAACAATATAGTCTTTAAATACTGAAGAAAGTGACTATTAAAATTTTATCTTCCAGTTAGAGACATCTGTTGAGCATTTAGATGGTATTATCAGTTTACTGCTGGGTACGGCTAATAAGACTTTTAGTTTACAATTAAATTGAGAAATATTGACGAAAGAAGGTATTAACCTTCTGCTGATGAATGTTTTTTAACAGTTAACATTTTAATTTTTCAATCGATATTTATGAACCCAGGGTAATGGATTGGATAATAAACAGTTTCTTTTGTGTTCTCCAGGAAGCTCTAGGGGAACGTACATTTACAGTTTGATTAAAAGCAACTTCACTGTCATCTTTTCAAAAATGGACGAAATGCTATAAATGTTCTAGTTCTTACTTATTTTTACCAACCGATTCAATCTATCCCCATTTATATGCTATCAACTATTCATGATACAGATGGTTTAGATGTACTGATTAACTAAAATTGTTCCCAATATAAGGTAAAATATATCCCAGCTGGGCTGTTGTTTCTGCTCAAGACATGCTATTGTCTTTTCCTTTTGATGTCCCTGTCAAAATCTTAGTGTAATTCACTTTGTTCATCACTGATTCTTTAGATGTATATAGATAAATATCTTTTTTTAAATTGAGTAGATGATTTTTTTTCATTTTTAAAGCGTGGTTGGTAGAGAAGAGGAAAATTTCGTGTGCAAAGTGCTTATTCCCTTCAGTCTTGTTTACTCTATATTAGTTAGAAGATGCTGAATCAGTTTGCACAAGTTAATCTCACTTCTGGTATTGCATTGCTAAGACAACAACTGTGCCATATTGCAAGAATTGAAATACTGGTCTTTAAAACCTTTCTTCTAGCCGTTAAATGGAACTATTTTATTTTTGGATGCAGTGGTTGACCAATCTGTTTTATTTATACATTTCACTTTTTAAAACGAATGTTGTTTATTAACTTCAACAGTTAAAAAGTAAAATAAAACTCTACTGTAAACTCAACAGTATATTTAATAAAACTTTGTCATTCTAAATAAAAAGATATTAATTTTCAAAATGAAGTCCAAGTATTAATCAGTGATATATTTTTGTTGTAATGTATTACTTGAAATGAACTTTCATATAGCTGTTCTTGTTTGCAGACATTTTAAGGCTTGATATGTTAGAGATTGCTTTGAACAGAGCATCTCCGTAGATTTCGTTGTGCTGAAGGTCCTGCTTGAACTCTTGCTATTTTATAGTCAGAATCTTTGGTTGCGCATATAACAAACATTTCTTCTCTCTGAATGACGGGTTCCCACAATAATCACAAGAATATTTTTCTGTCTCTTATTTAAATTTCCTTCCTCATTCTGTTATTATTCAGTCAATCCATTTTCATTTCTCCTTGTGCTTGTCCATGTTTTCCTTTTGTTTGTTTGTTTTTCTTTGTCTTTTCCCTCTTTGCTTTCTACTGTCTCACTATAGCTTTGTGACAATGTAGACTTCAAATATTAAAGCCTTAATCTTTACAATGCCACAAAAACTGAAAGTATCAAATATTAAACAGTATTGCTAAGTCAGACTATTCAACAAAAAATAAAAGGAGATGCCTGATTTGGATTTAGGGATATCATAAATAGGAGAAACAAATAATAGATTACTTCAAAGGCCAAAAT
The DNA here is from genome assembly GCA_013399895.1 of Serilophus lunatus. Taxonomy (NCBI): domain Eukaryota; kingdom Metazoa; phylum Chordata; class Aves; order Passeriformes; family Eurylaimidae; genus Serilophus; species Serilophus lunatus. Next base: position 90,819 of record VXBA01004453.1, on the reverse strand, counting down.
TAAAACTTCAGTATTCAAGAAGATGGCCATTCCTCTTAGATAATCTCAAAGGAGTAACTTGTGCTTCTACTAAGTTTTTTCTACTTATGTCAAACTATGCTTTTGTTTTTACTGTTTTTGACCTCCTGCAGGTTAAGAGAAATTCTAATGAAGTTTTCCAGTGGAAAATCACATATATGGTGGCCTTTATCTTAGTTGCATACTTCTAATTGGTGTGTGTTTTTATTTTTTAAACAAAAGCTAAATATATGAAAAAAGTATTTCCTAGGCTTGCTGAAACTTTTTGGAGGAAAAAGAGATCTGGAGAATTTTACCCCAAATAAAAAAGCTTTTTTTATTATTTATATTTTTTCCTCTTTATTTATGTTCCTGGTCATGCTGGGGGCCTCTTTCTTTGAGACAGAACTTAGAAAAAGCTCGGCTCCTTACAGGGCAATACTATTATGTGGTTATGATTGAATTTAGGTATAATCAAGATTATTACCTGATGAATACTAAAGGGTATTTAAGAAAATTATTCTTCAGTGAGGATTCAAGAGAATATCTGAATAATAATTTACATTTTTATAATGACATTCATTATGAAGTCTTCCTGTATTGCATATGAACTGTATAGTCTTAGAATGGTCATGAGAATCTGGCGTCAGTATTGTAATTTTTGCAGTGAACCAAGGCTAACTAAGTCTAAATTACTTTATCAAGTTAATGTTATAGTTCAGGGAAAAGATGAGAATAGGATGCTAGTGAACTAAAAATTATAGCTAACCTAGTGGGTGCCCTCAAATGTCAAAAGTTACTACTTAAACTTTAATAAGAACATCATTATGGAAAACATAAGAGAACAAATCTGAGCTCTCTTGTCACTTATGAAGTAAAATACAAAGTGCATCTCACTAAATGACTATGTATAGTAAGCCAACTATCTTTCTAAAGATAGCTTTGTCTTGTCTGCATTCTCAATATCTCAAAGACTTAGAATATTGATATTGGATAAGGACTTTTGGGGTTGCTATGATATTTCAATCAATGATGATAACTTTCTCCCCTCATTATACTCTGGAATTAGAGAGATGCTCTTCAAAGTTACCTAAGAAGGTGATTCAATTTGAGAAAGGGAAGAAATAGGAAAGGTATAGAGAAAGATAGATGAAAAGAATCTGTCTGAAATAATAGCTGATAAGATACATGGATTCTGCAGTTGTTGGCAATAGGCATGCATGCACAAAGAAATATATGCTTTTAAGAGTCAGCATCTGAGCAGAATAAAATAAAATGTAGAATCAAACTCCTGTTTTTCCAAACAGTTCAATATGAATCTAAACTTCATTGTAAGACACACTGTTTAAGGTTACCTGAGCTAATTATAAAAGTTCTCTCAAAAAAAAAGAACGTCAAGGTGAATCTGGCCTTAGCAGATTGTTAGTATTGGACTACATATAAAAGATCAGATCATATTGTTTTCATTCTGTAAGGCTGAAGATGAATTTGATACTAGTTGTCTTATTTATTGACATTCTAGCAAAGGCTGTGGTTTTTTGGGTGAGATTTTGTGGTTTTTTTTTTTCTGCTTGTGGTTTTTTTTTTTTTGTTGGTGATGGTTTTGTTTTGGTTTTAGAAGACTCTAAACAAACTGTAAAATAATAATAAATTGTGTGCATTTTTTTCATGGTACACTTTACCTTCACCCAAGGATTTGAAACTTATCAGATATCTCATTAGACATGAGAAAGTTATTTTGGGGAGTGTTTGTAATTTTTTTGAGATCATTTCTAATATTCAAATATGCAGAATGAGTAAATATATCTCTGGGTTTATGTCTTGGCAAATTCACATATAGCTCTATTCCCAAAAGATAACCAGTGTTTGCTGAAGATTGTTATGAGCTCCTCCTTCTTTAACATAATATCTAGCAGCTATTGCTGAATTTTGAAGTTATTGCCTTCAAAAAGTAATAAAATTTGATATACTTGTCTCTCTGTTCTCAATTTACACACACATACACACACACACACAGCTATGAACCACATAATCAGGATTTATTTATTTTCTTTAAATAAAAAAGAAAAGTATGTAGCTGAAGCTTAGCAAGAAAAATGAAATACTTGCATATTTAAGGGGACATGTCGAAACCTGAATTAATTGTTCATGCGAGACATTTATTTAAAAAAATGTTGGGGATATAGACAGGATTATTATTGAAGATTCCCACTGGAATTAAGTAAACTCTTCTGATGTCAGGCTTTAACTAAGCTATTTTATATTCTGTGTAAGAATTTTGTTACTTTAATACAGATCATGCATGCCCTTCTCTTTGAAGAGTGAGTCACATACTAAAAGTGAATTTCCAACTCTAATGTTGGTGATAAAGTCAATATCAGACAGGAAACTCTTAAGAATTATGATGAACAATGAAAACAACCATCAGGTGAGATTGTTGGGAAGTTGTTGTCCAACGCTCTTTTAGTTAAGTTTGCTTCAAGCTTGTTTGCCATATTTGGATGATTTTCAGTACTGCATCCTTATCTAACCTGATTTCTTTCTGTTCCTGTGACATTTTGGTAACATTTCTCCCCACATCTTTTGCCCTGTAAGGTAAGTATTTAACTTTACTTCATTAAATATTGAAGCATTTCAGGTCCAATGGGGCATTTCTTAAAAAAAACAACTGTAAATTTATTTTTTTTTAAGATGCAGAAAGAATTCTTCAATTTGGCCGGTCCTAAATTAAAAAAAAAAATATATTTTTTTTTATGTGGATTTTTTTCCCTAAAAGTTTTCTGTTGACAGCTAAACAAGCAACATAGAGATGTTATTTCCATTTCTATTAGTAATTAAAGTGGCATAATTCCTCATTATGCCAATGCTGATTTTTATTTTTTTAAGAGAAGCATATTTCAGAAGTATGGCATCTTCTCAGTCTGCTCAGGTTTTATTTACCAATCCCGTGTGTATTGTTCTGTATCAGCTTTGTGTGATTACACAGAATAAAACATTTATACTATCAGAAACACAGTTTCTTTTTGGTGACTGGCATATGCTTAATAAATGTCATTGTTCCTTCCACCATTTTCCTGCTCTTGTCTTTTCTCTTGATTGTTACCAAATGAAGTTTCAGACAATAGAATGATTAGCAGCAGTCTTGCTATTGTTTTTGAATCATACAGGGTAATTACTTTTAGTAGAGTTTGTACAATCAGGCTTTATCTCTGTGTAGAACATTGTTGAATGAGAATTCTCTCTGATGATTACTCTAGCAATCTCATGGCCCTTAATTTAGCTCAAGAAGTGAATTTCTGATTCTATGGAAAGGCAGCAAGCTACATTTTTGGGTTGGGAAGGAGAATAATGATTAGAAATGTCAAGGCAGTGTCACAGTTTGATCACCTGATGTACTTGCAGCTATTTTAGTGCTAAAGTAGGAACATTGTTCTTTCAGATGGATTTTGGACAGATATATACTTTAGATCTTTTGTGACTAGTTACTCGACTGAAACTGATTAAAGTGTGTGGGAACCGCTGTTTAATCATGTGGATGCTGTGGATCACAGGCAAAAAAACCCCCAACATTCTGTTCTCTAAACTTACATGCAACCTGTGCTAACTTTGATGATTAAGATTGCTAATTTTGCTGTGCTGTACTGTAAACGTTTTGAAACTCCTTCTGTTGCAAGGTAAAAAAGATGGGTGAAACTGATATTTCCAATTACAAATTTCTATTCAGTGAAAATCACACTTAAAAAAAATTCAAACAGTTGGGTTCTCAAACGGTACACTGGCTTTTTCTCCTTGCCGTTGTCTTCTGCTTTGCATTTTATGGTTATCAGGCAGATGATCCAAAACAGAGGAGTGATTGGTAGACCAGATTGTTATGCTTCTATTCAGAGGGACTTGAACCAGCTGGAGACACTGACAAGTGGGAAACTCATGAAGCCCATCCAAAGCAAATGTGAAGTCCTGTACCAGGAGAGGAACTCACCATGTATCGACACAGGTTGGTGGCTAAGTGCCTGGAAAGCAGTTTTGTGGAAAAGAACCTGGAAATCATGGTGTGCAGTGGATTGACAATGAGACAGCAATGAAACTTTGTAGCAAAAGAGGCCAACAGCATCCTAAATTGTACTTAGAAAAGCATTTTCACTAAGTTGTGGAAGGTGATCCTTCTTTTTTACTTAGAGTGGTGAGACCACATCTGGAGTGTGAAATTGGCTACTGCACTCTGGTATGACAGGCACAAACATACTGGACCAGGTCCAATAAAGGACCACAGATATGATATTTTGAGCATCAGACACAGGATGAGAGGCTGAGAGCTGGGATTATTCAGCCTGATAAGAGAAGTTGGCGGAACACTTGAAAAAGTTTTCCAGAAAGGCTACTCTCCCTTAGTGAGTGTCAAACCTGATTGGACACAGTTTAAGCAACCAGTTGTAGTGTACACTTCTTTGAGCGAGAGGATAGGACTAGACAGTTTAGAGAAGTCTCTCCAAATTCGACTCTTTGGTGATTCTAGATTAGATAAGGTTAATTCTAGTAGCAAAATGGGTATCAGTCAGCTATGCAACTGTTACTTTTAAGGAATTGTAGGAATTACAGCTTTTTCAGACAGCTCTCAGTATCCTGAAGAACATTGCTCCTCACTTTCAGAAGAGGAGGCAGATTATATTTGATAAGAACCTATATCTTTTGGCACTGTGCCTCAATTTGAGACAATTTGGAGTGGTGGAGACTGTGGACAGAAGTTTCCTTCCTCGGATTTAATAGCCATGGTTTTCTCCAACAGGGAGAGTGAGTAAATACACTCACATGTAAATGAAAAAAACAAACCAAACCAAACCCAACAAAAAACTCTTTACCAAGAAGATTGCTAATAACAATACCGATAAAACTGGATTAAGCTAAACAGAGAGGAGGAACTTCCTCCCACACACCAGACCTTCCCTCATCTGGAAAAGGTGGCAGAAATGGTTGGAGAGTCAGCATTAGAGTGAAGCTCCAGTGCTGGTACAAGCAGTTGGATCCCCCAGGTGACTGGGAGGACCCACAGGACACCCACTGTATCCAGAGATGACACTTGGTCATTGTAATTTCCATGTTCATTGGTCAGAATTGTGGTTGTAGTCCTGTCGAAGTAGTAGTCACCATTCAGATCCATCAAGGTGGTGGCAGATGCCCTGGGTGGTAGAATTCCTATGGAGTAAGGGAAGAAGACCCCAGTGTTGAGTGAAGTCTGAGTGTGGTCTTTTATTAGGCTCAGGCTAGGTGGGAACACCTCCAGTACCTCTCCTTGAGCAGAGAGTTCTTCACTGGATGATGTAATACTGGATCACAGGAAATTTCAGGAATCTTTGATACCTTCTATAGCCACCTGTGATGTCAGCACAGGTGAATCCATTATGGTCCATCCACAGACATGAATATCTCCAGGCTATGTGTTTGAATTGCCTGAGGCAGCAGGTGTGCATGCACTCAACATGTGGATTGTCTGAATCATCAGCATTCCAGTCTTTCACACGTGTGGATACACCCTTCTTCTAGGATAATAGCATCATTCTTAAGTTCCCACCACAGTCTAAATTAGTAGGCATAGTTGAGGAAAAGAGAAAAGATGGATACCAGAATCTTTGGGTAACCCAGGACATCCTGCCATAAAAGACCCCAGAATTCTTTTGCCATCTTGCACAATGATTGATCTCAACTCTAGGCAGTGTTCCTGCTTGTCAGCACTCAAAATTCAGGAATACTTTGATGTTAATATTTCTGAAATGACAAAGATGACTTATATTCTTGCTAGATGTTGTTTCCTCATTCTGTGAATGGGGTAGAGTGTAGATCTCATATCTATGAATATCATGTGGAAAGAATCCCACACTGTGTTTTCACAGCTTAGGCCAAAACAAGCCATCACCTCTTTACTCTCCTTTTTCTGTGGAGATGTCAAGGGACAGCTGGCAGCTGTGGGAACTGTAAGCATAAATCACCACGGAAATCAGGCTGGGGTAGTGCAGATAACCCTAAGCATGTGCAGGAGCATTGTGGTTTTATACGAATGTTGCCAGTCTGGATACTATGTGGTACACTTAATTTGTCAAAACAAACAAACAAGCAAACAAAACACAACCCCCTCCCCACACAGCAGAAAAATAAAAAAACCCCAAGAAATTAAAACTTAGGAGATACATTTTTGCCATTTTCCCCTCCTAAATAAGCCTATTCTGGTGTGTAAAATGTTAGCGAAAGTTTGATAAGGTAGAGGCAAATACCCTTCTGTAAGATGTCTGCTAAATCAGACCCTGAGCTTGCTGCTAGTTTTTGTCTTGTTAAAGCTCACAACAAGCTGATGACTTAACACTGTTGGTGCTTGGGAAACTGATGCAAAAGATCAATAATCTTCGTAAGTTTTTCATTGGACATGAAGCGTCAGAGGACAGTATTGCATTTAAAATACCAAAGGAAAGCAAATTACCACTGCATAATAATCTCTACATATTCCCCCCCCCCCTCAAAGAAAAACTAAACAACAAACCAAACAAAATGAAACAACAAACAACCACTCAAGCAAGCAAACTAATAATCCCTTGATCAAACCAAAACCAAAAAACCTTTACAAAGCCTCCCCAAAGCTAAACAAAATAAACCCTAAAAATAATTACCCTGGTTGGAAGACCTGCTGGAACTTTTATGTTACTGGAAGGTGGCTGGATATTACACAGAATTACACAGAATTAACAAGGTTGGAAAAGATCGTAGAGCTCATCAAGTCCAACCTTTTACCCAACTTAACAACCTAACCAACACTGAACCATCATCTAAACCATCTAAACCATGTCACTAAGTTCACCATCCAACATATCCTTAAATGTATCTAGGGATGGTGACTTCACCACCTCCCTGGGAAACCCATTCCTATGGGAAATCACTCTCTTTGTGAAAAAGATTTTCCTACTATCCAACCTAAACCTCCCCTCATGCAGCCTAAGACTGTGTCCTCTCGTCCTGCCACTGGGAGCCTGAGAGAAGAGACCAAACCTCACCTGACTACAACCTCCTTTCAGGTATAGACAACAATATGGTCACTCTTGAGCCTCCTCTTCTCCAGGCTGAACAAGCCCAGCTCCCTCAGCTGCTCATCATAGGGCTTGTGCTCCAGCCCCTTCACCATCCTCGTTTCCCTTCTCTGGACACATTCCAGCAACTCAATGTCTTTCTTAAACTGAGGGGCCCAGAACTGGACACAGTACTCGAGCTGTGGCCTAACCAGTGCCAAGTACAAGGGAAGGATAACTTCCCTGGTCCTACTGGCAACACTATTCTTGAGGCAGGCCAGGATGCCATTGGCCTTCTTGGCCGCCTGGGCACACTGCTGACTCATATTCAGCTTCCTATCAACCAGCACTCCCAAGTCCCTCTCTGCCTGGGCATCCTCCAGCCACACCGACCCCAGCCTATAACTCTGCATGGGGTTATTGCGGCCAAAGTGCAAAACCCGGCACTTGGATTTATTAAACCTCATGCTATTGGACTCAGCCCATCTATCCAGCCTGTCAAGGTCTCTCTGCAGAGCCCTCCTTCCCTCTGACAGATCGACACTCATTCCAGGCTTGGTGTCATCCGCAAACTTACTAATAATGGATTCCATCCCCAGTCCAGGTCATCAATAAAGATGTTGAACAAAACTGAACCCAACACTGAACTTTGGGGAGTCCCACTAGTGGTCAGCCTCCAACTAGATGTGACACTGTTCACCACCACTCTCTGAGTTCAGCCACCCAGCCAATTCTTAACCCAGGACAGAGTAAACTTGTCTAAGCCACAGTCCACCAGTTTCACCAGGAGTTTACTATGGGAGACGCTATCAAAGGCTTTGTTAAAATCCAGGTACAGTACATCCACAGGTTTTCCCTCATCAATCAGATGAGTTACCTGATCATAAAAGGAAACTAGATTAGTTAAGCAGGATCTTCCCCTCCTGAATCCATGCTGACTAGGTCTGATCTCCTTATTAACCTGTAGGTGCAGCATAATTTCCATTAGGATGATTCACAGAATTACACACAGATTTGTTCCATAATTTTCCCTGGTACCGAGGTCAGGCTGACAGGTCTATAATTCTCCAGATCCTCCTTCTTGCCCTTCTTATAGATAGGTGCCACATTAGCCAACTTTCAATCATCTGGAACCTCTCCAGTAAGCCAAGACTGTTGAAAGATGATCAAAAGAGGCTTAGGAAGCACATCTGCCAGCTCTCTCAGCACCCTAGGATGAATCCCATCAGGTCCCACAGTGGGTCAGTAGGTTTCTGACATCTTCCACCTGGATCATAGGGAGGCTACACTGTTCCCTGTCCATATCTACTATTTTAAGTAACCACTTGTCCTGTAGACCATCAGTTTTGCTATTAAAAACTGAGGCAAAGAAGGTATCGAGTACCTCTGCCCTTTCCTCGTCCTCAGTAACTATATTCCCTTCCTTATTTAATAAAGGTATTAATTAAAAATTCTGAGCAAAAAAGTAAGAGAAAGCAGAAAAAGACAAAGGTGTAAAAAGTTATATTGAAGAAGATACACTGTGATAAAGACAATCTTCTGTCATCTTTGAAAATCTCTGCTTGATCCAGTGTACTTTGTTGTAATGCTTTGCTAGAATATATATGTTCCTGAAGCCCTTCTATTATAAAAAAGAAGTGGGTGGAAAAACACCAATACTGTGCACACATTTTCTGTGAGGGAAGCTTACAGTATCTCACATTAGCACCCCATTTCAATTCTACTTCTCAATTAACTTGCAAGAATCATGAGGTAAAGATGGCTTGTAAAAATTCAGCTTTCATGACTTGGTGAACTCTTCTATGTCTGGTACAACAGGCAGGATAAAATCCTTTGTACATTACAAGGATGTTGTTTTGAAGTCTAGAAAGTTGTGCATATGCAATTACTTAAATTCTATATCTCTTTATTTAGCTTCTATTTACTTCAACTATCTACAACCAAAATAAACCTTATTGCAATAAAGGTTTATTAGAAGTGTCCCACATCCCACATCCTCCAGCCCTCCAGTCTTTCTCCAGGGGCAGATATGTTGACTTTGGACTTTATTTTCTGTTGTGACAGATATAATGTGTGTTTAAAATTTGTCGAAAATTCAGTTGCGTCTAAGTTTTTATTAGGCATTAAACAACAACAAAAGTTTTGTTCTTTAAAACCTATTTATGTACTGAAATCAAGAGTCTATGAAATTATATCTAGAATAAACTGGCATACACCAGAAAACTAATTATTTTCCACTAATGCTTGACAGCCTAGCTACCATTCCTGTGAAAGAGTTTAAAAATAAACAAAACCCTTATTTGGGTATTGTATAACCTCAAACAAGTTGGTTTTAAGGACCTCGCTATGTATAAACATAAACCACTTTCAGAGTTTGCCATTGTTATAAATTTCAAGTAATATTGTTGTATTCCTTCCTCTCCTTGCCTCAATCTAATGCAGTATTCTCTTCAATTTCTCATAATAATGCTATTGAACAACAGAGGTTTCTCCAAGACTGAGAGTTTATGAAATATTATTCAAAAAACCCCAAACAAACAATAAACTCAAACCCACCTGTACTTTGGACTTTAATATTGAGAATATAAAAAAAAAAAATCACAAAAAATTCCCTATACTGAAAGCTGGAGTTTTTCTCTAATCAGCCACTGCTAGATTTAGAATTTAGATTTATGGAAAGATCAGTCTTTGTATATGTACTTAGTACCATTGAATTCTTCAGACTTTATGCTTAATGGGACAAGGAAATGAAAACATAACCTCTAGAGAAGTATGAAATCATATCTGACTGAAAAGGAGAAAAAAAAAATTTGTCCTTTTTAATTCAAACTTGACTAGGAACTACTGTGTGTTTGCACGTATATTATCATTATTATTAAATTATTTAAATTTTAAATTATATTATTATTATAAATATATTATTATTGATTATTTCTTTACCCCTAGTGAGATTTTTCTTTTCCTGTGTTACCTTTTGGCATGTTTTCCTCTATTATCTTCACATTATACATCAAAAGTTGAATTCAAATATAATCAAATATTTCCAAATTTAAAAATTACTTTTAGAATTTTCTGTATTTCTGAAAGAAAAAAAAATCACTCTCAAAGAGAAACACCCTAGAAAACATCAGCTTACTGGAAATTGATCAGTTTAACTTTCTGTTTTCACCTACATAATCCAATGCAGCTCTCATATGGCTGGGTCAGAGCAGTTTAGGACGTTGCTGGTGCCTGAGTGAAAACTGGCAGTGACTGTCAGCATCCTGTTTCTCCTTTCCTCTTCACGGTTCTTTGTTGCCTCTGTTACCCTTTTGACTATGTCCTTGTTTTGGTCTACTCCTTGCTTATGTTGGAAATAGACTCCAAGTCTCCAAATCATTTGTAGACAAATTAATTAAAAAGTAATATTTTGAAGTTTTTTATTTAGACAAGGTCTTCATTTTGGGAATTTACAGTTCTTGCTTAAGCTTGCTTAAGCTTCTTAAGCTTGTATATTTATACAAGTAGAAGTGGCATATTTTCACTGATTTTTGCTTCAAAAGGTTGGCACTACACAGGGTTTTTTTTGGTGTTAACATATATTCCTGAAAATCCTAGTTTAACATTCCTGTCTGAAACGTCTTACCTCCCCCATCCCCAAACTTGGTGCAGTTCTGAGAAAGAATGGTGAGGCTGAGGATCCTCTCCTCATACAACCTCTGCTTCTGAAGGAGGAGACAGTTCTGCTGCCTAAGACAGTCTTAGTGCCTAGTGCTTGTTGACAGTCTCAGTGCCTTACCTCCTGTAGAAGTTTTCTCTTAGTGTAGATTTGAACTAATCCTATTCCTGTCCTTAGTAGCAATTTTCACACTGTTGCTCATAAAACAATCTTTAAAACTATTGCTTTGATGACCTTAACATAATTATACTGTATGAAATTATTGCAAGAATTTATTACCAATATTAGCTAAATAAATTACCTAATGAATTAATAATGCACTCCTTAAAAGACTAGCCATGTGCAATTATAAATTAGAAAGACTCAGAAGATGGTGTGATGTGTTTTCCTGTAGTATCTTGTCTGCATTGTTGAAATAAATTTAAATTATGGGTACTTTGACTTTCCAATATATAATTCTGCTTGTAGAGATCAACCATTCTGTCATTGACACCATGGTAATATTTTTGTTAGAGATCATACAAAGTCTGTGAGAAATGCTGAATAAAGTCAAACACTATATTCAGTTACAGGAATAAACTGGGAAAAAGTCTGTTTATTTTAATAAAATCAGATGTAGACTTTGGTTCACAATCTGGATACATAAGTATCTATGAACACAATGATCTGATTTTGCAAACTTAATGAACAGTCCACTCTTGCATGTGAAATCTTCTAAGAAGGAGTGGGTTGTTTTTTTTTTTTCGTTTTTTTTGCAGATTTCTGTCAAGCTTAGTGTGTGTGTTACATAAATCTATAAATACAAATTGTTGATTGCACATTTTAATGTGTGTTTGTTTTTTTTTTTACTAGGAATTCAACTAAATTTAGACAGAAATGAGAGGATAATGAGCAATTGCTGCAAAGCAAAGATGGTTCTTTTCCCACAAATGCTCTATTGCTTAGTTTTTAGTTTACACAAAATAACAGAGATTTCTCATTTATTTCTGACTTGTGACCTATACATAGGGAGCATGGTCATGGTGAGAGGTGGGATCCTTGAGAAAATTCTTTAGCTTAATAATCTGAACTTCTGAGACCTCCTTTCTATCAGCTCTAAAGGGATTGTTCTCCTTATGTATATGCTTTTATTATGAACACTGACCTGAGTCATACGAAAAGCTCTGAAGAGCTTAAAACTGTTATACAAAACATACAATGTTAGTTTCCAGATGTTTTCAAAGTGGTGGTGGTTATAGAAGATGATAAAAAGACCTGAAATGTGGGCTGCTAATGCCATGGGGATTTGTTTGGAAATCTTTGCACTAAGTTGTCATTACCTTATTCATTTAAAGCTTTGTCTTACTTTTGAGTTTACTGCCATTTGAGATTCAAATATTTTCTCTTCTTTTAGAAATTCCTTTACATTTTTACTAAGCTATGACAAAAGTGCATATACAGGTAGAAGTTAGAGCCTTATGTGAGCTTAAAGCTTTTTGACAAATGGCTCTTCCACAGAGTTTACAAATTCTGGAAGAGAACAGTCACTTGCTGAAGTATACACTCCCTTCTGGCAGTGGGAAAGGACTATTCAGTGAGCCAGTGAGGTATCAGAACATCATGAATATGTTGGTCTCCCTCACACAGCTGTGACAAAACTTTTATGAGAGTATTTCATGAAGCTGCTCAGGCGTCTGTTGATGATCCGTTCACCATACACCAACTTTTATGGGCACAGTTTCATTGAGGTTTTTTTTTTTTTCTTTATCATTGACATAACTTCAGTCTGGTTATCGGATCAGGGCATGCTCGTTTCCATAACTAAATATTTTATGAGCTAGCCTCTTTCTCCTTATAGATCTCGCAGCTACCTAATTCATTCATTTTTTTGGCATTGAAAATTAATTTCTTTGGTTCCCTGATGTTGCATTATGCGATGACTAACAAGAACCATTAAAGTAATTTTGAAAAACAAATAGAACCTGAATGAAAGTCTAGAAGAGAAAAACACTTTGAGGTCACTGGAGGGAAGCCTTCTTCTTTTCCATTTTAGCAATTACAAGTGTGGTCCTTTGCAGTCCTGGGACTGAACTGATGCCATTTCACACAACTAAGTGCAGGACGAAAGGCTCCAGGAGGAATATGTGACCTCACTTCTGGAAGACTGTACCACTAGCTCCTCATCCTACTATGACAAATACTGTGTAAAAGAAACATAAGGAAGCGTAAGCTTAGAAGAAATCTCCTGTGGAAGACTTCCTCCAGAGCTACTCACATGCAACTTATCCCACTCAATCAGGTTATGGTTTTGTCCATACAACTCAGTGTGCTGTTGCCCTTTACTCAAGGTTGTGATGATGGCCAGGACACTTAGGTCTTTTTCTGCTTATCTCAAAGCATTGTTGCTTGAGGTTACAGTATTTCACATGTAGGACTTTGCATTTTCTTTTGTGGGACCATACAACATCTTGCTTGCCCATTTCTTCAAACAACCAAAGGAAAACAATTATGCTCATTTGTCCAAGAACATGTAAATTTTGCTGTTACACTTCTACAAGTTACAGTCTACGAAGCTCTTCTGTGGCTTACTTGCATATTCTAGCCTGTTACCTTAATGCTCTTTATGGTAAATTTTCAGGTTTAACAAGTTTCACCATACTTAGGAATTAAAAAGTGTGTCTCATAGAGCACATAATTTTCTCCTTTCTGAGAATTTTCATGTATATTCAATCATCTGAAACAATTTAATCTGCTGAAGTACCGTGGAAACTACAGCTTCTTTCTCCTTGAACTACTTTTAGTGCTTATCCAAATTGAGATATGAAAGAAAAATCTGGGCCAGTTCATTTACTGAGGTTGGTTACTCTTGTGTTTAATATTCTCTAATGATCGACTAGTGTATTCCTGAATGTGTGTTGCTATCCAATAAATTATAGTACAGACACATAAGCTGAATAACAAAAGAAAAGTAGTTACTGGAGAGGGATGACTATTAAGTAATATATTCACGAGCAGCTAGTCTCAGTTTGGCTGTGTCCACAGATTATTTGGATCTTTTTAATTTAAGAAACTTGATGGGCACAAAATGTAACTGAAACTCCTAGAAATAATTGATGAGGTAATGTTCTCTTAGGAATAAGAATTTGCTATGCTCTGCCTTTGTCTTCTAACAGATGTGAATGAACACAAATATTCCACTGGTTTTGGCAGAGAGTGCTGTGGTAATACTTGATGTGTAATGGTCTCAGGATTTTCAGCTCTAGCAGTTGCAATTTCCACTTATCTAGAAAATTTGCTTTTAACTCAACATCAAACGAACATGAATGAGGCTGGTCATTGGTAAGTGAGTAATCCATTACTCCGTAAATGCGGACGACACATCATCAAGTTCTGCCTAACAACTGAAATTGTCCACTCAGCAAGGCATTAGATATTAGAAGGAAAAACTCGATAGCAAGTAATACACTCGAAGAACATTTCTTATTTATATTGCAGAACACATTTCTGAAATATAAATAAGACAAACTAAAGGATTCTTCCACTCTTTAAACTAAAAAGGTATAGCTGTCTTTTTACTAGCATGTTGGATCACTGTTGCTTTCCCAGTCAAGAATAGTTGGAAAAAGGAAGAATAAAACTACTCTGCATTGTGGTTATTTGGATGACTTGGAAATCAAACCAAAAGGACAAAGCTCCTTCAGACTATTTTCTTGTCGATTTTCCTCTGAGGTCGCAGCTAAAAATGAACTGTGGGAACTGTGACCACACTAGATCTTTAAATTCCATTATTTAGGAGGCTAATTCTATTTGCATGCTAATGTCCCTATATGGTTCAGATGAGCAGGGAGAAGTAATATCAATTCTTTTCTTTTAGTGAGCTGTCTCTTGTAAATGAAGAGCAAAAAGACAGCAAAAGACATCCAGAAAGACCAATCGAGACACTTCACTGAAAGAAGACTCTAGTTATTTTTGTAATGAAAGATCTATTGTCTACAAAGGAACTTATAATTATAACTATTAAGAACAAATTGTCCCTAAATAAAAATGCAATAAAGCAAAAATGAGTGGCTCTGCACAACTGTAAAAACTGTACCTTTTTGTTTGAGATTTTGAAGGAAACATACTCCATTAAAATTGTAGAGTTTTGGATCAATATGAGAACTGAAGATTGACATCTGACCAGTTTAAAAATTTTGTCTATTGATACCTTAATTAACTAAATTTTCTTTGTATAGAGTAACATAACATTTTATTTTCCAGAGGATTGATTCCTCTTCAGATTTAGAGTTCTTCCAGAATATGTAGTTTTTGACCAACCATCTAATTCCATATGATAAAACAATGTGAAAATTAGATAATTTAAAACAAAATAGAGTCCTGGTGCATTTGAAAGAATGAAAAAAATTTCAAAGTGAGGGAAAAGAAAACAAGAGATTAGGGGAGAGAAAATAATACCCTTAGGTCTTCTCTGGAATCTAGACACTTCAAATGCTTTCTTATATGCAAAGCATAATTTCAGTAAGTAATCGTCCTGAATTTATGAAAGTACTCATATAAGTAAGCTAACATCCAGCATTATCAACATATATTATTGATGTTTACTTATATTGTTATATATATTATAAGTATATATTAACAATGTTTATTTTTAAAAATGTATCAGTTTTTGTTTCTTCTGTTGTTTGAGTTTTTTTAAATCAAGAAATTGTACCCTCTGTCTTGTTTCTTAGCATGTCAAAACTGAGATTCCATCCTTCTTTCAGTCATTATTGACAACAAGGCTCTGTGATTCTTTCCTTTATTCAGAAATGAGAATAGAAATAGTGGCAACGGATAAATCAACAGTTTAACAAATATCGTAGCATCACAATATCATTATTCTTTTCTCCTCTTTCACCTTTCCCAATTGAAAGACAATGGAAAATGAATGCAATACTCTTGGGCAAATACTTGGAGAACACAAGACATACTCAAATTCTTCCGTATTATCTGGATATTTTAAATAGCTTATTATTCTCTATTTTCTATTTTTTTTTTAACTGAAGCTCTGACAAAACTGTATGTTACAAGTTAATATTCACCCTGGAAGTGCTGATTACAGTTTCAGTGATCCTCAGCTTTTTCTTTTTCTGTTCTTTTTTTTCTTTTATGAAGACAACTGCATTTGTATTATGTTATAGTTTAGCTTTCTGTAGAAATATTAACATATGTACTGTGTATGTGTATATTATCCAAATTAACATAACTGTGTTATCTATATATCCAAATTAATGTGCATAAACTAATGCACTGAGACAGAAATATGAGGGGGGAAAATATGTTACTAATTAACTTTTGATATGTGCTTTAAGATCTTATTGAAAACAGAATAATTACATGTTTAACTGCTGTGTACTAGAAACTGAGCATTGTTGAAAAGAGATACAATCAAACTTCTCTCTTTTTTTCAGCTACTTGTAGAGTTGCTAATATAAATTCACTCATAAAATTGAGTAATAGCTGTTTTTTTAAAAAGCAACTATAGAGATTTCCACCTGTTAGAATCTACATCTAAAGAATCTACTGAATACAATTCCTGGAAGAGGATTTTTGTTTGTTTTCTTGTTTCATTGTCTGTAGTATGAAGAAGAGAGGAGTTTTTATGGAAACATCCACCTCTGTCATTAATGTGTGCAATCACACACTTATAGAATTTTTAAGGTTAGAAAATAAGTCTAACATCATAAAGACCAGCTGTTAAACCAGCACTTCGGTGTTCACCACTAAACTATGTCCCTAGCTGCCATACTCACACACCTTTGGAACACTTCCAGGAATGATTCCACCACTTCCCTGGACAACCTCTTCCAATGCCTGATCACCCGTTCAGTGAAGAAATTATTTCTAATATCCAATTTAAGTCTCCTCTGGCACAACCTGAGACAATTTCCTCTTATCCTGCCACTTGTTACGTGGGAGAAGATGTAAAACCTCTTCTTCCTGGTAGTGAGGTAGAACCCCTCATCACTACAAGTCCTTTCAGGTAGTCAGAGAGAGCAAGAAGGTCACCTCCGAGCTTCCTTTTCTGCAGGCTAAATGAGCCCAGCTCCCTCAGCCACTGCTTGTATGACTTGTGCTCCAGAACGTTCTCCAGCTTTGTTGCCCTTCTCTTGACATGCTCCAGCACTTCAGTGTCTTTCTTGCAATGAGTGGATCAAAACTAAACACACAGAGCACTTGAGTTGTGGTCTCACCAGTGCTGAGTACATGGGGACAGCCAATGCCCTATTCCTGCTGGCCACACTGTTTCTGACACAGACCAGGATGCCATTGGCCTAGGATGCTAGTAGGAGAGCTCATCAGAAGAGCACGAGTCAAGTGCATGATAGCGATTGCTACAGAAATAAATTTTACATGTGCAATGTAGAAAATTTGGAATTGTATTGACATGTTCATAGAACACAACTCAGGAAGACTATATATTCTGCTAATTCACCTTATTAAATTAATAAAAATACTAATCAAATTTCCCATTGTAAGTTCTGTTCTCTTTAAATACTTGTTGGTTTTGAAAATTACTTCAGGTTATAGCATAAATTCTCATGCAGCTGTCATACTACTGTACTGAATTTTTATTCATTTGCATTACACATGTTATTATTTTCTGTAGATGAAAGAGAAAAGAACAAAGTAAACGTGACCATAGGGTCAATGACATTCCTTAACGCATTTCTGGCAGATGGAGTTCAACAAGAAGACAAGTCCCTTTGAAGGCCAGACTAAAATAGAAACTTTAAGTCATGGCCAGATTATTGAAGTAATTGTTATTTACCTCATTTAATAACACATTTAAAGACATTCTTTTTCTTTACCTTTAAATGAAGGGAATGAAATCTCCTTCACCCTCTGTTGTGGGATAACATACGTGGACAGCTAAGCACCACACAAATACTTGTTCACATCCCCACCCTCAATGGGACAGGGGAAGAGGTAAAGAAGGGTAGAATCAAGAAAACCCAAGGGTTGAGATAAAAATATAGTAAATTAATAGATGAAGAATAAATGAAGGTAAGGTAAGGTAAGGTAAGGTAAGGTAAGGTAAGGTAAGGTAAGGGAAGGGAAGGGAAGGGAAGGGAAGACAAAAACAAGTCATGCAAAGACAATCACTCACCATCTCCCACAGGTGGACCAGTGTCTAGCTTGTTCCTAAGGAAAAGATGGCTAACCTCTCCAAACCCCCTTCTTTTTTATTTCTGAGCCTGTCATTATACGGCATGTAATATCGCTGGGTAGTTTGGGTCATCTTCCAGGTTGTTTTGCCTTGCAACTTATTGCATAACCCTCAGCTTATTCACTGTGGTAGAGGAGACTGAAACAGTGAAGGTCTTGGTACTGTGCAGTTGCTGTTTAGCAATAGCTAAACATGTTTGTTCTCAATATTGTTTTGGCCATAAATCTAAACCAGCACCATACAAGCTGCTATGAAGAAAGGTGACTCTGTCCCATCTAAGCCCAGTACATCTTCACAGCACACACATTTCACTCTATCAAAGAGAATAAATTGACAACCTAGGAATTCTTAACTTCTAAAGCTGATGGAGTAGGGGACAGAAATATTGGGGAAGAGATGATATCTAAAATAGTTAGCAGTAGAAAATATCTTCCTTGTCTTTTCCCTTCCTTTAAATAAGAGTGAAATCAGTTTAGTTTTAATGGACTATATTCTTTAGTGAGTTACAGAGGATTAACTCTGTGAGAGAACATGTTTGACACAGATAATATCTGACAAGGATAATGTTCACTAGATGCCAGCATCTAAATATGTGCTTTGTTGAGGAAGGTCTGAGTCATTTTCAGTCTGCTACTCAGAAAAAAATTTCTGCAGTCTATAACAGGGTTCTGACAGATAGATAAAGTGCTGATCACAGAACAAAAGAGAAGAGAGATAAAAGAGAATACAAAATACTGAAGAAGGGGGAGAAGAGGAGGGTCATATCAGAGGTCTCTCTTTATACCATAGGAATATTTTGCAAAGAATCACTTTTATCATTATCAAATGTTCTCTGCATAAATTCCTGACAAGTTGACAAGAGAAAAGGTACTAAACATCATACCAGGAAATATTAATTATGTGTAGATTTCCACGCAAGTCAATTATACAATAGTGTGGGTAATT
Source organism: Serilophus lunatus (assembly GCA_013399895.1). NCBI lineage: Eukaryota > Metazoa > Chordata > Aves > Passeriformes > Eurylaimidae > Serilophus > Serilophus lunatus. The sequence continues at coordinate 71,984 of VXBA01004453.1, read as the reverse complement.
TCCAGATGATAACATTATGACTTTTGTGTCTTAAAAGTTTTCTTTTGTGTTAGGGTCATCATGAGCTTCATTACTTTGAGCTTTGACTTCTCAAGAGTAGAGAATGTGTTTAATTGCAAAGGAACTAATCACCTTTAGCTCCTTCTACTTCCAGAACTCTTTCCTTTGTTCACAGCTAACATATTAGTTCTTTCAAACTTCTGGCTTTTAGAATAGTTCTTTCTAAGAGAATATTTCAGTAATATTTTGGAATTCTGAAAAAGGCTGTCAGAGCCAATGGGTGGGTTTTTTAGTTTAGCTGCATTTCAGATACACGTTAGCATACATTGAGCACTTGGAATTTTCCAAAATGAGTAATAAAAATTTGACTAAAAAACTGGATGTTGTCAGCTTTGACTTTAAATCCACCACTGAATTCATCGATGTTCTCTTTCTTTTGCCTTTGGAGAATGGGAAGATGTTACTGTCAAAGTTTTACGGACAAGTCACAGTCGAGGGGAGTGGGGAGCTTCAGCTGTTTGGCTCTGTAAAAGTTTGCAGCTCTGAAACTCCCTTTTTGGGCTGGACTCTTATGGGTTCTTCTGTCTTGGATCATTTTGAGCCTGGCTGACATGCTCACAGGAAATGTGACTGACGTCTTGAATCTTTCTGCTTTTAGACCTGTAAACAAATCTTCTGTAGTAGGTGTCCTGTTGTGCCATTGTGCCAGGTAAATTTGGACTAACATTAATTAGTTATCAGACCCTTGTCAGAGAACCTGAGGTCCCAGGAAATTGAATAATCACTCTTGCTTTGGTATTTAGAGCAGAAGTTATTACCTTCTGCTGAAGATCTTCAGAAATGGGCAGAGAGGGACAGCAGCACATATTACTTACTGATAAATACAACACTCTTTGGTTCACATAGTAAATACTGTACTTTTATTCCACATGGCTACCCATTAGGCATTTTTGGATGGCGTTTTTGTTTGTTTGCTTTTGTTGTTTGGTTTTTTTGGTAGCATCAAAACCTTTATTAATATAATTATTGGACAAAAATTTTTTGTTCATTTCTCAGAATTGTCTAAACTGTTCCATAGCTCATTCAAATGCTTTTTCTACCACAACCGACTCTAGTGTAATAAATAATATGCAATTTTTCCTTTCTAAAAGGCTTTTCTTCCTTTTAAATAGAAAAGTCAAATAAAATACTTTAAATCTTAAAAGTACCATTGAAATAATTCCACCTCTATATTGTTGCAAGAGTCATGTCAAATAGCATCAGCCTATTCTAAATTCCAATAAAACCTTAATCTACATAAAAGAAGCATTTCTCATGTGTACATCATAAGTACATAAACTTTTTCATTACCTAGGTTTATGCATGGTATTTTCTCTTGTAATTAATCAATCATATTTTTCTACCCTAATTCAAGTTATTTCAAATATGTTTCATTTTTCTTTGTCACTGTAATTTCAAGTTCTTAAAAGTGAATTCCCTTGGATTACGAATTTCCTATGTTTTTAATTTTTTAATAAAATAAACATGCAGCAAGATGTTTAACTCAGCTAGTAAGTAATCCAGATAACAACATTATCCTTTGAATGTGGAATAGCTTTATAAATTCTTAACCAGTAATAATATTTGAAGTATTTTCCTTCATCTGTGGATATTAAAATGCATCTGCACCTTTTCTGGTATCCTTTGTATATATATTTATAAACTATTCCAGGAGGCTGAGATGAACAAAATTTAGAAATCAAATAAGAGAGAGGGAATTGAAAACATGAGTATGCCCAGCTTAATATCTTGTGCAAGATTTCTAGTAAAACTTTATAGATAATATTTTCCTGATAATTATTTTGTAAGATACTCATAGTTTAAAAATGCAACACATTTCTTGTTTTACCTTCATGGCAGTAAGTCATACACACAACAGGCCAGTTTGCTCCCCACAGTGGAGAGAGAGATGCCTGTTTATGAAAAATCATGTTACAAATGTGTCATAAAGATGAATTTCCTCTGCAGACGATTTAAGACAAACTAAATAAAAAATACAGTTCAAATTGTACTGTTTTGTGTGAGTCACCAATTGCTTTCTGGGTTTTTATTTTTTAGATACTGTGGCCAGATATCTGTTTTACAGATCATTTAGAAAACAAGGTATTAGGTGAATTTCTCTGATGAATGAAACTGCATGTCCATTCAGTTGTATTTAGAGATTTACAAAAACAATTTTCAGCTCATTCTATCCTTATCTGTTATCTCATTTATGCCACTTGCTATTTTCAAGGAGATGTTTTTACTGGATGGATGATCTTAAAGTTCAGCAGCAGCTCTTTTCTCCTTCTAATTCTGCAGAACTATTTTGCTGCATTAAAAATACTTTCCTCTAATACTGTCAGGAAATTACAAGAGAAAATTAGATTTTTTTTTTTTTTATAATGGTGAAATCATTTACCTCTGCTTACAGTGAAATTTTTTAGAGAAGTTACTTATAGGTAGAAACGTAATTGTATGTTGTCAGCTACTGAATCAACTAATATTTTTTATCAGCACTATAATATAATAAAAATCAGCATTTCAGGGTTCATTAGTACATGGTCCTAATGCAAAAAGTGTAAAATAGTGTAAGGTCAGAACAAGCTTCACCTTTTTTTCCTCTCTACACTTCATATTGGTAAGAATAATGCTGAGTGGTTTTATCCTTCACTCATTTTTGTAGATAAAGGAATATAATTTTAACTCTAAAGCTGGGCTATTACTTTGATATTTACTGGTATAGTAAATATTTTGTGATGAGAAAAAGAGAGTGAAAAGTTGTGTGGTCCTGTTAACATATTCTGCCCCGATGTAAGATGTGGAAGAAAGGAGGTTAACTGTAATATATTGGTCTTAACCTAAAACTCTTACATTGCAAATTCTTTAAAATAGTTCTAAATAATTAGGCAGTCATCTATAAATTTCTGGTAGCTTTTGACTGTTTCACTGCATGTTTCATCTTCCTTTTCTGTTTCCAGTCTTATACTTCCACACAATTTTCAAGAATTACTAAAGGCACTTGTGCTCTATAACCTTGGCACAAGTAAATGATGCCTTATTTTGCTAATGTCTCCTTTTGGCAGTCCCAGTTTCACCTGTGTGCATTGGGTTATCTGCTATGACAGAGAATATGCTGTTCTCTATTTAATACCTTTTAATATCTTTGAATTGAGTTAATTTTCAGTTATTTGGGAACCTTTCTTCCTCATCCCAAATCTGCCCTCTGTTACCATGTAGCAGAATTTTACTTATTCCTTTATGAAAATATATCCGGGGTCATCACAGGGTTTTGACTGAGAAAATGAAATAGAGCACGACCACTCAATATTCTTGCCAATCTTATTTCGTAGACTGAATTTCTAATTTGGATTATAAACTCTGTTATGTCCCAACGAGACTGTAAGTTCTCTCTCCTTGGGTATTTTGAAAGACTGACTAGAGAAGACTGTGTGCAACCTGGTCTAGATATGAAGTTAGTCCTCCTTTGTCTAACTAAATATGTGATTGGACCAGATTAACTCCAGTTGTCTTCTAAAACCTAAATTATTGTTTGATTATAGGTACATGAGCATTCTTTAGATCACAAAAGTGAAAAATAAATATATTTTTTGCATGTGTACAAATAAAACCAATGAAAGTCAATGGAAAGTCAAAAGATCTTTTGGGTAGTGATTTTTTACTGAAGTGTCTGACTACAAGAATGTATAGATTTTTGAATATCTATAATTTGTTGTTAATATAGACAAGCACTTTAAAAATTCTGATTTTAAAAGAACCCTGTAGTTGCTACAAACTAGCAGAAATGAACATTTAAGCTGAAACATTGGGTCAGCTTTGAAATTGTGTGAAGTGGGTAAATCGAAGTTTTGAGGACCATGGAAATTGCATCTAGTTTAGTGGATTAGAAGCTACCTTTTCTGTGTGAATGTGACTTATTCTCTACAGTCAATAAGGAATGTAGTAACCATTAGAAAGCCAGGCATGCTCCTTCGAGTTGGTATTTGAAGCTCAATAGGCTTTAGAATCTCTTGTGATATTATTGGTAAAAGTACAAAAAGTACCAGTGTAAGTTGCCGGGGAAAGGTTTTGCAGGTTTGGCTAGATGAAGGAAACAAATATCTTGCAATTTTCTGGACATCGACACTACAGATAGAGAGCTGAGAATGTCAGTTGGGATTCGACCTGAAGCCTAAACTGCCAATACAAACACTGAAACATGCCGTCAGGTCATTAGGGAAGCAGCAAAGGCTGATGACCATGGTAGAGTCTGCTGCAGATCCTAGCCGCAGTTTCATCTTTCTCTTGGCCTCATTTTTACATGTGTTGTGTGTATCCTTTTGCTGTAATTACTAGTGTGCCTTACACTTTTTAGTCTAAAGGTTATCAACTGATTCCCAAGGCAAAAACCAGTTAATGACAATGTTTGTATGTACTAACTAGAGTATTGAATTCTGTGAATTGTCTGGTAAACATCCTCCAAAGTTTCCAATAATCTCGAGATTTTTCTAAATTTCTGAAGACACTGTTAAACAAAGATGCATTCTGGAAGTGTCTATCCTGACATGATACAGCATCAGATGCACCAAGAAGCTGACAACTTGTCTCACAGAAAGAAAGTATAGTGTGGTCACGAGACAGGGCTCAGAATATCACTTACAGTTGCCTTCAAATTGGGGCCTATTTTCAAGTCAAAACATACTGCGTTATACCTTTAATTCGCTATAAACAGTACAGCTTGTCCAGGGATTTTAGGAAGGGAACTATAAATTAGTAGGACATTGTCATGATTTAACCCCAGCTGTTAGCTAAGCACCCCACAGGCTCCCTACTTTTGCTCACAGACACTCCACTGTTGAGATGGGAGAGAGAATCAGAAGAGCAAAAGTGAGAAACCTCAGGGGTTGAGATAAAGACAATTTAACAGGTAAAACAGAAGCTATGTATACAGGCAAAGCAAAACAAGGAATTCATTCACTACTTCCAATGGGCAGGCAGGTGTTCAGCCATTCCCAGAAAGCAAGGTCTCATCATGTGTAACAGTGATTTGAGAAGACAAATACCACCACTCTGAGCATCCCTCCCCTTTCTTCTTCCCCTTTTGCTTTATATGCCCATTATAATGCCATATGGTATGGAATGTCCCTTTACTTAGTTGGTGTCAGCTGACCCTTCCGACTTCATGTGCACCTAAGCCCCCTCACTGGTGGAGCACTATGAGGAGCAAAAAAGGCCTTGATTCTGTGTAAACACTGCTCAGAAGTAGCTGAAACATCAATGTATTCAGCACAAATCCACTGTTTTCAACACAAATCCAAACACAGCCCCATACCAGCTACCCTGAAGAAAAGTAGCCCTATCTCAGCCAAAACCAGCCCAAATTTTAGTGAACTCATACTAGTGAGCTTAGAATTCCTTTGGTTCATGCTAATGAAGTCCACAGTATAAATTAATCATCTGTTGCAAGAAAGGCACAAGAATGGAAAATTGTTATTTACTCAGAGCAGTCACACAGTTCTAAGACAATTGGTTGAGAATGCAGGATCTTCAGCTGGAGGAAACAGAAAACACAGAAAAGAGGCTTTCTCATTCATCTACCAAATGTCAGTCGGACTAATAAGAATTCAGCAGAAATCCTACAAGCAGTTCATTTCAATATTGGGTCCTATGAATATTGTAGCTACTGAGATGAGATAAGCATATATGATAGCAACTAATAAAAGTTGATCAAATGAAGGCAAAATTGATCAAACCATAGTACTCAGGTAAATGAGAATATAAATTTATGGAAATTTTCTCCAGAATATGTGTGAGTCTGGAGTAGAAAGAGTTTTATACTATAAACTAAGTAGACAGTGTGATGTGTTTCAGAGAGTAATGAGTAACACACATAAAAAAGCGAAACAGACCACACAGAAGAGAGGTCATGAAAAATACCAGATGTTTCAGACAGTCATATGCTTGAAACATTTTACCAATGTCTATATAGAAGCATCATAACTGGAGTTCTGCCAGTGGAAAAATAGGCAGATAAAGCAGAATTACAGGCAAAATTGGGCTGTTATACCATATGTCACTTATGTAGCTTTTTCAGAAAGAAGAATTCAGTCATCACATTTTTATCTGGGCACTAAGCCTTTATACCTTGGGTGGCTAAATCGATAACCAGCATCGCTGAAGTTCTAGTAAATGTGGGGTAGTGAGGAGGAAAAAAGGAAAGAATATAAAACAAGCTGTTCATGAAGAGGAAGTTATGTAGAATGGGGAATTGATACTATCACAGCTGTGGAGGAATAACATAAAAATTTAGAAGTCAGTAAGCTCCCTTGTGCCAGCTTTTGGAAGAGTACAGTAACAGAATTTAAAAAATAATGATGCAAATCACAGCGGTATCATATTGTGTGTAATTTTGTCACTTTAAATAAACGTGACAAAAGTGGTGAATGATAAATAGATGAATTCCCATTTGAGTCTTCTTTAGCACAACCATGTCTGGGGGTTTGGTGAACTCTCCTCAAATGTGTTTGTTAGGAGAGAACAGAATATTTGAAGGAATAAAGATATGTATTGCCTTGACTCTTTATCTCTGTTCATTGTTCAGGCATAAAAGAAAAATCTATCTATTCATTTAGGAGAATGACAGTCCTGTACATAAATCTATAAACCAGTAGACCAGAGGAACAACATCCCTAGAGAAGTCTTTGTAGTTTTGCGTATTCCAACTTTCTCTGAGATGCTGTTTCTTTGCCCATGTCTTGGATGTGTCTCAGGAAAGAACTTCAGACAGAGTACAAACAAAAATAATACTATTTCCCATTAGGCTTAATTCTACATCTTCCTTTTGCTGAGTGGTATAAAAAATCCCCCAAAACCAGCTGATGTTTTGGAAGCAGATTGATTCACAGTGCAAAGAATCTTGACCAGACTATTTGCCAATATTTTTATAAATTTGATTTGAAACAAAACCTTCTCCCCTTCCCCTTCCCTTCCCCTTTCCCTTCCCCTTCCCTCCTTTCCTCCTCTTCTCTTTTTCCTTTTTTCCTTTTCCTTCCTTCCTTTTCCTTTCCCTTTTTTCCTTTTCCTTTCTTTTCCCCTCCCCTCCTCTTCCCTTTTCCCCCCATCAGCCATAATACACTGAAAAAGGTAGTTGTTAACTGCTAAACTAGCACCATTCAGCTCATGGTGTGACAGCAGAGTATGAGATTAGAAAGATTATGAACAGAGCTCTGGAAGTGGATGTCAGAATCTGAATCTAGACAGGAGTAAGAACTGCCTTTTGAGTTAAGGAAGGACAATCCACAATTACAGATAAAAATTAAATAAAATTAAAGCAAAATGTGGAATAGGAATTATAGCTGGCCAACTTATTACCCTTATCCCCTAGCCTAAACTATGTAGTGAAATCCATGTGCTTTTTCTGGTGGCACATTTAAATGTACGAACATTGAAACGCTTTAATCAGACAAAACTATGCCTTACATCTCCAAGGGAGCTGCTGTCCATTCAAGAGGACAGGCAAAGTTTCAGGACTGCATGGGACTTTGGTAAGTAGAGTAGTGTTCTGGCTTTATGTGTCTGAAGGGGAATGAATAAGGGGAGGCCCCACAGAAGAAGGAAAACACAGCTTGCTGGAGACAAGTAATGCTTTCTTGAAGAACCACTGTAATTTCAGTAGTAGATTTTGCAGAAATAATTTGCAGTCCTGAACATTTAGGACATTTTTGGATGAAATCAAAGTCACTGCCTCTGCTTGATCTACTGCTAGAAGTAAACTATATTAAATCTATCCTGCTTTACAGATCTTTTTAACTACAGAGAAGTCTCCAGTCTAAAATATTTTACTTGTGCATATTAATATGTGGAGATAATGAATGTCTTTGGTGAATAGATTGTCTTTGACCTTTTATTCCATTTTATTTCTAATTTATGTGTATATATACTCGTGAAATTGTAGTTGAAGTGTAGCTTTTAAACCTGTAGCTAATTAGCATGACTTTCCTCTACTTGGAGAGAAGCAGAAGTTTTAAAGTGGGATCAACATTGAGCCTGAACCCCTGTCTGCAGTGTGTGAGGCAGCTCCAATGATTACCCTGCCCTAAAACCAGATAGTACACTAATGTTAATTAGAGACATTGAGCAGTTTGATTAATTGAGGCAATGAAGCTATGCGAGGTACTGTATCCTGGGTTTATTTGTTTAATGTGCGTTGTAACTGTGCATTAAGAAGGAGACTGTACTTTAACGCTGGCATCTTGTGTCCTCAAAATCAATGTCATTGATCAGAATTTCTTGAACAAAAACCAGTGCAAACATGCTTTAGACGTTTAGGTTATCTATGTACACAATTAAACAATAATGACCCATAATTTAAACTATATTGTTTTATGGACTTTTTGAGGAAGTCCATAAAAGCCTAATACAAAGCATGCAATTTCCAGTGGAAACAAACCTCTCTAAATGTTCTAAATACTACCCATCTCAGTAAATGTTTCCTTTCCTTCAGTCATGGCCTTCTTGCCCTTTGTTTATTTTCCCACAAAACTGCTGCCTACAATAAAGATCAGATATTAAGTTCTGATGTGTTTTCTGCTGTCAATATGAACTACATTCTTATTATTTAACTCCTTTGTGAACTGTTTTTCAGCTGTTGCTAAAGAAACTGTACAAAAGCAAGTGAAGAATTTTACAATGAATTAACATTGTTTTGCAACATAAAGTGTTGAATTAAAAAATAAAAACAAAAAAACTACAACCTGAAATCAGTGCAGAGACTGTACTGAATTATATTGGACATTTTAGTTCAGTAAATTGAACAAAATAGTGTTTTTTAAATAGTGGAAAATGTAGGAAAAAGAGAATTCATCTCCTCCCTCCATCTCAGTAAAACTGTTTTGTGAAAATGGGCACACATTATTCTGAATTTTTCAGAATATCAGATGCCTGAATTATGCCAAAATCAAATTTCACTAGTTTACAGAGACAGGTATAAAAATGTTTGCTCCACCTGATTGCAATTCTGATTTTCATTTTGCACTTTATATTTTGTATATGTCAAGAAATTCACCCATTTTGACAGTTTTGCATGAATTTTTGTATAACTGAAATGACACCTGAGAAAATCTGCCAAATTAATCATTAATTTTACAGGCCTCTGCAGTCTTAAAATGGACATAAAAGAAACCTTTTCCGGAATCCCATGATTTTGGATGCCTTTTGCTGTGAAGCACAGTTTGAGAAGAGAACTAGGGAGTTCTAAAGAGTGAGAATTTGCTTACATTCTTTTTGAGTGATTTAGTTTAGGTTGTACTGTACCATGTTATGTAAACTTTTGTAAGCCATATAGTTCAGTACAATGCTTTCTTCACAAATGTACACTCACTAAAACAGCATTATTATTAAACGCTCCAGTTCTTGAAAAGTGCAGAGAATGGAGTAGGACAGCAGATTATTGATGGAGATCAACAGTAGCACCTTTGCAGTTGTGTGATAGCTCTTTTGCTCAAGGGGTGTATAAGTTTGGCAAGCTCTGAAATGTCGATGTTGGTCTGAAGACTTGTATGAATAGAAGTTGCTTAGATATAAATGCTCTCTGTGTGAACATTTTCTTTCTTGTATTTTCTTGAAACTAAATGCTGCATTTGGATTCCTTTGCTATTTACCCGAAGCATCCGGAACCTCAGGGCTAAACAAACAAGACATTCCCAGAATGCCCAAGTTTTCAGATTTTGTACATGGAGAATACTTTGCTGGCATCAGAAAAGGAAACATCCTTTCTACAGAATTAGTGTATGGATAAATACACAGAAAGCAATTATTAAAGTGACCTTCCTTTCCCTTATTGTTTCTGAATAAGTCTATAAATTTTCTATGAGGAAGTTTATATTGCTCGGAAACTCTGAACATTGTGATTTGATGCAGCCACTGGAGATATCTCAAAAATTACATTTTAGCCTTGCTTTTTTTTTTTTTTTTTTTTTTATGNTTTTTTTTTTTTTTTTGAAGCATCATTGGCAAAAGTGGAGTAGTTAAACCACGAGTCAAACTCAAATGCATGTATGATCTGCCTAAAGTCCCATTGAAATTAAAAGCAATTTTTGTTTGAGCAGAGCATACATGGAAACAGACCGAAGGGAGGGATAGATCTAACTCTAGCAGCAGTCAAATAAAGAAGTCTCCATTCAATCCAAACTTGAAAATACTTTGTTATATCACTTATAAGATTAATTTAGAGGCATTGCTATGCTTGTTTGAGCTGGCAGTCCCTTAAAATATATATTTATACAGTTTTATATCCTCTAGCTACTTTTGATTTTGTTTTATGTGGTGCCTCTGCCTGGCTCTTTATGGAGGTCTTCTTGATATTCACAGATACTTGGTAGTTCTTCTTTACATCAAATCTATTATTTCCTTCCAGCAATGCACATGATGTAATTCTTGGGGATGTTCTGTGCAGAGCCAGGAGTCACACTTCAATAATCTTTCTGGTCCCTACCAACTCAGGATTATATGATTCTAGCATTGATATAATTGCATAAAATTGCCCTGGCTACAGCTTTGCTGTTTTTAAGTTTGGCCTGTCTCACCTCATGGCCAAGGTAGATAGCTCTCCAAGGCAGCAGAACCCTGGGGACAGCAAAATGGCCTTGGCCCAGCTGCCTCGTTTTATTATGTCAGAGCACCAGGAAAAGCCAGCAGACTTAATGCACATAGACAGATGCTGCTGGGGCTGTTGAAGGATCTCTTGCCAGCAGCACCCCTCAGAATTTCCTCCTATTCCTAGCAGCTGTAGTGGCACCAAGTCTCCATGGACTTCCCTATCTGCCCCCACTTCTCCTTCCCTTTCAGATACGAGGAACTCCTTAGCTTCTACTCCTCTCTTCCTTTCAGCAATCGATTTCCTCAATGTCCAGTTCAGATGTGCCTTTTCTGCAAGCAGTCTTGAATGGGGTCTGGGGTGAACTCCGCATTGCTGAATACGGCTGTGTTCAATACACAGAGCAGACATTTGACAGCTTCCCTCCCTAATATCGTGGTCAGACTCTGCTATGAAAACCAGTTAAACAGTGGAGGTAGGCTCTGGAGCTGTGATTCGTCTTCTGGCTCTGGTACAGTTTTCCTTCAGTTTTATCTAGATCTGTTAGCTCCTCTGTGCTTTAGTCCTATTGGTAGAACAGGGGTTTCTACTTTCTAGCTCTGCATGGATGTTATAGAAGATAGGCTGCCAAAGGATAATGTGAAAATATAAGTTCCGGAAGAAAAGGAAAAACGGCACAAAAGAAAGGTAGTTTTCCTATTGGATACATAGATAATATATCTGGTATTGCACAGACAGTGCATATAAGGAAGTAAAGAACACAATAGTATTTAAAGAAGTAAAACAACGAAGATGGAGTTCTCAGTACAATACTATCAATCACATTCCTAAAGAAAACATTTTGAGGTGCCAAATAAACGTCCACAGGCAATTTTACTAAGTACAAGATTGCATGCTGGACAAAAGCTAAGTCTCTTTCTGTTAAAACACAAAAATACTGGTATGTGATATGTGATGTACAGGTTCCAGAAGTGTTAAATTCATATGACAACTTCTCTATAAAAATGAACTTCACTAGTCCCAGCACAGTAAGAAATGGTAGCAATGATCAGAATAACAGTAGTACTTTGAGCTTATACAACACCTTCAGTTGCAGTATTTTAAATCATTTTACAAAAATAATTATCTCAGCTACCTAATCTATTGAGAATTACATTTCATAAGTCCTTTGTTTGTATTCTACCTATGGAAGCAATGAAGTTCGGAAAAACAAATGGTTCTTCATAAGTTCATGAAGCATTCAATAATTCAGACAAAGGTTTTTGCAGGATCTGGGTTCCTCTCTTCTGTTCTTAATTACTTCTGTTTTCTGGAAGACACTGCTAGACAAACTGAAAAGTTACTGTATGGAGAAAAATACCTGGGGAGTCAAAGATTTATCCCCTTCTCCTCTCCCATCCCAATAATAAAAGGAAATCATACCTGTGAACTGGATATGAAGTGAGATTTATGGAATTATTTACTCTGCAATAGACTAAAAATTAGTTTCCGTGGCAACCACTGCACCTTCTGAAATACAGAATATCTTTGCAATAAACATAAATACAGCACAATAAAGTCTTTAACTTATCTTTTTTTATTTTAATAAGTAAGAATTTATGCTGCATATAAACATACATTAAATGATAATTCATATATTTTTAGTGCTAAGTTCTGTAATGTGTCCATTTTTAGAAAGGAATTAATATTTGCTAGCAATGGTGGCCTTTGTATGTTGTCCCTGAGAGGATAATGCCAGAAAAAGTGGTTTGAGAATGCTGCTGATGTATAAAGAGCTGGAAATCCATGATAGTTTCTTTATTAAGATTTTGCTGTTTATATGGTTCACATCTCTAACAAAGAGAAAAGATTCAAATGAAGAGTGATCTTTTTAGTATCGATCATGCATTGATAATAGTCCTGGTTTGAGTGGGAAACTGGACTAAATGATACCTGCTGCAGCTCATATTTCTATGATAGTGTGTTTAATTGCCTTATGATTTAATTTGTGCTGGTAGTCATTTCTTGAACCATGTAAAGCTTCATTTAAAACACTAAGCAACATGCCACATTTGTGTCAGAAATCATGCTTTAGTCTTTCTTTTGAGAAAGAACTTATGAAAGAAATCTGGGAAATTTTAATTTCTTTGATTTGTTATTTTAAAAAAAAAAAGGAAATATATTCTACTAAATTCCTCTGGAAACAGGGCAAATTTGGTTTACTTTCATGTTACCTGAATGGAAAAGTGCTGAGTTCTCCCTGTCCTAAATCATGCAATTTGATAACACGCATTCAAGTATCCATAACCTCATAACAGTCAGGGAGAAGGTAACTATCAGAAATGGAAATCATGGAGTTTTTGAGATTTTGGATTCAGCAAAACCATTAACCTACCTCAGTGCAAGGATTCCAGCATTTTTCTCCCAAGTTGAATTTTAATAAGCTTGTTTTTTACTCTGGCTCAGAACATAACTGAATTTTAAGGTTTCCATGGAATGGAAATAATACCTCAGTGGAGAATGAGGGCTAACAGTTGTACAATAACAGAAACCCGTGTAATAATCCATGACTGTATAGCTTTTTTCTCTCACTCTCTATGTAAGTAATTATGCCTTCTCAGGTAATGCACAGAGATGAATGACTCTTTTTTTTTTTTTTTTTTTTTTTTTTAAGAATACTCATTATACTGCACTTGAATACACAAAGATTATTTGCTACATTTGAACCCCCCAAATTTTATTTTTGTAACAGCTCTATAAAAATGTAAAAAGGTTTTTGTGATCTACACAGAACTGCATCATAATAACTCCATGTGTTTTTAGTATATAGAACCAAAAAAGCATTCTCAAATGTGAATGTGGTGTTTTGTTCTAAGTCATGAACAGTACAGTTAAGAAAAGGTCATAGCAGAAAGAAAGAGGCACAGGATGATTTATTAGACAGATGGGACTATTTCCTCATTGCTGCATTGGGCTGAAAAGTTATCTTACATAATTTTCTGTAGCTGAAGGTTTCAGGTGAACTATGCCTACCTTGTGCTTGTTTGTTGCTTGAAGCGTGAAGAAGGATTAATATATTGTAGTAGGCTTCAGTAGAAAAGCCTGGCAATTTAACACAGTACTTATGCACTCTCTTAGTAGCTGTCATGAACTGCCAGTGATTTTCTATTGGAAATCTCATTATAGTTTATAAATTCAGGTAATCAGACCTTGTACTTCAGACACTAGCTGAGGTTCCTCTGTTATTAATAAGTAGTGAAAAGTAAAATAACAATATTTTGTGTTGCAGGATGTTTTGAATTTTTTATTCTTTGTAGAAAGGTTAGGCCAAACACCAGAAACCACAAATATCTTGGAAAAATTTGCAATACTTGTTTTCTGTCAAAATATAGAAACACTTAAGCAGAATTCAACTGATCCCCAAGATTTCAGTCATCATTTTTAAATCTTTTTATAGTCAAGGGAAAAAAATGGACACTTCTAGTGTTCATTCCTAAAGCTCATATCCAAAATTAATGAATTCAATTGTTATCTACAAATGTCTATTCCTATCTGTTGTCTATAGAAATCTGGGCTTATTTGCTCTGATTTGAATGCATTGTAGCCAGATAAAGTTGTTGAGATAAATCTGATCCTAAACTTCAAAATTTTATTAAAAATACTTTTTTTTTTTTTTTTTTATGTACATATGTATCAGTTTAATGAACGGGGGAATATTCTGTTCACTGTGAGCAAAGCTGTTTGAGTTCAAATTGATTTAATAGTTTTGCTCAGTTTAATGTCTTCATTTAGGAGACCTGAAGACAAAGAAACCTAATGTGCCACTGTCCACAAAGACTGATATTAAACTACTACTTAAATCATGCACTGGGTCATAGAATCCCTCCACAATGGGAGAAATAATTTTAAGGTATAAGATCATTTCAAAGAACTAGATTATAGGAAAATAGCAGGACCTATAAGTGTTTGGGGAAAAAAAGAGAAAGATTAGTTTAATGTAAAAAAATGATATGAAATAAACCACATTTATTCCATTTAAAACAGACAAAATCCTCTGATGTGAGTCAAAATTACTCTGAATAATGTATCTTATTTGATTTTTCTAAATAAAAACCAGCAGACTCAGAGAAAAACATATTTCTTCCCTGTATGCTCAAAATTAATATTTTTCCTCAGAAAACCATTGAATAAAAGCCACAAAAAGTTAGTGGCTAGACTAAGGCTTTATACTTGTCACCTGGAGACGCAACAGCATTAGATGAGTTCTCTGTAGTTCCGTTGCAAAATAGTGTCATGAGGATTGTGTAGTGCAACATGAAGAACATTGCATTGGGGATTTTGTGCCCCATGGGCAGGACCCAGCACTTTGTCTTGTTTCGTTTCACACATTGACTTTGGCCCACTGAAGCAGTCTGTCTTGATACCTCTGTAGAGCTTTCTTGTCCTCCTGCAGATTGACACTCCCATAGCTCAGCTTGGTGTCATCTGCGAACTGACTGAGGGTGCACTGAATCCCCTTGTCCACATCATTGATAAAGATATTTAACAAAACTGGCCCCAGTACCAACCCCAGAGGAACACCACTGGTGACCAGCAGCCAAACAACTACATCTACCTCTATATGTACAATTAGAGCAATCTCAGGCCCTTGAGTCTCCACTTGGACGTGAAACCTAGCCTGTATCAAATTCAAATGCAAAATAAAGTTCTGTGTAAATTTTGGAGAAGTTCAAGAACTGGAGATGAAGTTCTTTGGCTGATCAGCCAGAGGGTTAAGCTGAACCTCTGAAAATGATAGTGGATCCTAAATAAGCCATATAGAAGGTTTCTTAACTTTTGCCCTTGACAATTTAATAGGCCAAATTAAGTTTCTTTTATGTACATTACATAGATACATTATTAGATAAAAACCTTATTAGATAATACATTATACGATAATACTGTTATGTCACAGTGACAGCCCTATTGAAACCTTTCATTGAAAACCAATGGACTTGCAAGAACATCAATAATGTTCATCATTACAGATAAAACCTTCTGTACTGTCTTTATCGCTTTTCTTGAAGGAACTCGAGTTCCTGATTAATTATTCATTTTCTCTAATGTCTGAAGATAGGTCCAGATAAGTTTAATTAAAAAGCATCAGCTGAATTGTCTTGAGGAAGGTTCTATGGGGCATCTTTCTGATACCTTACTTCTCCCTTGATGTTTAAAGGAGTTATCCTGCTGAGGTTATTTTGTCAGGTTTCTGTCAGACTGTCTTTCCCACATTTTGCAGTTCATTGCTGCAGTCTCTGATAATCTTTCCACACTGACTGGCTCCAGTTATTACCCTTTATATGAAGGATCTATGTTGAAAGCCAGTTATGAGTTTCTGTCCCAGTGGATTGCATGATGAAGTTGAAGCAGGCTGTCATCCAAAGCTGTATAATAGCCTCTACTGGGAAATACAAAAGTGCCATGGATTATTGATAGAGTCATATCTGCAGTTCTGCTGACAAATTTGATGCCTCTTTTGCTAGGTTTTCGTTATTAAGATACACCTCTGTTAGTAACCCCCTTCTCTCTCTATGTGTGTTCCAGCTTGGCTTGCGACTTGACATTGTGTCATATATATACCAGTGAAAAATGATGTTATAATTAATAGCCTTAATGTTACAAGGAAAAATAATAAACTTAACAGAACTCTTACGACCTTCATAAAAAACCACAAAAGCACCAAGCCCCCATATGAGTATAAACTTAAAAGATTACTTAAGAATCGTCTTTTATTCTACTACTTTCAAAGTGCTTCATAAAACATTAAAATGCAACATTTTTCCTCATCTTGAATATCTGTGGTGCAAAGGAAAAGACAGAGAAAGGAAGATTATTCTACTGGTTCTTAATAGTTTAACTGACATGCTGGTCAGTCTTCATCCATTCATCAAAATTATACCCATGTTGGCATGAAAAAACTTCTGCCTACTTAATTACGCTGTAGGCCATAACCGTTATAACGAAAAGTGAAAATACAATTTTGAAGATTTCGATTGACATAACTGCAAGAATTTAACTATTTATATTATTGTGAAAATTCCCACACTGCTACCTCTGTGTTGTAGATCAGTTTTTCTCTAGCTGAAGTGTAAGAACTTAAATGGAAAAATGGGGTGAATTATGGTGGTAACATGGATTCTGCGAAGCATATTTCTCTTCTCAGTCATATATTCAGTCAAAATATGAAAGTATAAGATGCAGTATTTGGCTAAAACTGAATATGTGTCCAAGAAGGAAATTTCTTGACACCAGAAACAGTGGTAGCAGTTAAGGAGATATGAAAGATATCCTTGAACTTTCAAAAGGTGTGAAATCAAGAATCAGCTAGCCAAAAAGCATCTTGGTTAATCATTTACAGAGGAGAAGGGAGACATCACTTCTCTGGGCTGTGGTCAATGCGTCACCACCCCTACTTCAGGTCACAAAAGGTTTTGACTGTTCCCATGTACAGCATTCAGTCCTTCCACCACTACAGAGGATCTGACTGGACCTTCATTTCAAGGGACAGTTGAGATCTACCAGAATGTCTTAAAATGAGGCTGAAATTATTGAATGCTGACCTGCCCCTTTTATTAACTCCTTTTTTTTCTTTTTTTTCTTTTTTTTTTTTTTTTTTTTTTTTTTTTATTCAGAATGAGAAGAAAAATTAGGAAAAAAAGGAAAGCTATCTCCATGCTAATGAAAACAATGTTTGAATGTGGACAGTGAGATCAAGCACTCAGCAGTGTGTTAATGAAGTAAAATTTTGCTGAAGACCGTATATTCCAAAACACTTACTGGTATATGAACATCTAAGTACCTGTCAGTGGTAAATCAATTACTTTGTGCCAATTGTCCCTTTTGCAAGGGAACATTAAAACATTCTGCTCAGTAAATAAATACTATGAGAATTGCCCTTCACTTTTTAATTTTGAAATAGATATTGATAAATAAGTTGTGGAAATGGAACTGAGGAGTCATGGGTAAGCTGTAAGCCTGGAGAAGAAAATAGGGGAGAGTCATATATACCATCCTTCAAGTGACAGACTGCAAACTGTCCTAAACAGCCTGAGATAACTGTGGAGTTTATAACAGCTGATGAAAAAAACTGTGCATCTCCTGTATTGAGTAGATTTGAAGGAAAGACACCAGTTTGCAAAAGACAAGTCTCATTCTGAGTTTTCTACTAATTACAAAAACAAACAAAGAAACAAAAAAACCTCAAAAAAACCCAAACAAAATCTTTCAGTTCACTTAGCCTTCTGGGGTTCTTTCTTCTGAAAAAAAGAATGTAGAATGAAGCACTATGGTTCAACAGTCTCAGGGACCTATCATGCCAACAATGTCCTGACAATGCCTTGAAGGCATATGTGAGCAGTGTATTCTTTTTTTATGGTAAACACAATCATAAGGTAACTATCTGAAAGTGTTAGCCTGTTGTCTACCTTACCTATGCTTTCTTAAGTAGCAAAAAGAGAAGTCACACCAAAAAAAGTGTGTTTGGAGACACAAATTAATGAAGTTTGTAAGTTGAAAACATCACTTGGATGGATACTGTCCTGGTTTGGATGCTAGGGGACGCAACAATGACAAGAGACTTGATAGGAAACAACAGCAAACAGTTTTATTATCTAGGGGCTCTATAAACAATGAAACCCCACTAAAGCACAACCCTATTACAACAACGACCCCAAAATATTACACATTAAAATTAAAACAAAAAATAACAAACTACTCCTCCAAGCTAGCTGGTGAGCTAAGGAGCAAGGGAAGGAAGGAAAGCTGTCCCATAGATAGTCCTGGTCCACGGTCTAGGAACCTCTGAAAAAAAGGACAGTGAAAAGGACCCCCCAGGGAAACCCAAGAAGACCACACTTGAGTTGCCACTGGGTAGTTCCTGCTGTCACTGCCTGAGCTCTGATGGTGTTGCAGGGTCAGGGAACCGGGAGGGACTAGGAGGGGCAGCAGCTGACCCTCTCTCAATGATGATGAGATGGGAAAAAGGGGGCCGAACTTCCGTGCTTCTGTTTTTTGTGCGCTGCCTGTTCTCATGTTACCTTGGGGCAGCCCTTCCAGGTGTGCTACTTCCCCATTGGCCAGTGGCGTGGGGGCACCACCCCTTCCCAAGATCTTGCCATGAGGCCAATATGGCATTTCCTGCCAAAATGCCCACATGCACCAGGCCCTGTGGCCCAGGGGAACCAATGGCACCATCCGCGGGGGCAATCGCTGTCTGCAGGGACCCCTGGGAGGGTCATGGGCTGTCGGTGCCACCCACGGGGACAGCTGGAGCAGCTGCTGTGGGCACTGCCCACCCCAGCCACCAGAGGAGGGGCCGCGGGGGCTGCCATGAAATTGTCTACTGCTGCCCCCACCCACTAGTGTGGCTGGGCACCTGCTGCCAGTGCAGAGACAGCAGCCACTGCGCCCGCAGGGGTGGCCAGACCAGCTGCTGTGCCTCCCCGCCAGTGCGGGATCTCAGCAGTGCTGCCCACAGGTGGCCAGAGGCTCTGTGCATACCCAGCAGGGCTGCCCTGTGCCCAGCTGGGGCCATGCCACACCCGCTGCTGCCTCTTGCCTGCAGCCCCCCAGCGTTTACCGAACCCAGCAGGGCAGCCAAAGCAGCTGCAGTGGCTGCCACTGGGAGAGGGGCTGCTGCCACTGCCCCAGCATGCCATAGCAGCCAGGGAAAACACGTGCACATGCTCTGAGCTGCCACAGTGGCAGTGCGGGGTGAGGGGGTGTCACTGGCTGCTGCCCTGGGACCTGTTCCCATGCCGCCACTCGTACAGGGACAGGCACCATCGCCGCTGCTGCCGGGCACTGCTGCCATCCCAGCTCCATCCCGGCAAGGGCCAGGAGCCAGGCACGCCAGGCAGCAATGCGAGGCAGCGCCGGCAGCATGGGCTCAGCCACTGAGCCCTGCAGAGCCCACCTGGCCACGCACCAGCAGGGCCATGGACTGGCTCCGCCTCTGGGACCAGCCCAGCACCTGGCAGGGGAAGGCAGTCTCACCAGGCCACCATGCTGTGTTGTGAGGCTACGGAGCTGTACCCCTTGCCCGCTGCGCTCTCAGTCCTGGAGGGTTGGTGGCGTGGGGGCTCCACGCCAACCTGCTGTATAGCTCAGTCCCCGCATGGCCCGGAGAATGGGCAGGAGAGGCTCCGCCGCCCCGCAGATGCTGAGACAGGAATCCAGCCACTCTTGCTCTGTCTCCATCCTCACAGGAACCAAGGTAAAAAGGAAAGATTTTAACGTCCCCCCTCTTCCCCCCAAAATGGAACATCTTATGCTTAAACCCATAACAATACACTAAGATATTGTTGCATAAACCGGTACATATCAGAAATGGTATCTGACTATATCGATATGCACAAACATATCTCTGGATAACTGTGGATATATGTATTTTCATGCTTTTACACAAACATACACACTACAATTCATTATGATAGTTGTACACATGTATCCCACTGGTACATATCCTTTTATCACAAATTAGATAACATCTCTTTTCACTATCATTGTTGTTGTAAAGGAAAAAGAAATTGCATTTAACAATAGTTTAATATTCCACGTTTTCTACATGAAAACAGTCCAAAAGAATTCAGAACAGCTCATATATATGACAGCTATTGTAAAGGACCTCTTTGATAAATGGGTCATATTCTTTGAGCTGAAATATTCTGGATGAACGTAGGACCAGTGGACTGCATGTTTATGTCCAAGCAGCATTCCTGAAAAATCTATGCAGAGCATATAAGATAATGTTTTTTTTATATTCCTTCCAAATGTCAAGAGTTGATTTGCTCAAAGAGCAACTGCAGAGCATGCACTATGATAACAATATCTTTGTCCTGTTCATGAACATTAAAATACAGTATGAAGTACTCTAGCAATCTTTTAGTTTTATTTTATTTCTCCTTCTCTGTTACTGGAATGTTAAGGAATTGAGGCTTACTTTGTCCAAATGTTGGTGAGGCATTGGCAGCAAAATTGAACATACTTTATTAATTAATTAAAATGAGGTTTATTTGTTTGATGTTCCGTATTTCTGAATGTAGTGTACGGTGCATGTAAGAACTCTGCCAGCTGATATGCCAAACTGCAGGCTCTCTCTAACTAATGGGTTTTATTGAGACATCTTAGGTCAATTTGTGTTGAGAATCCCAAAATAGAGGATGGAGGCAGATTTACTCAAGAAAGACTGCCAGCTCTTTGCTTGTGATCTATTGGCTGCCTTCATCATCCAGACTGATGGTTGGTACTAATAAAACTTCTCCAAAGAAGGCAGTAACAGAGTAACCACAATGTGTCTGGGGTTGCTTTTCTTTATTTCTCCTTTCCCTCCCTTTCAAGACTGTCATATACAGGAGTCAGTGTGGTGATTTAAAAACTAGGATTAGTGCCGCTAATTTCTCTGTAGAGAGTTAATAAAGAAAAACTGTTGTTCAGGGGCTAGTCTAATTGAGGACTCTGTCTCATCCTCTGAGCAGTGATTCAGCTTGCTTACTTTCCTCCATTGGCTCTGTGAGTATAATGCCACAAAATGCAATGATGGGGGCTACCTTACAATTTATTTAGTAAAATAGTGACTGAACACAGAAAGGAAGAATACTACTCTTTTTTCCCCTCCATACTATTTAATTTGAATGTTTGTTTTTTGTGGCAATGAATCCCATGGGATAAATACAATTCCTTAAATGCATGAATGAGATATATACATATCCACTGAACAGTGAAAAGCAAACTATGTCTTTCTCATGCTTCTTTCTTAATAGCTAAAAATTATTTTCAACATCTGATAAAGAAAAAGAAAAAGAGAAAGCAAAAGCAAAAGCAGAGGAGAGGAGAGGAGAGGAGAGGAGAGGGAGAGGGAGAGGGAGAGGGAGAGGGAGAGAGAAGGAGTAGGAAAATTACTACACCAGGGTCCAATGTTGATCTGGCTCATGGGATGTCCAGAATCCCACATTGATCCAGCAGTCCTTGTTCCAGCATCGATCTAGTTGATGGGATGGATATTAATCTTGGTTTCTACACTGATCCAGCTGCTCAGCTCTGGCCAAAGGGATATCCACTTGGCCTTCTCCGCCAGTCCAGCTGTTGGCCCAAGGCAGGCTAAGAGTTAGGGGTCCCCTTCTCCTTGTCCATCTGTGTCGTCCTCTCCCAGTCCATCCGATCTCCGCTGTCCTTTCCTGTAGAGAGAGAGAGTTATGGTGAGCTCCTCCTCCTGGGAGAGCAGTTCTGTGGGAGTGGGCTGAGCTCTGTGCTGCTTAAATACCCGTGGTCACGGGTTAGTAAGTGCCCATAAGCAGAATTAAGAGACAAACAAGATCAGATGTTGGATTATAAAAGGATAAGTCTATTTTATTTACCTCTAAACTAAAGCAGAAAGAGAAAGAAAAGACAGAGAAAGTTGGAAAAAAGCTAAGATTTACATTAAAGAGAAGCATAGAAAAATTCCCACCTCCATGTTTCAATGTGTGTTAAAATAGTTGTAATATGGCAAGGTGTTTCGATGGTCTTGGTGGCCACTAGTTTGCCGTCATGCATGTGCATGCAGCCAGGCTTGTAGGCCCTGCTGTGCCCGGAACCTTCTACTTCATGAAGGTCAAGTGGCAATAAGAAAAGAAAGTTGTATTATGTTTTTCAATGAGTGAATAAGAAAATTGCTACACCTCTAGTCAGTTTTGATCCTGCTCATGTGATTGCAGTCTTAAACCCATCATCGATCCTGAGTGGGCACCTCCCAGCTTCTGGCTGGGCAATATTTAACTCAGGCTGTAGTTGTGCAATTGTTTAGTGGTGTGGTGGTTTGATCCACCTTTTAGCATTCAGGGGTCAGGTTCAATAAAAGTGACGGAAAACTGAATAGAATGTTCAGCAGGAGAACAATTTATTACAAGGAATTTGAATGAGACAGGTAGGGGTAACCCACTGAAGACCCCAGAATTACATTGAGTGACCCCCAACATGCAAGGAAAAAAAAAAAAAA
>VXBA01004453.1:16669-39690 GCA_013399895.1 Serilophus lunatus | reverse complement strand
GCTGGCTCACGTGGTCCAGATAACAATAAGTGCTGTTCCTCCTGGTCCTTCCTAGCTCTCTTCACCACGCAGCACCGTCAGAGCTCCCACAGTGGCACCAGGGACCACCCAGCTGCAACAGTGTGGTATCTGTTCCCCTTGAGTTCCTGGGGGGAAGGTGCTTCTCACTATTTTTATCTTTTAGAGGCTTCGAGACTGGGAGATCTTTGAGGAGGCTTTTCCCTTCCTTCCCTCTGCTCCTCAGCCCACCAGTATGCTTGGAGGAGCAGTTTGTTATTCGTTTTATTTTTAATATTATTGCAGAACATTGTCAGGTCTGTTGTGTGTATTTGGTTAGTGCTTAAGGGGTTCTGTAGTTTTTGTGCCCCATAGAAAATAAACCTGTGTTTGCTGTTGCATTTCTATTCAGTCTTTCATCATTGTTGTGCCCCCAATGGTTCAAACCACCACAGCGTTTTACCGGCCTCATCATAAACAAAGTCTTCTTTATATGTAATCTACACTGATCCTCCTTCAGTTTAAACCATTAACCCTTATCCTGTTGAAACACGCTCTGCTAAAATGTTTGTCTCCCTCCTTCTTGTAAGTCCCCTAAAAGTACTGAAAGATCACAATAAAGTCTCCCTGGAGCCTCCTCTTCTCTGGGATGAACAATCCCCAACCCTCTCAGGAAAGCCTCATAGAAGCAGTGTTTCATTCCCCTGACTGTTACTGTGGCCTTCCTCTGGACTTGTTCCAACAGGCATATGTCGTCTCTGTGCTAAGGACTCCAGAGCTAGATGCAGTGCTTCAGGAAGGGTCTCACAAGAGCAGAGTAGAGGTGTAGAGTCACCTCCCTTGACCTGCTGTCCATGTTACTTTTGACACAGCCCAGGATACAATTGGCTTTCTGGGCTCCAAGTGCACGTTTACAGCTCATGTTCATCCTCTTTTCTATTAGTACCCCTAAGTCCTCCAAAGGCCTGCTCTATATTTCTTCATCTCCCAGTCTGTATTGGTAGTGGAGATTCCCCTGATTCAGGTGTAAAACTTTGCACTTGGCCTTGAACCTTGTGAGGTTCCCATGGGCCCATTTCTTGAGGTTGTCCAGGTCCCTCTAGATGGCATCCTATTCCTTCAGGTTGGTCAACTGCACCATTCAGGTGTTTGGCAACTTGTCGGAGGTGCATTGCCAGTGTCATTGACGAAGATTTTAAGCAGCACTGGTCTCGGACCTCTGAGGGACATCACTAGTTCCTGATGTCCATTAAGAGATTGTTCCATTGACCACTGTCCACTACCCACCCTGGATTTGGCAATGCAACGAATTCTTCATCCACCAAAGAGTCCACTCATCAAATCTGTATATCTCCAATTTAGAGAGAAGGATGTTGTGAGAGACTGTATCAAAGATCTTACGGAAATCCAGATAAATGACAATTTGCCATACAAGCACAGATGGCTGTAATGTAAAAAGTTAATCGTACATTATATGTGGAGGTTAGTAATTATTGCAGGACTTACATTGCAGATGAGGCTTTTTTCTAGAGGATTTTTGAGAAGTTGGGGGAGGGGAAGAAAGGAAATAAATTGGTGATTTTATAGTCAGATATTCTGTTGCCCCTTACAACCTTTCTTTAGACTTTCAAAATCTTCAGAACTCCGAAAATACAAAAAACTCTCTTATATAAAAGTTTTGGAGATTTGGAACTTACTCCATAGAAATGCTTTGTGTCTGTAAACATACAGCTCTGTTAATAAAAACAAAGCATTCTGATGCGATCCACAGTTCAAGGCTTTTAATTTGTTTCCATAATTATTGCTTTCTTTTGTAAACAAAAAAAAAAAAAAAAAGGGAAACCAAAGACAACCTATGGAATTCCATTTATGTAACTATACAACTCTTCCACCTTGTTCTGTGTTATTATCAACAGCTGAAATCTAAGCATTTCTAAGAAAAATCTTTGTCCTCTTGAAGGGACAAAGATTGCGTGTGTTATTGAATTTCCATGAAAGATATTTAGTTTTGAAAGAAAATGAAATGTTTTTTCTTTGCTGGACTGAATGTTTCATGTGGATTTGTTTTAGAAGAAAACAGCCTTGGTTAAATATTCTTCACGAGCCATTCTAGTTGATATATTATTTATCTTTTTATTTGTATATTTGATTTTGGTTTCATGCAGGCTTTGCCTCGTCTTGAACAAATAAAGCTTTGTAGTCTGTAGAATCAAAATATTTAATGATTGTGGTGTTTTCCATAAATATGTGATGTTTTCCATATGTATATATGATATTTTCAGAAATTTAGTGATTTCGTAATAATTCAACACTGTACACATATGTGTATATATATATATTTTCTAGGAGTTTGACAAGTCAGTTTGGATTTTATGTGTTCTTTTTGCAGTATTTTGCTGTTTGTATCTGCATAATAACTACTATGAAGTGAGAAAGGCTAAAATCAGAAAAACTTTCTTTTTCCTTAACAGAATTTTCCCTTTCCTGCTTTCACTGCATGATACTTTTACTATAAATGCTATAATGTCTAAAAGAATGAGAAAGGAAAGAAATATTTTGAGTTCATTCATGGATTCATATATGTAGACTATTGTCCTGGTTTGGACACTAGGGGGGGCTAACAGTGATGAGAGACTCAATAGAGAAAGAACAGCAAACAGCTTTATCTAGGGGCTCTATGAACTATGGAACTCAACTAAAGCACAAACCAATTACAAACAACCAACCCAACAATATTACGCAAAAGAAAAATAACAAACTGCTCCTCCAAGCTGGCTGATAAGCTGTGGAGCAAAGGAAAGAAGGGAAGAAAGGCTGGCCCACAGATGACAACTGGTCCCACACCGGAGCTGATGAAGAAGAGCGACAGCGAAAAGAACTCCCCAGGGGGATACCCAAAGGGAAGATACCACACTGCCATCACAACCAGGTGGTTTCCTGCTGTCACTCTCTGAGCTCCGATGGTGCCACAATGACACTGCGTGGCCTAGAGACCCGGGAGAAGGGAGCAGTGCTTCTCTCAGCACCAAAGGAAGCCGAAAGAGGCAGGACTTCTGTTCTTCTGGCTTTTATGGGCTACCCATTCACGCATTTTCTCAAAGTCCTCTTCCTAGGCTTGCAGCCTTCGCATTGGACAGCAGCGCAGGGGCGCTGCCTCTCTCTGAGATCTCACCACTCAGCCAATATGGCTTTCCCACCCAAATGCCTTGTGGTGGGCACCTTGGGGTGACAGTGGCACTGCCCACAGGGGGCACTCGCCGCCCACAGGGACCCCAGGACAAGGCCAAGGGCCAGCAGTGCCACCTGAAGGGAGCACCTGCTGCCCGCAGAGACAAATCACCAGTGCGCGCCAGTGCAGGGGTTAGGTGGTACCGGCTGCCTAACTGTCGCGGGCGCTGACCACCTCTCCTGCACGCTACAGCAGCCACAGGCTCCATGCACACCCAGCAGGGGGTTGCCTCATGCTCAGCCTGGGCCATGCAGCACCCGCCACTGTCTCCCACCTGCAGCCCAGAGCAGGGCTGCAGAAAGAGCGAGTAGGGGTGGCATTGACGTCTGCCATGCCCAGTGGGGTGGCCAAAGCAGATGCCATGGCCATTATTGCAGGGCTATGCCACACTGCCGATGCCTCGCTTGGGTAGGCACCACTCACAAGGGAAGCAGTGGCGGTTGCCTGCCTCACCATCGCCATGGCCCCGGAGCCACCGTGAGCGGCGGTTGGCGAGTGGCAGCCACTGCCCAAGCTGCTGCTTCCCCAGAGCCACTCCCAGGCATGGGACAGGAACGGGCACCACTGGCCACTCAGGGGAGGTGCCACCGCCATCCCATCTCCAGGCTGACATGTGCCAAGAGTCATGTGTGCCACATGGCAGCAGCAGCAACAGGAAGGCAGGTCCTGCAGAAGGGGCAGCCACTGCCCCGGCCCCACACCGTGTGGGAACAAGGGGGACCCCCAATCATCTCTGCTTACTGCACTCCCGGTTCCACAGCGGCGGCAGTGTGGGGAGGAAACACAGCTTTACACTGTCCTGCTGCACCTTCCTGGTCCTGCCACGCCACTGGGAAGACTGGGCTCCAGACATCTCTGCTTCACTCCTGCAAAAACAAAAGGTTTTAAAACATGCAGACATCAAACAAACACTCCTTCTCCCTCCTCCTGAGAAAAATTCCAGTATTAAACCCATAACAAATATACACAGGGTTCTCATCCCTTTCAGATTTTATGGCTGACAGGCTCCAGTCTGAATACAATACCTTTAAGGTTAAGAAAATATGTTCCACACTTTTGAGGACTCTCTCTCTTTTTGACTAAAGAATATGATAAGGCAGATCTTATAATGAGTTGTCTAAACATTTTATAATGCCCTACATAGATTTGAACAGAGCTAAGTATACAGGATTTACAAAGTCAGAAATGATTGGCAAATAAGAAAAAGTATAAATTTGGGGATATAACTTTATCTTCTTTGAATTTATGAGCCATATCTGAAAAGGTTTCATTTTCTGGTGGAGAAGGCTGGAGATAATGCATGCTGATGAGTGAAGTGCTTTGATTCATACTCCTGAATGCAAATTTTATTGTAAATAGTACTTGAGATCATATATTTTAGCCATTTTGGTCTATTTTAGTGTACTTACTAAGGAATTCTTGGTGATTCATATGGTTTGAAGATATCTGGAATTACATCTGTCTTTAAATCACTCCCTCCAAGAACGATTCTATGAGAGTTGGGGAAAACTGAAACTAAGCACTGTATGCTTGCAAAATTTTGCTCAAGGAGTTTTGCTTCTGGAATACAATGAAACTTATGTTTGAGAAGACCTTGGTTATATGGTTTATACCAACAAATGACCATGGAGAGTAGTCAACAGTTTAGAAGATTCATAATTCAAAGTGTCCTGGTTTGCCCAAACAGCCTCTTTGCCTAGTAAAATAAAATGCTGACAATTTTCTGTTTTCACACAATTTTAGAATGAATTCCTGCAAAAAAAAATAAAAAAAATAATTGGAACCTGAGCAAACATACACTGAGAATGTCACAAACTAGTGTGAATGTTGCCCAGGTTTTCATAGAGGTCAAGTAAGTTAAATAAGTAAGAGGACAAAAAATTTCTTTCAGTCATTGTAGAAACCTCTTTACTTTCAAAAGAAAAATACAGTAAAAATGTAGGTTTTTGGCATCACTATTATCTGAGTATTTAGTGATCTGTTCTTCTAATTTTTCTGGAAATAAAAATTAATGAAGCCTCTTTGAAAAAAGATAGAGAGAGAGGAGAACAAAAATCTCATCTAGAGAAAATAGTTATGCATGAGCAAAGTCTTGTCTAGGCATATATGGCACTTCATATAAAATCTGTCACATGAAACAGTTGTGATTTTTGTTGGTGGGGGTTTTTTTTTTAGTAGATTTGAAATCTGATGAAGACATAAGTGTCTGTATTGATGAACAGCATCATGATCTTGTCCAGTTAAAGGATTTCTGCAACTAACTTTAAGAATTAGACCTCACTCATTCTTTTTCTTAACTATGTCCTGAATTTCCCCATTACTACTGAATTCTGAAAATCTTCAGGCGTATTTTAGAATGTGTCCTGGTTTTGGCTGAGATAGATACTATTTTCTTCCTATTAGCTGGTATAGTATTCTATTCCAGATGAAACCAGGATAGAATCAATGCAACATAGTGTATTGGCCATGGGACTCTTTTTTCATTTGTCAATCAAACTGTAATCTGAAGCTCCAGCAATTCTCTAAGTTACATATTGGAAATGATGACTGCTATCTGAAAAATCTTCATCTCAGAAAATTCTGTATGTGCCAGTTAACTGAATATGATATACCATCTTGCCTGCCAGATCATCACAATTCTGCCCACCCCTCTCCAGAGGAGAAGAGAAGGGCTTGCCCCTCATGACATCACCTCCTCCTCTCACCATAAAAGACAGGAAAGCAGAACTTCTCCCCACCATTTTGGCCATGAGGTCTTTTGTTCCGCATGGGTACAGGGAGGTCCAGAGAGGTCCCAGAGGAACGAATATGGGGTTGTTTTATAGCAGAGAGAGAGATGGAGAAACAAGGCCACGCTGGCACAGGCGGCTATGATGAGATTTAGCAGCCCTTCTGCAAGTAGAAAGTCTCGGCCAGCAGGAAAGGCTATTGAATAAATATCTCATGCCCCTATGGAGGTAAAGACTCCTTAAAGAAGCCAGTCAGGCAGCCCTGGCTTTGGATAAGTCCTAGGGGCTATCAAGCAGTCAGTGAGTTAGTCCTGGCTTTCAGAAAAAAGTCCCGGGGGCTGGCTGAATTAGAAGAGCAACAGCTCTAGTCCATAGCAGTCTATACTCTGGAATACTATTTCTATGAAAGAGTGCAGAAATATTCCCAGCTGGCTTACCTCAGCGATTACTCACTAGGTGACTGAACCATCCCTCGAGGATTCTTCTTTTTTTCTGGATAGGTTTCTTCAAGGCGACTGAGCCATGTCCACTGCTTCGCAATTCATGTCCCATAGGCTTGTTCTTCGTACAGGCCACCAATTGTAGCAGTTGTGGTGGTCCCTTTAAAACTGGGTCTGGGCAATTTGAGAACACTGGAGATCAGGCCCTCTGAGTCAGAACTGCCACAAGATAGTTAGGGCCTTGTGCTGCATGGTGCTTCAGAGAATCCAGGAAAGAAAGACTATGTACAGACTGTACAAGGGAAAAAATGGAGTCTCTCTTTATTGGAAATTCATACACATTTATAGTCCATGGATTGTTTAGGTTTACATAGCCAATTAGACAGAAGGAATAGTGGTCATATGTTATGCAGGGATCACTTCTGCCAAAGTCTTAGAGCCACGAAAGAACCATGAGTTCTTAATATCTGATGTTTACAGTCTTTGGACATTACATCATAGTCTGGACTCGCTCTGTTAAGAAATTAACAACCCGGAGGTGCCATGTATCAGCTGAGAGAAATCATTTCATCAAATAAGAACTTTTGAGATTTTTTTTCTGTATTTTGAACAATAAATGGGATTGCATGGTAAATGATAAAAGTTTGTGAATGTCAGCTGAGTAAGATGAGAAAAATGTGATTCTGCATGGTTTCACACATCAGACCAGTGGTTTTGTGACCAAAATGCAGCACAAGTTTCCATTTACTGTCATTATAATCAACGACTGAGTTATTGTAGCTACATTTGAATTTTCTTTTTGTCAGTTCTCTTGCTATGTTTTAGTGTCTTCTTTGCTCCTGAAATGTGCTCCTGAAAGCATTTTCCAAAGCTCATTGTATTAAAGTGTTTCAGAAGTCTTTTCCCATGATTTATACAAATATAGAATACTGTTCTTTCCCAGAAGAGAAAAGTCTGGGAGTGCACTGGAGTATTATTAGCCTTCAAGGAACTGAGTTCCCATTGTAAAATGACAGAACTCTACTAGATTGTAAATGAAGTTACAGTCTAGACAGACCAGGAAATTTCCTAGATGGTGAGTTTAATTTGTTTGATCTAATTCCATGTCAGAGCCACAGTAAAACATTGTGAATGTAGTTTTATGAAAGAATCCACCCTGTTTCAAAGCCTCCTTCTCTTTTATATTTCTCTAGTTCCCTAGTGAAAACACTGTTAAAGCTAATGCAGGAATGCAAACTATTTCAGTTCTCAGAAAAGCCCAGTGTGATTAAATTTGATTTAGATGAAAGTGAAATCAATTTTATTGGCTCTTAATATGAACTGCTAATGTGCTGCTAATAAAATCAGTGTTGTTTTTTCAAGAACTTTTTTTCTTTGAATGTTAAAGATTGATAAGATAGGAAGTGAGAACCATAAAAGAGCACATATAAAGAGTATCAGCAACCTGAAAGAGTATAAAATATTTTATGCTCTAAATTATGAATGCTATGGATTGTGAAAATCTAGAATGTCATAACAAATTCTGATTCTTCTTCTCATAAGATGTGAAGGAACTATTTGTACCACCCAGCTTAAGACATTTGGCTTAAGCTGAATCTAATAGTTGACTGATTCAAAGAGAGATTCTACCACAGGACAATACATCCCTCTAGAATGGATTAATCATCATATTCCTTTCAACCACTATATCTGTAGACATTTACCCAACAACTGTTGCTTTATAATGTTAGTTTTTGGGTACAGTGGCCCAAAGAATCATGCATGGGTCAACAAAGAAATATGAAGTTTTGGTAATTCTTCACTGCACAGTTCAACAAATGCTGTTGATGAAAACAAAGGTTAAGAAACAGGAGATAAAATGAAGGCGATACAGACACATGGAGATATGGATCAGAATGTCACTCAGTTTGGAACATTTGGATCAATTCTGAAGTTGTTGAGTAGATGTGGTCACTTTCTTCTGAAAGTGGCTGAAATACATTTTAGTTTGCATAAAATGAGGAAGCTGTGTGGATTGCATTCCCATTTAAGCAGTCATCATCTGAACAAATACAATGGAGAACGATATGTATCTGAAGGAAGTGATATGTCATGACAGCAACTCTAACGTGCCAGCAATCAGTAACTTATTTTCCAATGACGCTAGGTTAGGAAAAAGAAATAGTAATCTAGGATAGTAGGAAGGCCAAAGCAAATGAAGAATTCAGAGTAGAGATTTCTAGACATGATAAAAAGTCATATTTTGAAGTAGGCAGCATAAATAGGCTAGTAGAGACAAAACTACACTTTTGTTTGGCTTTGCCATCTGTTAAGAAAAAAGCAACCATTAAAAAAGAAGGTACATTCTTTTTCCAAGAACTACTATATGTAGCTCCCCTACAAGCACTGCTCATAGGATGGTAAGTAAGCTTGTCATTGGTTTTCATTCTTTGTACCTTGGATGATTTGTCTTTGCAAATTTCCACTGAAAGTAATCCTTTCAAAACAATTTCAGCTATGACTTTAGGGATTGCCAAAATGTTATGAAATTTATTGATTCATAGAATGAACAATATATAAACTGGAGTAGCAAATGCTTCCATTTACATTATTTTCCCCTACCATATGTTAAATCTTTATTATGACTGAGATGGCAGGCGGGTGGTGATGATGGTAGTGTTGGTCTTTTAATTTTTCCTCCATAATTTTAAAATATTTTGGGTCACTAAGTCCTAGGAAGAAACAAAACAAAAAAGCCCAAAACAAACCCCCAAACCCTATAATTTAATATGAGACACTATGTTTTAATTGCATATTAAAGAGTCTTCTTTTAAAAAGCAAAATTTGAAGCTTGT
This sequence comes from Serilophus lunatus, assembly GCA_013399895.1. Taxonomy (NCBI): domain Eukaryota; kingdom Metazoa; phylum Chordata; class Aves; order Passeriformes; family Eurylaimidae; genus Serilophus; species Serilophus lunatus. The sequence goes on along the minus strand of VXBA01004453.1, from coordinate 30,461 downwards.
AGCAAAATTTGTGACAAGTCAGGACAGAAGGTTATTATTTTGTAGTAAATTAATCTCTGATGAACTGGGAAATGCCGTGTTCTATACGATATTAAAACTCAAGTGACCAAAATATTGCTGTTATTGTGGTATTAGTCCAGATTCCCTTATTTCAGTGATGTTTCAAAGTGAGAATCATGCTAAGGTTTATAATTTATAATATGGAATCTTTGAAACAATAGTTGTATGACAAAATATACCACACATTTTTAATTGGTTTGAGGACAGCAGACTTAGTTGATAGATCCAAAAATGCAGCTCAGCTTGTGGATTTTGTGAATTACCTGCAAGTACTGTTGCACAGGGTAGTAGTGTCTGTCCTGTCACTTATTTTCCTCATCTTATGTTCAGCTCAGTGAACAGTTCGTTTCTTCAAAGATGTTTTACTAATCGGATTTATAGAATTGGAAAGGAGAGATCACCTAGCCTCCAATCCCTTTTTTCTATGTCAGCAGATCTGAGAATAAAAATCTACTAAAGGAGTCAACTATTCTGAAAAATGCATGTAGTATTGTAATGAAAATAAAGACAGAATTGCATTTGTAGACTATGTAGAGAACCATGAACTAAGACCAATAACTGTGTCCTTTAACTTGTGAAAATATTCTGTATTTTCACAACCCTGCAGTGGTTTAAGACAGTATTAAATATTTTCAAGGAAGATAAAAGAATGCTATGGTGCATGTGCACACAAACTAGCTATTAAACATGTATTTAAAATTTTATGTAGTCTAATAAAAACATTGCATTTGACTTCATTTGACTGAGAACTGGTAAGATTTCCAGCATACTGAGAGAGAACTACCTGTACTCTGATAGCACTTCCACTAATTGCTTCAAATATTTTGCTAGAATAGGCACAGGGCTGTAAAGAAAACTGCAAAGTAAATCAATTTAAATAGATTTTCTAAGACAGGCCTTGGACAAAAAAAAAGTTAATAAAAAAATCATCATGCTTCTTGGTACATACTTTAAAAAAACCCATAAATAATTGTTTTATTCTCCTTAGAATGTTCAGGTTTTAGTATTTTCAAGACAATTCTTTGGCATAACTCCAGTATTTTCTAGGGTGGCCTATATTGTGTCCTTGCAAGTGATTTTTAAATCCATAACAATAGAAAACAAATGAACAATAAAAGACCCTTCAAGATGAACCTTTTGACTGGCATTTCTCATAATAAATGTCTATTTCAACTAGGGAAATGAAAACAATCTGTCTTTCAACATTTCCTGGGAAATGTTTTCTATGGATGGAGATACCAAGGATTCAGTAAGGAGGTTTTGAGATAAAAACTTGGAACAGATATTTAATTGTATTTGTAAAAGGTCCTCTGGAATAATGTATCTATTTCTATGATTAGGAGGAACAAACTTGACTATTTATCCTGTTCATTCATTCATTCATTCATTCTTCAGATTTTAACATTCTCTTAACAGTTCTATCTCAGGTTAAAACCTGTTTGTTTTTTTTTCTTGCATATTATGCTCTTTCTTTTAATCAGAGCACCTCAGATAGACTATTTTGTCCCTTATGTATTTAAACTGGATTCTAAGTCCCAGTTAGAGACAGTTATGTAATTTGAAATTTGGGGACATGAGATGCAGAACAGGAGACAGCCAGTCTTTAATTAAATACATATATATATATATATATNGAGACAGTTATGTAATTTGAAATTTGGGCCATGAAGATGCAGAACAGGAGACAGCCAGTCTTTAATTAAATACATATATATATATATACACATATACACATATAAAAATTATGTATTTAAACAAAAGAAACACAGAACACAAAACCAATGTCTCCGAACAAAACTGAACGATCTGTAGGGAACAGAACGGATCCCCTGTCCCCCTGCTAGAGCTCATTTATAGGTCTCTGATCCATTCAGGGGTCACATGAAAAAATGGCAGCAGCCGCCTCTGAATGGCGGGCGGCAGGCCGGAAGTCCCTCATGAGCTGATGGGGCGGAGGGAAGAAGATACTTCTGGGTGTGGTGTCATCCTCTGAGGTGGTCGGGTTTGACACAGATGAAGTGGTGGTTGCTGGGCTGTAGAGGTGCTGGAGGGCCAAATTTTACCTCCTTCCTCCTCGGAGGAAGTCACTCGGCAGAGAAAGCCTGTGCTTCCCCACATCAGAAACACATCATCACTTGCGCGTGCACAGCAGCCGCCAGGTACTGCCAGTCTGTGCAGCTCATGTGCTGCAGTCTCACCATCACCGTGGCAATCCTGCTGCCAAGCCGCGCCACTGCCTGTCCCACTGCTTCCCAGGGAACCGGTCCTGGCAGCGCAGGAGGGGCGGCTCTCCCCATGCCTGGCCGCGCAGGTCCCCGGGCCGGTGGCAGGACGGGGCCATGACTTGGACGGTGTTGCGGGCAGGTGGCACCCTCCTTGGCACTCCCCCTTTTCCTCCCTGCTCAGCAGCACTGCTGATAGTTGGTGCTGTCACTTGGTGCGTGGGCGGCGTACCCATGGTTTTCTCTGTAACACAGCACAGCCTGGCTAGCTTATCATTTACTTAACAGGAAAGCAAGCTGATTGTCATAGACAATGTTAAAGGGTCCTGCTTTACAGGCCTAAAAGTTGGCCTAAGTAGCTCTCTCCCTGACAGTAAGCTGAGAAGCAGCAAAGCCAGAAGAACAGCCTAGAAGAAAGCACCTGCTGAAGACAGAAAAACATTCTGGTACGTGGCCTTCCCCAAACAATGTTAAAACGTTCCCAAAATACATCCGTGTTTTTCATAGTGGCTTAGAGTCTCACACAGAAGCTTAGAGTTTTGCACTCAATAAAAAGTCCTCTTCTTTCATAGCAAATCCAAGCTTTTCTATGTCTTTTCAAAACAACTTCAGTCATTCCCAAAATAAAAGTGAAAGTTTCACAAAACAAAGAGATGACTTCATGCTGATCCTAAACCAATAGAATTGTTGAAAACAAGTGTATCTACCAATAAGGCTGTAACACGCTGGTTTCTAAAGGGTATAAAACCCATGAGTTCTCTCATTAAAACGTCTTCCTGCATGAACTTAGAATCTGTGTCCTTATTATCTCTGCCAGGACTAACTATGACAGCTGATCGCTGTGAGAAAAAAAAAGAATAAAAAAAAAAAGAAAAAAAAGAGAAAAACAATAGGGTTTTTAAAATAATTTACATCTTTCTGAGCAGCAGCAAAAACCCAGCACAGCCTCTTCAGCAGCATTACTATCCATCACAGGTTTGCAAATGGCTGTCTGTCATTTAGAAAGAAGAATTTAATTGTTCTTTGGAAAAAAATGACTCACGGTTTCTGGTGAGAACAATTCCTTGCTCTGGCTGATAGACTGCCCAGTCCTCTGACTCCACGTTGGAAGCTGCTCTGAGGGTAGGGTTAGGCAGGCTATCAGAACAGTGAGGCAGTAAGCACAGTGTGCTGGGAGATTTTAACTTCATTTTCTTAATCTGTCATGTGGTAGAGAGATCAATCCACTAGCCTTCAGGTGTCGCAAATGCTGAATCCTCCAGGGACATTTATCAAAAACAACTTTTATTATTTTTCAAGTTTGTTTTTTTTTCCCCCCCAATTTTTCAAATTGTATCTTTCTGAAATTCCTGAGTGTGAAATGCCCAGTCTTTTAATTTGGAGTTTTAAGGAAAGTCATTCTTTTTTAGCGTCACAGTTAAAAAGCAACATCACTAAATTTGAAAAGAACATGAATCTAACATTACTAGAAATTATGCTTATATACATATATATATATATGCAATGTTCAAGAATATAGAGTGTTCAAATTCCTAAAATTAGTTTTCCATCCCTTTCTCATTGATTTTTTAACAGTAAGAGCAATGGTGGCTGTCATGAATGCAGTTTTCTCCCCAAGATCTAAGCTAACCTGTTTCACACTGAGAACAGCCTGAAGAGCTGTAAGTGTTTTCATGGTGAGCAATATCCCTAAGTGAAGGAGGAGCAGTAAGTAAAGGGAAAGTGAGTCCTCTGGTGCTTATTATTTAAAAAGTATTGGAGTTAAAATCCAATTTTATGTTAAGGTGAGCAATACCAGAGACATAAATTATCAGAAACTGTTGCTGGATGCAGAGGGAGATGGAAAATGCCCCCATACCCTGCATACCTTTTGAGGATTACATTTTAGCTCTGCTGGTGTTCCCCATCTTAGTGCCAGTGTTCCATCTGCATCCTCACACACCAGAAGCGACGTGTGTGGTGGTTAAGTTCCTTGAGTATAATTACCCATGTGCAAGTTTCAGTTAGCTTACGTCTAAACTTTATGGCTCCCTTAAATCACCCTAAATTATGCTCATATCTTCCAAATTACACTTAAATACCCTAAATTATACTCAAATAACAAGACATAAATGGACTTGGAGATAATTAATTTAATAATGAACAGGGGAAGATTCCAGGGTCTGTCCAAAAAATTTATTGGAATAATTATAATGCATCTTTTATTATTCTAGCTTTTTGAAAACTTGTGTTCTCATGACCATGGCTGTTCCTGAGCTTCATGGGGCTGGTGGGCAGGATAAACAGAAATCAGTCTCTGTAAAACAGCTTTGGGCAACAAGTAACTAGAGTTTTGTTTTAGGATAATACAAAGGCAATAATAATAATATTTTCTCCCCTGTGTACCACCTTCTCTCAGTAGAAAGCGCCCTCAGCCACCATCCAAGTGCTTGTACAACACAGCAGCCATCAGTTCTGACCATCTTTACTTAAACATACTTACTTTACTTAAACATACTCTTCCTCCTTAACAACCTGATTTCTTATCTAATATTTCCACCAGGGAAGTCACTTCAGCGTAGTTGAAAGTAGTCTCCACCACTTTCATGAGCGGTGAATGATTTTTGCCTAGTTCCCTTTCCTGTTACCACTCTTCACTTTTTTGAGGTTCCCAGTAACGCACAATGGAAACAGCTCCACAGTCTGAGGATCTTACCCTGGACCTCAACCTCTGTTATCAACAGCCAGCCTGATTCTCAGGGATCCAAGGAGGATCCAAAGATCCTCAGTGGACCAAATGTCTAAGAGGTGTAACTGGTTCATCTTTTTCTGCCTCAGTCACCTTGAGCAGGTACATCTTTGATATCATGAGATGTAAAACCTGACTTGAAAAAGATTTATGTGAAATTTGTCTGCATTTTCTCATCCAATTCTGTTTCTTACTCAGAGTTCTGAGGGTACTTTCAGGATGCCCTTTGCCGCCATGAGCAGTGCAGCTGCAGCTGCAGTCTCAACAGACATATGGGTTTCCTGACTGACACATGCTGGGAGCATGATTGCCATGTGATTGTCATGTGATACGCATATGAATGGTGCATGATGGACTTGTGTTAGGCACGCATGTGCTGCATGATTGCTGCGTAATGGATGCATGTTTGCTGCATGATTGCTGCTGTAAGACCCCAACCTCCAAGCTACAATTTCAATGAAGGGGCTTTATTTTAAAAATATACAAGGCTCCAAAAAACTGCATACCAGATATATCAAAGAGCCTTCAGTTCTTTTGAAACTTCGAGAGTGTACAGGAGAAGATGCTACATATTTTTGTGTGTTTTCTGAAGAGATACTTTTACTGGTAAACTTTAGAAAATAAGAGTACTTGGCAAAAGTTTAAAGTGTAACATACAAGTAAATAAAGCATGCCACAAAGCATTGGCTTCTCTAACCAATGCAATTTAGCAAAATCCAACCCATCCAGTCTCAAGCTACCAAAAATTTTACAAAAGGAGATTAAGAGAAGAAATATAGAAAGAGACAGAAAAAGCAAAAACTATACCTACCACCCAGTGTTCTGTGCAAGTCCCCCTTCTACATAACCAGGTGGCAGGGTTCAAAGAGCAGGCAGAGCACATGCTGCTGCTGTCATTTATTTTTGTCCCCCTGTGGCCACACGCTCCAGGCAAGAGGCAAGATTTCCATCCCTCTGTCCACTCTGGGGCTCTGTGGTGGAGTGAGGGGCATTACTTCTGGTGTGTTAGTCAGTCGGAGGCTGGTTTAGGGAGAAAAGGGGGTGTGGCATGGGAGAGTGCTCCCATACTGCTTTTGACAGCAGCTTCCAGACTGCCCAATGAGGCTCACAAGGCCTGGGATGTGGGATTTGGCATTATCTCACCTTCATGAAAGGTCCTGTCCCTTCTCCACTCTGTCACACACTTGAGTTTGTCAAAGTCAATAATTAATCTAATAATCCAGTGTCCCAGTGGACAAACTGCCATGCAAACTAGGCATGTGAATGTCACCTACCAGGTGAATTGTGCCCACCTGCTGCATCAGTGTCCGTCCGTCCATCCATCCATCCATCCATCCATCCATCCATCCATCCGTCCGTCCATCCATTCATCCATCCATCCACTTGATACAGCCAAACTGGTGACCTTTTGGTCTTTTTTCTGTATGAACCAGCGTGAAACTAAGCCTTTACGATTTCTTTTCATTCAACGAAAATATTGAAAGGAGCACAGAGCTTCTAGCTTTAGTGTGCTTCAGGTGCACTCACTGGTGGGACAAAAAACCACTTCTGTATAGAATCAAGTAGTGGGGTGTGATCCTTGAAAGTTGGTCAAATTTAGAAATTAAAATACACCCATGATAGTTATTTTAGCTCTTTTATCTAGATAATCATGGCTATCATGCTCGTCAGAGCATGTATTCTGATTAATAAGAGCTATTTGATAAAATGCTTTGCAAATATTAGTTCTGAACTTCTGTTTTTGAGGAGCTTATGATTCTTGAAGAAGAGGGACAGATTTAAATTGAGATTATACTTTTACTGGAGATGTGTTATTTCATTTTCTTTTCTCCTTTTGTTTGCATTCAATTCTTAGAATGCACATACTAGCAATATTAATGACAAACAAAAAAAAGGGAGTTAGCTGTGGAAACATGATACTGTTAAACACATGGTGTTTATTTCCTTCTAGTGAACTCTGTTGTCTTTTTGGCAGAATATAATGTGGATGGAGAGTAGCCATGCTGGCAGAACTTGCCGGTAATTGCTCTAATGTTGCATAAATGGATCATAAAAAGCTTTTAAAGAAGACATTATGGTCTGGTGTTTCAATGATCCATGTTTGAGGAAATTTGTTCTCAGTCAACAGAGTATAGATCCATGTTTGTGCTGAACCGGTTGAAATCAGGGAATCTTATGGGGTTTTTGTGTAGGGTATTAGTCTGTTGGTGCTTCTAAATTAAATTTTGTATACTTTGGTCCTTTTTATCCCCATCTTAGGATCTCTCAGTCATTTAATTCTGAAGAAAACAGACTTCCTAAAACAGTGACTCAGACATGTTATAATGTCATTCTCATCACAATGTTAGTGCTCTCCAACTGACTCTCTAGTTATGACAATGCTATATTTTGACTACAAACCAAACATGTTTGTAGTGAAACAACCTGCAGAAAAGTATTCAGCAGAAAAATAGCAGCTCTACAATTAGCTGTGGTGAAAACATACAGCTTTTGTCTTACTTGTGTACTTTCAAAGATACGTTTTTAAGATGTAATTGAAATCTATAATATATAGGGCGATTTAGGGAAGGGAAAGAAAAGACTTGTTGTGAAGAATGTTGAAGATGTATGTATATCTTCGCCTCGGAACAAGATTTTACAATAGAAAAAACAAGCATGTCACTGATACGTCTTTAAAATATCCTCAGTGGTGCTGATTCACAAAGCATTTGTATTCTATATAGGCATTTTCTTGCTCTGTCCTCAAGCAGCTTGTTCTGAGAAACACGTATAATTTATCAGTGTTTGGAATCTGCCTTTATATAACCTTGTGGTGTTCCTGAATGTGTGAAGTTCTTAATAGAAAAAGTGAATTATTTCTCATCCAAATGCCACATAATAATGAATTTCTCTTAATATCTCATAGTTTTACTGTATGCTGGCACCCTGAAGTGTCAATGAAAAAATGAAAGTGAGACTGTGGCTGTGGATTAAATGTAAATGATGTGTATTGTACATTTGGCAGCTTGTTTCTTCCTGTCCTAAATTGGTTCTACAGCAAGTTTATTACTACGGTCTCTGAATGACTTGTCACAAATTTCATGGTGTGAAAATGAATCAATTAGTACTTTATAGCCTATATTATATTTATTTTACATTTTATTTGGGTTTGTTAAAAGGGTTCAATGAAGTTATGACAGGTAGAAAAAATCTGTTACAGCAGTCATTTACCAAATATCCCTACAAGGTTTCTTGTAATATAATTATGATCACACACAGAGTGATTGTGTGTGGAAGCTAGAGAAGGTGGAAGCTAGAGAATCTTGTAATATTTGTGGCTTTGTTTCATATTTTTTCTAAGTAGATATTTGTTTTCTTTTCAATTTGTATTACAGAAATTAAATGGAAAAGGCAAATATAAAGGTACATAGTTGAGCACAGTCAGAGTGGTTCTATCTCTCCAATGGCAACTATATGCTTGCTTACGAAATATTTGGCTCGCTTGAGATCATCATGTTTATGTGGGCCTATCACCTACAAATATATGAGGTGATATATAAAGGTATTTATACTAGTAAAGTTTTACCTTGTTGTCTGAAGTCAAGAAGAGTTATGAATTATTAGACTAAATTGCATCATTTGATAGAGTATCACATTGACTAATTATTCAGCATTCCAATATTCAAGCTGCTGAAAACTAGATATATGTGCAAACAGAGAGAAAGTAATGCCATAATGTTTTAAGTGACACCTAGGTGGTTTCCTGCTCTGCAAAAGATGGACAAAAAGTACAGCCCAAGACAATTCTAAATATTCTTGTGGTTGGTCTTATTTTTATGTGATGTCATGGATCAGATAAAATTCCGTATTGCATCAGACATAGAAGAATTGTTTATAGTGCACTAGAATTTTTTATAAAGCACTAGAATTTACATGTCATTCCAAGGTGAATAAAAAGTTAAGTAAAAACATATTTTGCAATTAAAGATCTGCTTTAGAAAATATGGGTAAAAAAGCTGTTTATTAAACTTAATGCTCAGTCCTATTAGGCAACATGCTTAGTAAGGTGCTCAGAAGTGAGGAGAACATAATAGGATGCTGAGTAGTGCTGAGGAAAAAGTGATACTTAGCAACTTTTTTGAGGCATTAGCTGTGTGTTGGTACTAGACACCAACTTTTTATTAGCTTAATTTGTTTCTCTCTGCTTTATTTATCTCTCTGACAGTGGAAATGAGAATAGTAAACCAATAGTTTTCTAATTAGAAAAAGTTGTGGGGTTTGTTTGAGTGTTTCTTTATTTTGATGGTTGTTGGTTTTTCTAAATACTCCCCTCTTCTCTGTTCATCTTCTGTGTAGTAGTATGTAGAGTGCGCAATAAGAACCAGTTGAGCTTGGTTGATCGTTCCCCAAAACTGTACAACTCAGATAGGACTAAAACTAGATAATACTGCAATGTATTAGAGGTATAAGAGTCTGTTTAGGATGGGGTTTTTTTGACACAGCTGGGTTTTTCTTTTGTTGCCTTTTAATATCTACATTTGTTTGGAATGACATGCTGCTTCTAGGTAACATTGTTAACCACTAGTTTCAGGGCAAGCTGAAATATCTGTGGTCACCAAGCTTCAGTTCTGACACTTCACGACTTACTTGACTGATGGTATGATTGATTATTTAGTTCTTGTAGAGTGCTTCAAACGTGACAAGAACTGTCTATGTGCTAAAAATTAATAACCTTATGTTTTTATAAATGATGCGCTTGCAGTGTTTGAAACTATACTTGTAAAATATGGTTGCTACATTTTTCAAATATTTTTGTTCCTTTTGGAGCTTAATCATTTGCAAGAACCACCTATGTCTAAGCTGCCATTGCTTCTTAAATTGGGAATCCATACAATCAGCACTTTTAAATGTGATTTCTAAACCCAGCACTTGTAAGCAAGAGTCTTACTGGAGGGCATGCACACTGGTCTACCTTTCAAAAGTGCTCAGATATGTGTCAATAATCAGTCATGTGAATGGAAAAAACAGCATTTATCTACTTATGGCAGAACTGAACTGGCCCAGAGAAAGTGAGCAAAATTATACTGGTTTGTCCTTGATAGGGTTAAGGTTTTATAAGTATTTGAATGCACACTCTTTTGCAAGTGGAAGTATTATATTTCTATTTGACCCTGAAATTCATCTCATATTTATAGTACCAGTTATAGGATAATTAAACAACTCTAAATTTCTTCCAGGAAAGATGAGTTTATGAATCATTTTTAAAGTCCTTTGCCTCTTAAAAACAGAAAACTAATTGAAAAATCCTGGAAAGACTGGAAAATGAGATGCATCCATTATGTAGTTTCCTGTGTTCATATCGACTGTATTAATAGCAGTGTTATTATTTTGCTATTAATTCAGTATGCTTAGTGTTTCAGATTCTGTAATAAAAGACTTAATATGTAGTGGAGAAAATGAACCCACAAATGGATGTGGAATGAATGTAATCTGTTGTTCCAGGACTAAGAAGGACTGGCAGCATTTATGCTTGACTAGAATTCCACAGTAATGCAAATTTATAACCTCCAAATTTGTGTTTTCTCGTGTGAAATACAAATACTGACCACTGAGATGAATATCTAATTACAGATTAATCTTAAAATGGGCCCGATCTGCAATTTTGTGGAAACACCGCTCCCTATACCATCTGAAGCTGCAATTCAAGGTACAGCATTTAAGAACTTTTGAGCTTGTTCCTGGCCAAATTACCTTAATTTTAATTATTAGAGGTCTCAAAATTTTTGTGCATTTTCAGAGAGGCACACAAAGGCCTCATTTTTTCACAGAAAACAGACTGATTATTCAAATTGGGTATTACAAAGTTTCCTAGCATGCTCAGATCATCTTTCAGCTTATTAAAAAAGATGTTGAAAAATAATTTATGATTTTGTTGCTAACAGATGATAAAATATTCATTTGAGATAATGGCACAATCAGATTATACTTTATTGCTGTCTATTTATTGGTCTTGATAACGGGACAGTGGATTAATTATAACTCTCTTTTACCGTCTCAATAACATGAAGAAATATCACCACTGGGAAAGAAATTATTTCATCCAGAGAAGAGTCTTTTAGTTTTAATTATATAATTTTGGGTAATAAAAGAAATAGGCATGACTATTCTGTGTCTCATGTAACCCATTCTGAAACTGTACTTTATCTGGCTTTGGAAAAATTGGTCAGTGAGCAACTATTTTAAAGTGAAAATTAATTCTTACTGTGTTATTCCTTCTTCATGTACCCAGGAAATCAGGAATCAAAAACTTCTCTTTTTTTCTTTTTTTTTTTTTTTTAATTGAATCACTGAGTGTTTTGGGTTCAATCAGTTTTCAGATGTAAATGAGATGAAAATACTTAAGTGCTTCATTTTACTCTGTAAGGTTTCTTTTTCCCTTTGTCCTTCCTGCTCCTTCTTTCCTCTTAACAAAATGAAATACAAAAATTGAATGAATATTACTGATGATGGAAGATGTCAGAGTGACAGCCTTAGGAAAAGAGGGCCTCAATTATCCTGAGAAGATGGACAGCATGGACAGCAATTGTGCAAGCTGTCTTTCACTGAACGATTTACTTTATTCCCTGATCTGGATTGAGCACTGTTAGGGATTTGATAACTGTTTAATCTCAGCGGCTCTGAGATCTGCGGCCTTGCTGCTGAAACTGCCTAGAAGGGAAACAATTAGTGGCATCATGAGAGCTTTGTGCTGTTTAAAATGATACATGTATCTGTTCACCAGAAACTAGTCTGAGAGCACCATCCCACATACACCACCAAGCATCTGTCGTGGCAGTGACAGCTCTCAGTTGCACTCAGCTGTCTTATGATACATCGGTGACCTCCAGGTGAAAGATGCTGTACCCACTCACCTGACGCTCGAGTCACATTGTCTCCTTGATCTGAGTTTCTCATGTGTTTTTGAATAATGGATTCTTATATCTTAATTCAAACGGCAGCTAGCATCACTTACCTTAAGAAGGAGTTCACGTTTCAGAGCATTAGAAAAAAAGATTAGGCTATGATTAGTATCCTGGTCCTCACTTTGGTATTAACTGGTGTAATTACTTTTAGGCAGAGTTCCAGCCAAGGTGTCTCAAATATTTATATATAGTCTATATATAGGGAAACCTAGAAATATGTTAGACACAATAAAACCAAAACACCTTCCAAATCTCATAGCAAGCAGCTGATGTGTTGGCTTTTGAGTTAAATTGAATTTAAAAAAAAAATGTTATAAGGCACTGGTTAGTGCTTTACAAGATTGCTTCCTTGAAAGATAGGTTCCTTTTGCCCAAGCTGCTCTTTGTGGCAGAGCAGGTGATAGCTCCCATTGTCCTCAGATAGGAGGTGAAATGGGGAACTTGGTACTGTGAAGGGGCAGGAGGCAGAGGCAGTGTTTGCCTGTGTGAATGAGCTATACTTTTTTTTTTCATGAAATGCAGAATTTGCAGACTGGGAGACTGCTTTGCGTTTCCAGATCTCTTATGAAATGCAGGTGGGAAAAAGTGCCCTGCAGCAAAGGGCTGTGGCTGAGTGGAAGCAGCCTGTATGCTGAAGACTGGTATAACACCTCTGCTTTGCTATTTTTTTCATTACCAAAGAAAAAGATGGAATATATATACCATGGCATTTTTTTTGTTTGATTGGCATGATTTCTCTTATATTTTTAATCTTGGGCTGCATCAGCATCCACAAATTTTACTGAGAAAATATTTCAGTTGTCATGCTTGGATTTTTTGCTATTTCTTTTTCTTTCACAGATCATTAAAATTTGTGTGTGGGTAGCATAGTCTAGAGGTCACTTCTGTGCTGTAGGGCCTAAACTAGCTTTTATACTTTTTAGATGCTGTTTGATATTTTATGCTGAGGAGAAGTGATAGAGAGGAAGAAAAAGAAGAGGAAGATAATGAGATTTCAATATACTGCCTGTGTTGCTCTTCTTAAAATAAGCAATATCAAATTATAAAGGCCAAATCATATGACACAAAGTCAGTAGCTGAGATCAGATGGGGAAAACATGAACTGAATTACATGTAAACTTGATTACAGGCAATTGAGATTGTCTGGAAAAGCAGACTAACTGTTGATATTTTGTGTGCTTAAAGGATAATCTGATCAAGTAATGAAATATGAAAACATACTCTGGAGAAATAAAATGTAAAAATCATTGGTTTATGTTGGAAATTAATTATCGTAATTTTCTCTTTAACACCCAGTTAAAACATACCTATTTTGCTGCTTTTTAAGACTTTTCGATGATCTAAAATGCATTTAAAAAGCAGCAAATTTCTGCATTCATAGCTGTTTTAACTTTTTTTTTGTTTCAATTGGAAAGTGACAAGACTCATGTATGGGTCATGTTATTTTATTTTTCTCTTTTCTCTTACATCTCTGATTTCTCTCTTTCTCTCCCCATCTCTTATTGATGCATCACTGAAAGAGGTGGTTGAAAGACAATTTCTTTGTTCAGGAATGTACTGGCCTGGGAGCACAGTTTTGAAGAAACACCAGGAGGAGTCATGTGGAGAACATCACAGAGTTTATACATCAATGTCAAACAAAAACGAATCACTCTATACAGAAATCTGCCCAAAATGCTGGTGGTAGAGAAAGTCTGTCAGAAAAAAAGTTTCTTTCTTTTCTTTTTTCTTTTCTTTTCTTTCTTTTCTCTTTTCTTTTCTTTTCTTTTCTTTTCTTTTCTTTTCTTTTCTTTTCTTTTCTTTTCTTTTCTTTTCTTTTCTTTTCTTTTCTTTTCTTTTCT
>VXBA01004453.1:1714-16475 GCA_013399895.1 Serilophus lunatus | reverse complement strand
TTTTTTTTTTTTTTGTGTTGCTCTTTCTGGTTTTTTCTTTTTTTTTAAAATTTTTTTTCCTGAATTTGTTTTTTGTGGTGCGGATTTTTTGATTGATGTTTTGGTTTGGGGATTTTTTTGATTTTTTTTTTTTTATTTCTTGTTTTGTTTTGTTGTTTGGGGTTTTTTTAGCCAAGGAAGCTTAGTTACTTCTCATTTATAATTGTTAGGGGTTTACTGTAGCTCTTTGGGAATTACTGGTAGTTGTGTCTATGGTATATTTGATTTTACTATCACTGTGTTTCACTCCTAATTGTAAGTCAGCGTGGGAAATCCAAGAAGAAGCATACTAACTATTGTGACAAGTTTTGGAAACTGATAATTGAGTGTGGTTTGTCAGAGGAGATATCTGAGCTGTCACTGGGCAGTAAAAGGAAATATCTATCTCAGGAGTTTATACATAGTACTTTTTATTATTGCCATGTCAGTAAGAGTACATATATGAGGACTGATGGTGCCATATTTTGGAGAATATTTGTTGGTGCCAGCATTTAATTTATTCAGCAAACAGAAGGATGAATTGAATGTAATGGAAGAAATCAAGTTGGCAATAGTTTTCTTGAATCCTAAAATACATTGAATGTGAAATTAATAGAATGTGAATATAATGCAAAATTATACAATCTTTAAAGTTTGAAATTATTTTAGAGGATTTATTATCTGATTTGTGCAAGGAAAGATGTATATAATTTGGCAGCAGTTCACTAGATGAACTTGGAAATATCTTCTGCAGATCAGATGGAATACCTAAATCCATCTAATTAACAGCAACAGCCAAGTAATTGAAATGAAAAAGGGTATATTCTTCAAAGGCATCCAATTCATATACTCAGAAGTTTTAATTTACATCATTCTTTCCATCTTCTGTGTGTTGTGGTTTAACCCAAGCTGAGAGCTAAGCACCATGTACCCACTCACTATTTCCTCTTCTCTGCCCTGGTGTGATGGGAAAAGGAATTAGGAAAAAAAACCAAACCCAAACCTTCAGATAAGAACAGTTCAATAACTGAAACAAGGTAAAAGAATAGTAATTATAACAATAATTTTTGTTATTAAAAAAAAAAAAGGGAAAAAAAAGATCCAATAAAAACAAGTCATGCACAATAAAATTTCCAGCTTCTGATCAATGCCAAGCCCATCCTCAAGAAGCCATTCCCCGCTTCAGGCCAACTACCTCCAGTTTGGTCATGATTTTTTATGGTAGGGAACATCCCTTGGGCCATTTCAGCTCAACTTTCCTGGCTGTGCTGTCTTCCAGCCTCTTGTGCATTTGCTCACTGGAAGAGCATGAGACAATGACTTAGAGTAAACACTACATAATGACAACCAAAATATCAGTGTATTATCAATGTTATGATCATACTAAATCCAAAGAACTACACTGTACCAGCTACTAAGATGAAAAAAGAAATTTACTCCAATCCCAGCTGAAACTACGACATTGGTTTGTTTGGAATTTGTTTTGTTTTTCTTTTTATCTGTAGTGGGAGCAGAAAATAAAGCTGATGTTGCACTGCATTTAATTCACCATGGGAATATTCATATGACTGAGAAGAAGGTTTTCTAAAATGTTGTCTTCCACGGAGAAAATTTTTCAAAGAGAGTTTGACATAAAAACATATGGCCTACTTTGCTAAATCTTTCAACATCGTCCAGGTGGGTTTTGGTAATAGATGAGGGAATGCAGCATGAGGGACTAGAAAATGGTGTGATACACTTGAAAAAGCTCTCTGTTCTCTGCAACTGAGGAAAAAAAGTCAATGGCTTCCTCACCTATGTTCACCCAGAGACTAATCATGTCATGCAACGGCACTCAGGTTGGTGTCAGCATCTAGTGATATGACCTTCATATGAACTGGACAGGCATGGACTTAAGTTGTTTCTCTCATCTGGAACAAGTGCTATAATCCTAAATACTTTAGTTTTAATAAAGTAATACACGTGTTCTTTTGTCAATCTCTCTTTGAAACATGTTTCATATATTTCCATGTGAAGTGCAGACATTCCTGAAACTGAACATTTTCAAGGAACGGGCAAAGGATTTCTTGTTCAATTTGATTTTATACAGTAAGCTAGGCTCAATACAGCCAAAAAGCCATGTCCTCAGAAACAAGACTAGAAAAATATATTGGCAGGAGGTTTAACATGCATTATGTCTGGTCAAATAACTAGAAAAAAAAAATCTTTGAATGATAATGCTTTAATCCAACACTTAACTATCTTTAAAGACACTCTTCCATTTCTCTTGTGTAATGACTGATCTTTGGTCTTGTTAAAAGTGATTACAGTATTTCTGAAGCATGATTTTTTTTATTATTTTTTAAAATACTTTAATATGCATGAATTTTTACACTTGTAGATAGTTTCTATAATTCACATGTAATTATTGTACTTTATGGGTTCAGAATTTCCATATAACATTTCTGTGAGCTTTCCTGAATATAGTGTAGATAAAAGAGACATTATTTTAAATAGGAGTGTCTAAAAAATAATGATGCTGTTTCACAACATCTATGAGATTTCAAAATTCTTTTCATCCCATACTAGAAGTGACCAGACAGTCCTCTGAATTTGAAGAACTCTTGATTGGAAAAAAACAATGCTGCATCTCTGAAAACCACCTATGAAAAAGTTTCACTGGATATTTTTTAATCAATAGTAGTCTTAAAGTTCAAATTACATTTGTGCCAAAGAGAGTCACCTGCAGTGCCTTGAACAATTGATCTCCCAATTCCAAGTAGAGGACATTGCCTAGAGTTATTGGGGTTTTTTAAGATGTTGTTATTTTGTGTCCAAGTTATGCTGTTTTCCCTCCTGTTACATAAGTCCCCATACTTGTGAAAATGTAGACTTTTTGATCAGTGCCATTCAGCTATTTTTTTTTTTTTTTTTTGTAGACTGAATTTATATATTTGTCATAGCAGGTTTGTAACTCTCACAGAACATTAAAGCAATGGTTAGGTGTCAACTAAATTGGCATCTAATTGAGTGAGGCACTGGAACAGTTTACCTAGAGAAGCTGTGGATGCTCCATCTCTGTAAATGTTCAGTGTCAGGCTGGATGGGGCTTTGAGCAACCTTGCTTAGTGGAAAGTGTTCTTGCCTGCGGCAGTGAGGTTGTAACTAAATTGTCTTTAAGGTCTCTAACGCAACACATTCTGTGATGTGGTGATTTTGTGATTCTATGATTCTATGACTTTTGCATGATATTACATCTCAAATAAAAAGTAGAAGAAAAAGGAGCAGAGAGTTTGGGTGGTGGTTTATGAAAGCATACACTACATTAGAATACACTTTAGCAAAAAAACACTGTCTGGGTAGTGAAACGTGGCATTTCCCTTTTAGGAACTGCAAAATTATTGCAATCTCTGAGGAGGAAATGGCAACTCAGTGGTGAACTTCCTGTCCTCCTCACATAGTAAGGACAAAGGGAACACATTCAAAGTTGTAACTGTTGGTGGTGGAGCAAAAACAAATGAGGAAAGCTTATATTTTGTTCAGAGAGGAGAAACATTTTACAATGTGTTGGATAGAGGAAAACAGTTTGGACTTGCAAAGTTGATTTCCCTTTGGTTGTCAGCATGGTATGCAGTAGGACATGGGTTCTCGGAAGATTGCATGTATTGATATAGGCAGCTATTCCTCTAGTAGTAGTAATAGGGTAAATATTGCTTTGAGTGGCAAACTGCTGCATGATCAGAAAGACAGTTTATAATCAAGCTTAGCTGAATGAACATCTTTCCTGCTTGATGGTCTTCAAGAAAGCAACTGGTTGAAGTTAAAGTGATTTCAGAGTGTGAATGGATCATTAAGACAATTTACCATCTGCCAAGCATGAAAAAGAACAATCAGAATAGAATCATACACTCCAATGAGGTAGCACAGCAATAGCTGGCAGCAATTATACCTGTTGTCCCAGTGATTATTATGTCATTAGGCTCACAACTAAAACAATTCCTTTCCTTGTGTAGAGAGGAGTGTGGCTTCTGAGTACAGAAATGTCATGGTACATATGGCCAGCTGCCATCCTTTTATTACACATGAGAAAAAAAATATTGCATAGAACCAAAAATACCATTTTATTAGATTCTGTTAGAGTAGCAGGTTTAATAGCAGCCATAACTCAAAATGTATTTAAAATTGGGGTCAGCTTTATTAATATTCAGGACTGATAGACTTGTAGTTTAACGCAGAGCCATGTATAATATCCAAAATGTGAAATCATCGAGCACTTAAGAAACTGACTATTACACCAGATATAAGCTGGACTCTATTGTGCATCATTAACAGAGGCAATATTTTGCGTGTCACACAGGTTTATTGAAGACAGAAATTCAGAAAGAGACTGGACAGTGCAATCATGCATTCTGAAACAAAGGAAAAAGCTCTAAAAAATTTACCGAATTCATTGCTTCTGAGATAGTTGGCTTTTCAAACCAAGCACAATGTCTAAACCTACTGCTTCAGAAAATCACAGCAGTCATTTGCTGAGAATAAACAACCGCCATTGAATCATCACCTCTTCAGGTGAGAGGCATCCGACAATATGCAGGTACACCTGAATGTGGGTAGAAGGATAATAACTGCTACTTATACCTTTTCCACACTCCCTCAGGTTGGAAGGTATCTCTCTACTGGATAGAGTAGGAGGGAAGGTAATGGACATAAATCTGGACATAAATTTCTTCATGGTACATTATGAAAGCTATTAGCTATCTTGGCATACTGTAAGATTGCATGGAAGGCAATGTAATGTAACATGATATATCATTAATCTGCTATACAGTGTTAAAAAATCTAAAATAGAAATAATCTCCCTTAACAGTATAAATTATCTTTGGAAAAGAATTCAGCAGATTACCCCCAATTTGAGCACCTGGATGTCTCTAATGCAATATTTAATGACTGTGGCTTTTGACCATCTGTTTTGCAAGTATTGTGGCAGGTGGGAACACTTGCTACCCAACATTAAATGCGAGCTGAGGAAAATAATGCTTTTTTTCAGGCCAATTATCTTCCTATATGCACTAAGAAAAAAGTTGTTTGTGAAAGCTTAGAACCATGTTTTTTATAGATGTACATGTTATGGAATACTGCTATATAAATACTTATAAAGGAATCTACCATATAAATAATAAATACTGATTAAGATTCTGAATGAGTCATTAAAGTCAAACCTACATTTCTTCTTTGTTGTCTTGGCTTTCAGATTCTATTGCAAATCTTGTCTGACAGAACCTGAAAATTACTGGACTTGAATAAGGGCAATTTAAGGTTGTACTATAAAAGGTCATGGACCGTCTTCTACACTGCAGAGAAAAAACATGTTTCTCATTTTAAACAGTAAATGATATCTTTGCTAATTTGAAAGTGGAGGGTGTATTTAGTCTTCCCCTTTCTTAGGTATAGAATATGTATATATGTATATCTGCACGGTAAAAGAGGATGTCCTTTTATATCTAACTTGGACAATTTCTATTGAACACAGTTGCACTGAAAAGTGTTTCAGTGTTCAGATTTAAGGCTATCAAATATTTTGTTATCAAAGATGTTTTTAGGGTTCATGTGCTTCTAGTCTCTTAAAAAGAAGGTTAAGGAGAGGTGAAAGGAATAAAAATAATTGGGAGCCAAGAGGCAGCAACCTATTTTGATCTGCTGTTTGAATCTATTGATCTACTTTCCATACAGATCAATTTTATTAGCAAATTATTTTCTTTCTTATTGATATTTGAACAAGGTGCCACTCAGAGGATGTGTATCCAATGAAAACGTTTATGCATAGACTGCTCATTTTTGTGATTGCTGTACAGCGATCTCACATCTCCAAAACAACTGCTTTACTCTATTAGGATGAGGACCTGCTCCCAGTCACATATATATTAGGATAAAGTTATTTCAAATTTAGAAGTGTAGAAATATTTGCTCATAGACATATTTGTTCTTTTTATGCTTCTTAGATCAATAAATTTTTTTTTTTCTGTCCCCTTTGTAGACATTAAGTCATGTATACACTTGAAACAGAATGGATATAGTGTTGTCAGTCATCCAGGTTATTGGTTCGTTTATAGCCAAACAGCTTTGCCTCTTTGTAAAACCTTTCAAAAGGAAGGGAATATTCTACATTAGATTAGGTATAGTTTTATATTACCTTTCTTTGGCACTCATCATGCTAGTCTGCTCTATCCTGCTTAATTTAACCTAAGAATTTGTTAGTTTCTATTTTACATTTACTTCTACTACATCATACAGAGAAATTACTATTGCTAATTAGTGCAGCTATGGTTTTTTCTTTATTGGTGTATATCTCTTCTATTTTAATGCTTATGAATAATTCTTTCAGCCTGCTTTAATGGTTTTGAAATGAAAAAATGTAGTCCTGCTCCATCATAACAAGTTTGAGATGTCTTTCCCCTTGGTCACCAAGGAGGTGGAATGAAATCTGTGGATATATTTATAGCTGAAGACAATCTCTTTCTCATGATGATTACTATTATTAGATAAGTAGTCTATTTATTTGTATTAACTTTTAAGTAAATGAAAAGACACTGAAAGTCTGTGAGGTTTGTCTTGGGATGGGCTGAGTATGGATGGGAAGCACATGCCTGAGCCCAAGTTTGGGGCAGCGCTGCTGCTCCCATTCATGAAGCAAACTCATGCAATGGCCTTCCAGCCAACTCCATTGGCCTCTGCTGCTAGCAGTCATATTTAGGCAGATATTGGGCAATACATATGGGAAGAATTTAATTGTATTTATAATTTTGTTCCTGATTTTTTTCTCATTTTTTAAAAAATCTTCACATCTATATTTTCAATACAAGCTTTTAGCAGTCGTCACTCCTGGGCACATATCTTCTCTTTCTTTTAGTTAGTTTGAACCCTTTTGCTGGGAATCACAGAATATGCTGGGTTGGAAGGGTCTCAAGGATTGAGTCCAATGTTTGGCCCTGCACAGGACCGGACCTTCCCCAAGAGTTACACCATGTGCCTGAGGGTATGTTCCAAATGCTTTTAGAGTTCTATCAGCCTTGGTGCTGTGACCACTTCCATGGGAATCCTGTTCCAGTGCCAAACGACCGTCTGGGTGAAGAACATTTTTCTAATATCCAACCTAAACCTCCCCTGACACAAATTCAGGCCATTCCCGTGGGTCCTGTCACCAGTCTCTCCTCTTCCCCTCAAGAAGAAGTGGTAGAGAGCAATGAGTTCTTCTCTCAGTCTCCTCTTCTGCAGGCTGAACAGACCAAGTGAACTCAGCTGCTCCTCATACAGCGTCCCCTCAAGGTCCTTTTACCATCTTCATTGATGTCTGTTCCACTTAAGAAAAAAACTCATCAGTAGGAAAGCAATGAACAAACAAAATTTAAGAAATATCTGTAACTGAAATAAATTGTTAACTAATTCTGGGGTTTTTGTTTGTTTGTTTGTTTGTTTTGTTTTATAGCATCTAGATTATCCTCAATACATGTTTTATATTGCATCTGCATATTCATATCATGTGTCAGAATACTTTGCCACATTATTCTTCCAAGGGATTTCTAGCCTTTCACTTGTCATTAACAAGTCCTTATTAAGTGGACATTGACTCAGCATTCAACTGTTTACAGTGCATAAAGCACATTGTGCATTTCTACTCTCTAGGAATTGGGCCTCATTCTTAGAACCAGAAAAATAATAATCTTTTTTTTACAAAGATGTGGTTTTGCATGCAGGAAATTAGTTTAAGAAAAGTCAGCATGAGCTCTTCTGGAAGGGGAAGGTGATTTTATTATGCAAAATCTCTAGGAAATTTGATTTTATCCAGTCATACTCCTACACCTACAAACATTAATGCTTGTAAATCCGGCTGCTGTAGAAAGGATCACTCGTGCACATCACATGACAAGAAATGTCATCTGCTAAGCCCTCACTATGTCTCCTGGTTTTCTTTTGATAGGTGACAAAAATTGATTTTTGTGCAGATACTATATACTCTCTAAAACAAAGCTTTTATTGTAGTGTGGTCCTTTTGTCTCAGAATTTTGCTTCTCATCTTCCACAGATCTTTATGACTATGTTGCTTGCTCTAGCTAGGATAGCCAAGGACAATGTGCACACAGGGAACCTTTTTTCAGAGCTTGTCTAAATGCTGTTAGCTGTCCCAATACAAATGTATATGTGTATATATTTTTAGAATCTGAATTCAGATATTGCTTTTGTCTTACAGCAGGTCTGAAAACTCTGTACCATTTAGACCCTGGTCTGAATTCCAAATTTTCTTTTTCATCATTTCCTTGCTTTCTAGATTCAGCTCACATTGACTTAATTCTAGGTTTGAGGCTGAATCCTATTAAGTCCTTAGGGTTGCTTCCACTTCAAGTCTAACACAGGTTATTATGTTCTGGTTCTGCTTGCTTTAACTGTTTGCTTCCAAAAAAGGAAATTAACTGACTTTCCTGAGATGAGTGAAATGGAGGGAGAAAATATCCATCAGAAAATGTGAAAACATAGCAAGGGTTATGTTTTTTTGAACTTATGTTTTTTGTAATTTGAAGTTCTGCTAAACAACATATTTCACTGTATAGGTTTCATTTCATGCTTCTTGTTGTTACTAGATGGTTTGATTCTTCTTACAAGAGGTGGAATTTCTACTAGAAAATTTCTTGTTATGTTTCTTCATCATAATACTCAAGAAGTTCACACTTTATTGAATTTAGCCTTTTAAAACATTTATGAAGTAGAATGAATGTTAGTATCTTAATAGATAAGAAATTGAGATGCATAAATTGGCTTAGAAATTTTTGATATTAGGAATGGAGCTGATATGACATAGATGTAAGACCCTGTCACTAGAAATTCATTCCTTTTGGGAAATTAGTTGGAGTAATCGCGGCCTGCAGTCTTTTGTGTTTCTGAATATTGATGATATACTAAAGCTTGCTTTGAATATGCCTTTACTCTTTAGTTTTCCCACTAGTCTATTTTGGCTGAAGTACAGTCAGACTGGGGCAGAAGAATTTTTGCGATGGAAAAGTGACTCTCATAATATAGACTCTTTATAGTTCTGTTGCTGTAACTTATCCTTTGTTTCTCACAACAACAATAAAAAGCTGATTAGCTGATAGTAGTGAGAAACCTAATTGTGACAAAAAATTTGCATGACTAGTGGAACTAATATACCAGAAAAAAAGAAACAGAACGAAGGTAAAGGATAATACATAAATTAACAAAATACTAGAAACTAAGAGTTATTGAAGAAGTACACAAAGCTCAAATTTTCTGCCTTGAGGGAGAAATGTGATACTTCTATGTGATAAGTATGCACGTAAATTGTAGGCTTCTCAAGTATTGCAGTTATATAAAATCATAAACCAAAGAAAATACTTGGTATGTAACCTCAGTTTTTATGCCGCTCAGAAATCCTCCTGAATCTAATTTAACTTTTTTTCTATCTTCATTTTGAAAGCATCTTTTTTCTAATGTAGGCTGTTCTTTGACACATGGAGAAGCTCTAGTCTAAGTGTCTAAGCATAATTCAGTTTTGCCTTGGCTTATGCTTATCTTAACAATATCACAGTTGACAGTTTTCCTCTCTGTGATTTATACCTGTGTTTTAGGCTTTTTATTACACCATGGTGTGGGACTGGTGACAGAGACAAGCTAAATGAGTTTCACACAGCTTCCATATCTGGAAGCCTGTTCTGTTTTCCATTCCTTTTTCTTTTGTTGTTGTTGCTATGGCCCAGATTTCTTTATTTCTTTTTGTAGATAGCAGATTGAACATCTCCAGCATCAGCAGTATATTTCCTTCTCTCTTTGCCTATGAGCCTCTTCTCCCATATTTCTTCAGGACCTTAATGATGGCAGAAAAGAAAACCAAATATTTATTTTACCACGTTAAATTCACTTATTCTATTTTCCATTTTGTATGTGCATGTGTAATTTCCTCACAGGTAAACTACTTAATTCAAACTGTATTTTAAAACATATAGTAATGATTTTGAAATTATGTGAGACTATAAAGCCTCTACATTGCTGTGTTTGAGTAGAATACCATGGTTAAGGCGAACATGTAGGTGGACGCTGGAACATTTGAGTCTTAACCTTGTATAGGTATTTGCTATAGATATGTGAGGAGCCCTGGTGTGAATTCAGGTTTATAGAAGAATTTGCGGACAAGTTCTCTGATTTTCTCATGAATCTGCTGTGATATTCTGGGATCTTCACTAAAGCAGTTCATGTCCCTTCAATTTTTTATAAGTTTAAATTCAGCTTGAATTTTCATGAAGTTCTTATTTACTTTTCCTCTTTACTGTGTGCAGCCTTCTTTCATTTCCCATCATTCCCTTTACTTCAGGTGGCAGGCAGAGCTTTTGTTGGATGCACACCTGCTTTTGAAAAACTTCCTTGTATAGAATTAGCAAAGGGATTAAACTATATACTAAGTATGCATTCCTGAGGAAAAAGCAAAACTGTTGGAGTTTCAGCCCATTTTTGCTTCTTGGTGGAAAATCTAAAGATCATTTCAGTTAGGGTTCAATTATTTAGTACTTATAATAAGCCAAAGAGTAAGTACCGCACAATCTAAACCTAGCTTTCCATCTGGATTCCAGGATAAAGGAAAGTTAGCTTCCATGCTGCTAAAGGCTAACCCTGTCCAGAGGAGATTGATCTTAACCATACCATACAGTGATTGAGCTTTGTTCTTTTCTGAGATTCCAGCACTGAGAGGCCAGAAGCAAATGAGGAATTCATTTGGCAAACTAGGCATATCCTGTGTTTACACTAGTCTCTAGAAAATCATATTTAACAATATGACACTTCCATTGTTTAAACAGATGAGGTTATATAAGTTTACATCACATTAAAATAAGGTAGAGTGTACCAGATCATCCCACTGAGAATGAACTGTGATTACATTTTACGGTGCACAGTAAGCTCACATCTCTTATATTTTATATTGCAAGGGACTTTCACTTTGTGGGTATATTATTTGGTGTAAATCTATTCATTCTAGTACTTAATCTGGTCAGAGCCAATATATTTTGTATACACTCTGTGTTAGAGCTTAATTCTTGCAATTATTTAGAGTAATATAACTCATTGCACTCATGGCAGTATGTGCAAGTCATGTAATTAATCTAGTTAGAGCTCTCAGTGCAGTCTATACAAATCACACATCACAACATTTTAATTACATTGTCAGTCTGCATTGCACAGAGTTTATGAAAATCTCAAGGTTATTTCACTCTTAGTTAATGATAGTAAAAATCTGTGCCTTCTTTGCCTGGACACAAGAAACTCATCTAATGGGCTATAAAATTTACTGATGGTTTTTTCACATGGGCAAGTTAAGTAGGACTTTATAATTAGAAAACAATGCTCCCAAACTGTGAATACAAATTTTATAGCCTCAAGGACCAAAGATCTATTGATCTAAAAAGAATTTTGGAAATATCTGATGGTAAAACGATTGCTGCTGACAGGAATTGTTTTGCTTCTTTGCAGTAGAGGCTGAAACTAGAAGCTGAATTTGAACATCATGATCTAATCCATGCGGTAGTGCTGTGAAGTACACACAGGTCTTATAAGCTTGGAAGGTTTATGGAGGATTTTGGAATTCCATTTTGTTTGCAAGAATGATAAATATGCATGGATAACAGACAGCAACATGTAAAAGGTTTTTTAGTCTCAGGGTTGCTTGCAAAATCAGAGTGTGATTGCTCACAGGTCAATGCATCAGTAGTGACAGTCTTATGGGATTGAATTGCATTTGCTGTGAACTAGGCATGCTTGCATTTCTAGTCTTCCTCTGTTTCCAACAAAGCAAGTACTGCAGGTTTGATCACTTTTTACTTAATTTCTAACTGAGAGAGCAGAAGTAAAGTAAGTCTTTCTTGTTGCACATCTGTGTCTAATGGCTGCTGGAACAAGAAAAGCTTCTGTGTCATTTTCCCATTATAAAGGCTCACTTCTAAGGCTAGCTTATGATAATATGTACCGAGGAGTCCTTGACCTGGACTTCAGTGTGTGCTTTATGACAGTATGCAATGTATGCAGAACCATCCCTGCCATGACTTCCCCAAATCCTGTAGGTATCAGTAAACAGCCTTTCTTCAGCATCTCAATGCTTTCACACCATTAGACTGTATTTATCTTAAAAGAAGACAGAAAATTTCAGCAAAATGAAGGCTTTTGAAACATTTTGTAAAAGGTACCATAAACATAAACTCTTATCTCTAATTAAAATTGCAGCGGAAAATGTGCGAACAGTTCTTGTTTTACTATTCCTTTTTTCTGAAACTACCTTTGAATCTTCACAATAAGCCAGACAAAAATGTATGGAGGTTCATTCTAAAGCTTTAGTAGTACTTGCTAGGGAAAGCAAAGAGCTATTTGAATGTACTGAAGTGATTACATCTTTCCTCACATGTTTCTGGCTCCAATTTCATGGAAAAAAATTCTTCTGTGCACTGCAGTTGGATCTGTCCCTAACAGCTTTGAGTGATATGTGCCATGTGCCTGGAGAAGTAAGAAGAGGAATATAGCTAATGAGGCAAATGGGAGACCCAAGAGATTAAAGAAAACAAAGTATAATGTAATTATGAGATTGTAGGTCTCAGGTTTTACAATGGCACATATATCATCATGCAAGGACCTTCTTCAAGCTGAATGGTGGCCATATGAGCGACATTTCATTAGCACGTTTTCATCAGATGGTTTGAAGGCACCAAAATAAAAGTGTTCTGTCATGAGGAAAAAAAAAAAAAAAAAAAAAAAGTATGTTTAAAAAAAAAAAAAAAAAAAAAAAAAAAAAAAAAAAAAAGCCAAGCCATTTCTCAAATTAAAAATACTGCTGGCATTTCAACTTTTTCTACACTGTTTGGGTTACTTTTTTTCTATTTTAAATACTCCTGTGTTCAAATTATGAAGCATGATTGCTAAAGCAAAGCTAAATTTACGTTATGTAAAACATCACAGAAAATTTGAGCCTTTAATGCTCATTTGATATATCAGAGACATGCATAATATATTTAGACTTTTCTAAAATCATCTAACCCCTGTTACTATTCCCTCTAGTGTTGATTGAAAATATCAAGAGATTTATGCTATTTGTACCAGAGATTCTTATTTCTGTGATTAGGGACACCATTTCTGTGTCACTTTCTTAGTGTTCTATTCATGCTCGGATCCTTTGTTTATGAGACTTTTGTATTTTTTTGTATTCTTTTTTTGAAGGCTTCTATTTTAGAGCACCCAATTCACTTATATAGTGGAGCACTCTCTGGACACACACTCATTGAATGGATGGTGTTTTTATGAGGTATTGCAATTTATGTTTCTGTATGGCTTGAACCTCAAAACATGGAGAAAAATAATGCTGCTTTGACACTGTATGAACACAGGAAAGCCATTTTTTTCCCTTCACACACATAAAGCTTGCAAATATAAAACCTAGGAGAAAGGGTATCAACAGGAGGAGTGAAAGGAGATAGTGAGAATGCATTTGTGGTGGTTTAAGCACCACTGTTTTAACTAAGGGCAAGCTCGACAGTGACGAGAAGACTGAACAGAATTTTGAACAACAGGGAAACTGTTTATTTGTCTGGAGCTCAGCCAAAGAAGAGACAACAGTTTAAGGGAACTCCAGACTTAACACAGAATTAAACCCAACAAAAACCATGCAAAAGGGAAAAAAAGAAAAAAAAAGAAATAAGGGAACTGCTTTCAAAGGCCAGGGAGGCTGGCCCAGGAAAAGCAGTGGGAAGGGAAAGCCGCTTCCTCTTCTTTCTCCCTCCGGTGGTAATTAACTCCCAGCCCTGGAAGTCTCTGAAAAACACAACACAGTTTAAAGTCCTCCCCCCAACCCAGGATGTCATTTAGGGAAGCTTTCAACCTGCAGTTGTGCTGGCTTGGCTCCGATGCGGGTGGGCGGAGTCAAGCCATGAGGCCTGGGAGTAGGAGAAGGGGAGCCGTGCTGCTGCTCTCCAGCTTTGCAGGAAGCCAAAGAGAGTGAACTTCCGTTGTTTTGGGCTTTTAAGCTCTCCAAGTCCCACGCGAATCTCACGGTCCTCTTCCCGGCTTCGCCACTTCGGATTGGCCAGTGGTCCGGGCTCCACCTCCCCCTTCAAGATCCCCGGCTCCAACAAAATGGCGGTTCCCACCAAAATTGTGAGCCGACTGTTCCCCGGCGCCATGTTTTTACCAGCCACGGGCTGGCTGCCGCCTCTTCAAGGCACCCACCGACCGTGGGGACCCTCAAAAGGGGTCTCCGAGGCCGACTGGGACCACCGGAGCCGCCCAAGCAGCCATCATGCCCACAATGCTGCTTGGGGGCTGTTCCCGGGGCCGCTGGCACCGTGGGATCCCTTGCCGGGCTCTCTCGTGGCAGCGGGGGGGGCCATTGTGGCCACTGGGGTTCCTTCGCAGCGGCGCGGGGCCAGCAGAGCTGCTGGCGACTGCCGGTCGCCGAGAATCACCCACGGGCACCGGGGCACCGCTGGCAAAGAACAGCCAGTGGGTGTCCACCCCCGCCAGACCCCACCGCCGACACCCAGGGATCGGGCGACCGCCTGAGGGAGAGTCAAGGAAACGGCACAGCGACCGCCCCCCCGCCCCGGCGCCGGCACGGGACTCAAAACCGCAGCAACACTGCGCCCGCGAGCTCCCACCACTGGGGTCGTGACCAGCGCCAGCAGCCAGCTGCCCCCCGCCCGGCATCCCCCTGCCCACAGGCGCTGCGAGG
>VXBA01004452.1:20018-71772 GCA_013399895.1 Serilophus lunatus | reverse complement strand
CGACCCCGGCCCCGGTCCCGCCGCGGGGTTTTTCCCCCTGGAAGCGGCGCAGGGCGGGGAGGAGGCGCCCGGCCCTAGAGGGGACGTCGCCCCGCGGTAAATTGCGGGGAGGGGAGTTCAGCGGCGCTCCTCCCGCCCCGCGGGGTGTCCCCCGCGCGGGGGTGTCTGTGGCCGGGCCTGGCGGGGCCGTCCCGGGTCCCCGTCGCTGCCGGGGCGCTGAAAGGAACATCCCGAGGGAAAAGTGCGGCGGTTCCTGAGGGGACATTGCGAGGGCGGGACTGAGGTCGCGGGGTGACACCTGAGGGGGTCTGGACACAGAAGGGACGTTTGTGAGGGAAAAGCGGAGGTGAGTTCGGAGAGGGAGCAGGGGGGTGTTCTGGGCGGAGATGCAGAGGTGAGTGCCGTGGCACCAAACCGTGTGTTTGGGTGGGGTGAATCCGGGGGTACCTGAGAGAGGAAAGCAGAGACTTGCTGAGGGAAAGTCTGGGAGTTGCCAGAAGGCAGGGCAGAAGAACTTCAGCTCATGGTAAAACAAAATAAATCACCTTTTTCTTCTTTTTTGTTTCTTCTAGGTGATGGAGTGGCCTCTGGCTGTGTGCTGAGCTGTGGCTGCAGGGGACTGTCCCACCTCCATATCTGTGAGTTCGCGTCCTTCTCGTTGGGAAATTGGAGTCCATTATTAATTACATTGCACAAATGTTTTATGAAGCCTTTCCCCTTTTCTACCTTTCCTGATAAATCTTCTCTTCGTACCTTTGGATTTACAGTAATTGCTTGATTGTCTGCGAGTGGGAGAGGGAGAGACAAATGGATGGATCACCCTCTGCCTGAGGGGACCAGGGAAACCCATGGACTAAAAAATTCCAGTGCTGTTCCTCAGGGAGCCCCTGCACGGGATTGGACTTGATTCTGCACTTCCTTTCCCACAAGAGCTGGAGTGTTGGGTTGGGATCGTGCAAGGACAAACTCTGAGGGTGTTTGTGGAGGAAGGTGGTAGAACTCAGCTTGAAAGGGTTTTATTTGCTTTCTCATCCCTCAGGATTTCCATGCTGTTTGATATGAAGTACCTCAGAGGGATTGGTCTCCCAAGAAGCCTCCTGAATGTCCCAGTGAGTTCCAGCTGGGAGGAAGGAAGGTGTGGGAGAAAACCACCCTGAAAACAGTCAGTGGAGATCCTAGGGATTGCCAGGGACGGAAAAGGACAGCGAGGAGGAGCTGGGCTTCCAATGAATAATGATTTGAGGTGTGTGAGAGGGATTTTCGTCTGGTTTACAACCTGCTTTGTCTTCCTGGAATACTCTTGAAATTGATTCTTTTAAAAATCATCCATATTTGGGAAGTTGCACTGGAGAGGGAACGATGCAAACTAAGGGCAGGGAGAGAGCACGGAACCGTCATGGAATCCAGAGTGGGCTGGTTTGGAAGGGACCTTAAGGATCATGCCTTTCCACCCCCTGCCTTGGGGTCACTGGAGTGACTGTTCTGGGCTCCCAGGGCCCTCCTTCTGGGAGTTGTGTTCAAGGGGAGAGCAGAGGAGCCTCTCCCTTGCCCAGAGGAGCTCGGAGTGTTTCCCTGTGTGCGGCAAAGGGGGTGGAAGCCAGGCTGGGAGGGAGAGAGGCGTCTGCCGGGACCAGGATTTTCCCTCTTGCCAGCACTTCCCCTGGGATTTCCCCCGGGGGCAGCGCAGGCAGGCCGCGCCCCGCGCAGTGCCCAGGTCCCTGGGGCTGGGCGCAGAGGGAGGAGCAGGAGGATCCTGCGGGGATCCTGCGCCCCGGGCGCTGCGGGTTAAACCTCTGGGGTGCGGGGGGACATCCCCCGTGTCCCCTCTGTGGGCGGGGCCCGAGTCTATGAAAGGAGCGGGCGGGGCCGTGCCCATAAAAGGAGCGGGAGGGGCGGGGCCGGAGGAGCTTTCCCGCCTGTTGGGGGCCGGAGCCGCCGCCGCCCCGCGGGGGTCCCGGGGGTCGGGGCGGGGCGGGGCGGGGCGCGTCGGGGCGGGGNGTCGGGTCGGGTCGGGTCGGGTCGGGTCGGGTCGGGTCGGGTCGGGTCGCGCAGCGGGGGTGGGGATGGCGCTTTTTCTCCGGTTTCTGTGCAAATCCCGCAGCGGGAGCGGCGCTGGAGACGGGCCGTGCTGGAGCTGGTGCCAGGGAACGTGTCCGGGGGCTCTTGCTCTCGTGGCCTGTGGATGCCCTGAGCAAAGGAGTGAAAAAAGCTTTGCCTGATGCTGCGGTACGGGGGAGGACTATGGAAAACCATGTCCAGCTGTGCCCGTTGCTGTCTTTTCTCTCTCAGGTAATTCCTGCTTCTCTTAGCTCAGAGCAAGGGGCAGCACTCCCACAGACCCAAAGCCCTGAGTCCCACAGCTCTGCTCTCCCTGCTCCTCACGTGGTGTCTGTGAGGAGCAGGTGGTTAAATGGCAAATAAATCTGTGTCCTGGGAGATGGAAAATCGAGTCAGGTAAGCTGCTGCTTGTTTTGCTGTGACTGCTGTGTCTATTAGGCAGTGATTTCTGGCACGTTCCCCTTGCTGCTGTCACCCCTCATAAACTCCGTTCCCAGGGCCCTGGCAAAGGGACAGGTCTCTGAGCAGCTCTAGGGGTTAATTTGTTTGCCTGTTGCCTGAAGAATGTGTTAGATTTGTCCCAGCTTCTGTTTGATACACTGTGAAAATTTGCTGTTCTCATGTCCCTGGGACCTTGGCCCATCCTTCTGGTGGTCTGAAAGAAGCCCTTGGATTCCTCTGGCTGGAACAGTTTTCTGGGAATGGGAAACGTCTGTTGGGAGAAGTCACCCTCAGACAAAGTACTGCTGCATTCAAGAGGGGTTTAAGGTTTGCAAAAGCAGAACAGGGAGGTGACAAATCAGCCCCAATGAGTTGAGGGTGGTGTCCTTGTGTTTACAGAATGCTGAACCCAAGGATGAGCTCAGAGCCTGTGGCACTAGTTGTGCTTTGTTTTATCTCTAGGTGACTGGCAAACGTGGGACACGAGAGCTGAACAGTAACTTCTTGTGGGCATTGGCACAGACAGAAGCAGCAAATTGTACTGGAGGAGTTTGTGTGAGTAGCTGTGAGATCATTGTTTTTCTTAACAGGTTAAGAACGAATCTGGATAGGGAAATATTTTATTTTGCAGGGAAATCTCAGGTGGGACACGTGACAAAGACAATTTGCTGAGAGATTTCTTGAAATGTAGAAATATATGAATGTTAATTTCATGTTTTTTGGTATGAACACAGCTGTGTTCAGATAGAATAGTGCTGTTTGGGCCTTTCCTCCAGGAGAAGCAGGAGGCTGCATTTCTCTCAGGTCAAAGAAAAGTAGCCAAGGTGAGTGCAAAGGCAGGGCTGGGCGCTCTGGAAGGCAGGAGTGATTGTGACTTTATCTCCTGGCTCTGCTTAAGGAATGGGTCAGGCTGCACTGGGGATTGTCTTCATATCCTTTGGCTGTACTGATGGAGGTAAAAGCATCATTCCCTCCCTCTTTTCCTCCCCCTCTCCCTTCTGTGGTTCCAGAGTCAGTATCTCCTCTTGGATGGTGAGCTAAGGAGCCTTTCCACTGTGCAGGGGAGGTGCCTGAGCTGTGGCTGCACAGCCCCTGTGAGAAGCTTTGTCAGGAGCTTTGAGCAGCTCTGGGTTTCTGCTGCCCGGCAAATCCCCCAGGAGCTGTGCTGCTCAGGATATCTGGGGAGAAACACAACACAGAAGGTTCAGTGTGTGGCAGAAAGGAGATAGGATGGAGCAGTGCCATGATGGTTTGGCCTTGAAAATGGAGGCACTCCTTGGCTTATTCAGCTTCTTTACCATAATGTTGGGAATAAGTGAAAATAAGCCCTGGCAGTTGCAGCCCCCGTCTCCCCTAGTTCCCTCTGTGGCTGCAGTTTTCTGAGCACCCTGTCAAGGATCTGCAATTTCCTTGTTTTACAGGCAGGGTCACTCCTGGCTCTGGCAGGCAGGGGCTGGCAGTGCGTGGAAGGGGGAGCAGAACCAGTTTGTGTAACCCAAAAAGGTTATTTTTTTATCACCTTTACTACTCCAAAGGGTCCTTGCGGGTAAGGAACAAATGAAAAATATTCTTTCCTATTCTGAGGCCTGTGTGTTGGGTACCCCACACCACTCCTGTGCTGTGTGTCCTTGTATTGCTGCCCCAGGGGCATGTGGAAACCAGCAGTGGGAGCCAACCCAGCTGTGCTGAGCAGAGCTTGGGCTGGGAGAGCTCTGGTGAGGTGTTATTGCTCTGCCTGGTGAGTTGGGTGTGGGGCTCTAGGGGTACATGCCTTGATAGAACCATGGAGTGTGCAATTCCAGCCTCAGCTCTGATTCTCCCCCAGTTTGCTGGTCTGCAGGGATTTCAGCCTGTGAGTCAGAGCTCCAAGTGCTGGCTGCCATCCAAAAGGCACACAGCAGACGTGTTTGGGTTTCTCTCTTGTGCCCCTCCTGAGCCAGCAGAGAGCAGGGGGGGTGTGATGGGGAGGGTGCCCCCCAGGGCTGCAGGGGGGGGTGCCCTGTGGCTTTAGGGGCTGCCCCTGGGCTCTCAAGGCATGTGCAGGCTGTGCAGGAGCCCCAGCAGATGGAGCAGTGCTGGCATGGCAGGGCCCTGCCTGTGTGGGGTCTGCACTGCTCTGGCCAGTTTGGGGCATGTGGAGCCTGCAGCTCCCTGGGACGCGGGGGCAGTGCAAGCCAAGGGGCTCCCTGCTGCAGGGCTGGACTGCAGGGTGACTCAGAAACAGGAGAGGAAAAAGATCTACAAAGCTTTCTCAAAGCTGAGCATGTGTGTGATCTTGGCCCATCTTTCTGTAAGCCTTGTTTTGCTGCAGCACTCCCCACAGTCAGGCTCAGCCCCTGCTGTGAAGGGTATCGGCACTGTGGACGTCACAGCAAGGGGGATGTTCCGTCTCGTGTCCTGGGCAGTGCCAGTGCTCTCCCCTGCTGTAGCCTGTGGGAGCTCTGCTGAAATAACTGGACTCTGAGAAATCCCCCTCTGGCAGAGGGTGATTTTCTGTGTCTCTTCTGGATGTTTGTCCAGCCTGTCCTTGTTGTGAAAAACCCAACCCCAAGCCCAGCAGCCAGGGTTCCCATTTCCTTCCCTTTTCCATTGGCTTTCGCAGGTCACTCCTGTTTCCACACCCGATTAACCAAGATATCTGGTGTTTGGGTTCCTGTGTCCTCTGTCCCAGGCAGTCTGTGGTGGCCTGGGCATCCTCATTAATGCCCTTGGTGATGTGTCCCCACAGCGTGTCTCATGACCAGAAGAACTCAGCAGACACACAGGGCTCCACTTCTTTACCCAGGTGAAGGTTTATCCTGTTTAGCCCTCACCCCTGCTCTGGGATGCATGAAATGCTCCTTGTTTATTCAGGGGGACAATGGGCCCTGTGGGTCCATGGTCAGGGGTATTGATGAAGGCCTTGGGAAGTCATGCGGTGCTGGGGAACAACTGTTTGTGTCCCAGAGCAAATGTCTGGGACTGTGCAAGTCACTGGGGCAGGTCCTTTGGGAGGGGCTGGTGGAGCAGAGAGGCAGAGTGCAGTCACACCCCTGTGTCCCAGGGCCCTGCCAGCCTGGGTGTGGCTTTCAGGGCAACGGGGGCAGGTTCTGGGTGGGTTGTCACAGAAATCTGGGCCCTGAAAGGAACAGGTGGAATCCTGTGGTGCCAGTGAGGAGGCTGAGGGTTCAGCCTTCCTCCAATTCCTCTGGTGGGTGGGAGGGAAAGGTTTCCAGCAGTGAAACCAAACCCCAAAACTTATAAATGACTTTGTTCTTTTAGAGCCTCTCCCAGCAGCCTTTCACTTGAGCTGCCTCAGGAGAACTTTCTCGTAGGCCTGTTCCATGTGTGGAAAACTCAGTGAAGCTTAGAGTGTGTCTGACCAAGTGTCCTGCTCACATGGTTTCTTTTCCCCTGTACTGCTCCCCAACATCTCTGAAGAGTTCCCTTTCAAGAAAAAGGGGGTGTTATAGAAGCCTTTATTTCTTGTAGCTGAAGCCACGTTCATTTGTTTAATAAATTGCTGTAGAAATGCCATGGGTCATGCAGGGAATCATAACTTCATTGCAAACACTGCTGCCCTTGAAATACAAAGCAGCCATCAGCTCCCGTGTCATTGGGCAGTGTAGTGTGACAGAGGCTGCCTTTCCTGGTCACGTGTCAGATTCCTGCTTCATCCCTGGTATTTCACTTGCAGGATTGGGAAGTTTTGGCTGCAGAAAGGGGATAAGAAAGCAAGCAGAGGATGTAACTCCAAATGACAGAGCAGGCTCAGGCAGCTGAGAGGTTCAGCGTGGCTTGTGTTTGTCAGCTGTTACTGTGCTCTGGAGAAACACAGTAACCCTCCCAGCCCTCTCTGTAATCCAGAGCTGTAGCATCCTGGACAAATCCTTCCCCTTAAATTGAAATACCTGAATTGTAGGTGGTTTTAAATGCCTGCAGTTGGCATGGTTTGCTGCAGTGCATGTTTCCCATGACCAGGCTGTAGAACTGAGGCTTCATGTAGGAGAGCGCAGAGATAATGAGGAGAAATGCAGAGGGTGTTTTATCTTTGGTGTAACTTATCAGAAGCAAAGCACAGGCTGGGTGGGAGAGCTGAGTGGAAAACATGACTTGTGTCATTTCAGTGATGGAACAGCTGTGAGTGACTGCCAGTTACTTGTACTGTGGGGAAAAATGAAAGCTAAATGTCTTTCCTGACTCCAGAAGATCTCTGGTTTTTAGTCTTAAAGACTGAAAAGAGAGTCTTCAGGCTGTGGTAAGACTCACACTTTTTTAGAGATGACTTTCTTGGAAGGCGGGGCCACAGTCTTAGAGGACATAAAGGAAAACCCAGCAAAACTAGAGCTTCAAAAACATCGGGAAAAGGAGCTTTGAAAGTGTGGTTAGAGGTCATGTTGCATCAGGGACCACAAATTGAACTGAGCAAGAGATCCCAGGTGCTGCAGAAAGAAATCCACCCCAACAAAAGATAACAGGCACCAGAAAAGAGCACTCTCTGTGATTTCTGCACTTGTCTCAAAGAGTGTGTCAGGACACTTGGCTTTTCTGGATGGAAGGTCTCTAACCCATGCTTTCACTTCATTTTTGGGTGGAGCAGTGCTGTTGAATCAGTCTGTAACTGGGTTGGTGGAGGGGATTCTAAGTCTTGCGGGCAGAACTGGATGTAGGTCATGCGTGTCTTGGCTGGATTGCAGTAACGTGTGTTATTGTTCAGGTTAGCAACAGAAAAAGATGAAAAAGCAGATGGAGTCTTTGTTACACCAGTCTGCTGCAGGTGTAGTGGGACAGAGCAAGGGAAGTTCTGGTCTCTGCAAAGATTTCTGCATATGTGCAGCCTTTTATGTGATCAGGGTTTGTTGGATTTAACCCCAAAACACTCTCACTTGGAGGTGCTGGTAGGAAGACCAATGTGAAGAAAAGGTTGGCTCAAAAGTGACTTCTTCCTGAGGATGGCAGTTGTTTAGAAAACTTAGCTCTCTCTCATTCTTTCCTGCCTGCTTTTCCTCCAATTTCCTTGGGTTGTTGTAAATATATAAGTCTTTCCTTAATTTCTGAAGCCAAGAGCATCCCCTGTGCCTGCTGCTGCTTTGGCAGGGAGCTTGTGCTGAGCCAGCCCCCAGGACATGCCAAGGGTGCTGTGTCCAGCAGGCCAGCTCAGGACGCCTAAAAAGCGTCAGTCAGTCAGCTGCAGCGACAGTTTGCAAACTTCAGTGTAATAATATAATGACAACAATAATAACAGTAGTACATGGAAGGGTCTGGCTTGGGTTTATGGCTGCACATTGTGCTTTGGCAAAATAAAATAAACTTGGTGCTGCTTTCTGACCAACAGCTATTGCACAGGCCTTTGCTGTCAGCAGCAGCAGCAGATCAGGTGCAATGTAAGACTTAAGACTACTATAAAACAAACCTTTTAACTCAGGGTAGGTTTGCTGAGGCTGGAGCAAGTTTATTCTTGTGGAATAGTTCTGTCTGTTCCTCAGAGCAGTCACTGACTCAGAGCCTAAAAGCTAAGTGAACTAGAGAGGTACAGTTGTGGCACCACAGAGTCCATGCAGCGGTAGGAGATGTCTGCTCCCCATAGATAATAACCTGGTCAGCCCTACAGGTGAAAGAGGAAGGAAGAAAGGAAGAGAAGTTTGCAGCACTGTTGTGTTTCAGCCTCATGGAGACTTGCACTGCTTTAACATGGTTTTAACATGGTTAAATTGCTTAACATGGGCATCAAAGGCAAGAGGGAAGGTAGGCGAGCACCTGCTAAATCTTTTAAGGTGCTTTTGGAAACAGAGACAGGCTCTCAAGTTAGTTAAGTCAGTTGGAGTATTTTTCTTCATTCTAATGGGTCAGAATGTATTTGAATCATCAGGGTTAGCATAGTTGCACTTGAGGCACCCTGGGCCTCAGGCAGACCCTCAGTTGGAGATAAAATTACCTTTGGAACTAGAACTGTGTGTGGTAGTAATGGAGTGGTGACAAGAGGGGGCAGGAACACTCCACAGAGCTCAGGGCTGCACTGAGGTTCACTTGACACGGGAGTGGAAAAGCCTTCAGCCAGAGCTCATGCAGTGCCTGCCAGACATCATGGCAGGACTTGCTTTGATGTTAGCTGGGGGTGTTTGGGTGCTGAGTATGATTTCACGACCTCGTGTTTTCCCCATCAGGCTTGTAACAGCCCCAGGTGTCCCTGCCTCTGGCTGCACCTTGCTGCAGCTGCAGACTGGGGGTACACTGAAAACCTACAGTGCAGCACTTCTGGAGAGCTGGTTTTATTTTCTGCTGTTCATAGAGAAAAAGGGAAACTTTTTTCCCAAGGTTTGTCTGGCATGCGCTGACAGCTCAGTGTGGTGTGTTCTGAGTGTTCTCTCTATCCTGTCAGTGACCCTGTAGCTTAGCTGAGTTCTGAAGCAGAAGAAAGGTGAAAAGTGTAGAGCTCCAGCAGCAGTGACAGCACTGTCCTGGCTCATGGAATGTGCTCCCATTCATATTATTTTCTCTACAAGTTCACGGCACAGACTTGCCCAGGCTTTGGGAGTTTGTGCACATGAGCTCTGCGGTGCTGATAACACTGAGCTTGTGAGTTCAGTCCCCCTTGAGACTTGGCCCTGGTGCTCCTCGTGGGTCCCTTCCAGCCCAGATGTTCAGGGGCTCTGTGGATGGCAGGGGGGTGGAAGTGCTGGCATGGGAGCTGCTGTGGCAGCAGGCCACGTGTCACATCTGGTCCTGTGTGTGGAGGGGTGTGCAAGGGCAGTGTTCCCACAGACTGCAGTGTCACACAGGCTGTTTGCACATCTGTCCTGCTGCGTGGGGGTGGGAGCACAGCTCTGTGAGTAGGGCCCTTTGCTTGCTGCACTGTTGTGGTTTAAGCCCAGCCAGCAGCCAGGAATTTACTGTAGGGAAAAGGGAAATTTAGGGGAAGTACTCCTGATCCCATGTGGTTTTTTTCTGTCTGTTGGAGCCTTTCTGCAGGGTGGGGTGTGCCAGTGTCCAGTAAGCTGTGTGTGGGTATGGCAGTGCCAGCCTGGCTTTGTGAACCTCAGGGACTCAGCAGGTGAAATAAAACACCAAAGGCAGCCTTTGAGGGGGGGGAAACAATGAAGGAAGTGGGGAGGGAAAGGACTGTGCTGCCACAATGTAAGTGCATAGCTCCACATTCTTGGGGGAGTTTTGCTGAAAAGTCGACTTTTAAAGAAAATATTTGGGGGTGGTTATTACAGGAAATAGATTTCGTGGTGTTTTTAAGTTGTATCTATAAAAAGCTAGAAAGGATACTGAGTAGACAGTCCTGGTCTGGTGAGAGGGCCCTGCAGCTGTGTTGGCTTCACAAATGTTTTGCATGTGCTGTTCTTCAAGAGCAAAGGAGAACAAAAAGGGGGGAAAAGCCCAACTACAAAAACTCGTAGTTCTCTCATCTTCCAAACCATGAGAATTCTTGCTCTTTTTTTTTTTTTGTGTGTGTGTGTGTAACAACTGTATCAATCATGGTTTGCATTTTTTCCATTAAATGTTTCAAATAATTAGGGAAGACTCGAACTGCACGAAGCAGCTGTTGAGAAAATCAACAGTACTGGGGGAAGGGAAATTGCCATTATGCACATTGCAGCTACTGGCTGTGTGAGAGCCACGTGTGGTGGTGCAGGGAGGGGCTGCTGTGCCCTGTCAGGGTAATCCTGGAACCCTGGGCCTGCTGCCTCCCTTCTGGTGTGCAAAGCAAGTGGCTGCAAGTCTCTGTCTTTAATGATTTCGTCTCTAAGGAGCAGCTGCACCACGTTGTCCCGCACCAGCTGGAGTATTTACTGGCCACAGCTCTGCTGAGATGAAAAGGGAGACACTTCATCTCATCTCCTTGGATGGCTTGGTGCTTGTGCTTACAAGTTTGCTTTTCTGCAGTCTTTGGGCAAGTGCAGGACAAATTAATGTTGCAGTTTGACACTGGCTGCTCTTTGAGTGTGGTTACTGCCAGGAGCTGTTGAAGAGCTGTTTGCTACAGGCTGTACTGAGCAGAAAGAAATACATTATTGTTCAGAGTTGCATTTGAGCATCAGTCTGTGCACATCTGAGGAAACTTATGCATGAGAGTTCAGTGCTGAGCTCTTCAATTTGTTGCTAATCAGGGCTACAGACCAGAACATCAGCTTCATGAAATACACGAAACTGAGACCCCAGGGTTTTGTCGCGCCAGTTTTGATAACTCAAGCCCACGCTGAGGCATGAAGGGTGTTCACACCTGAGTGCAGATGAGTTCACAATGCAGCACTGGGGCCCTAGTGCGGCTCCCGTGAGCTTGATTTGTGACCCAGCCTGTGGGCCCTCCTTCAGATCCCTGTGATCCGTTGGGAAGGAGTTCCTTCTCACCTGCTCAGTCACTGTGTGCTCGTGGTGGTCCCTGGAAGGACTTGAGACTGCAAGGAAGTGTCTCTGGGCTAGAAATGTCCCCTCACACCTCTCTTGTGAGAAGTACAGGGCA
The DNA here is from genome assembly GCA_013399895.1 of Serilophus lunatus. Lineage (NCBI taxonomy): Eukaryota > Metazoa > Chordata > Aves > Passeriformes > Eurylaimidae > Serilophus > Serilophus lunatus. The sequence continues at coordinate 60,827 of VXBA01004452.1, read as the reverse complement.
GCAGCCTCTCAAAAGGCTGGAGAAGTTGATGGGAATGGACAGTTACTGACACAGACCAGGTCAGTGCCTTAATGAAGAGCTGTGTGATGTGCTCTGTTCCTCTCTCCTATTGGCCCAATGGTTTCTGCTATACTGAACCAAAAATAGACAATTACACCCCACACCCTTTTGTCTTTCTTCTTACAAAGCTTGTATTCAGCAAAAGTCTTTTTTCCCGGGAGTCAGTGAGTTTCCGGCTGATGTTTTACAGGTGTGCAGGAGGCTGGAGCTGTGCCGTGCCCAGAGGCAGCACCGGGGAGCTTGGGATGCTGGTGATGGGTACATCACCTGAAGAAGTTCCCAAATTCTTGAACCTGCTGACAGTTGTAAGGTTCTGTGGCTGCCAGCTGTTGTTTGAATGTGAGAGCAGTGAGAAATGAAGAGTTTTACCCTCGGCTAGTGCAAGTCCTGTGTCTCCAAGAGCCCCAGCATGCCAGGTCAGGGTGAGTTGTGCAGAGGGTGCCAAAGCAGTTGTGTTGGCTCACGTGTTACATGTGGGGGGGGTCAGGAGTAGAAACAAGGTCTCCTTTAGCACCAAGACATCGTCTTTCACAATAAAACAATTTGCTTTACCCATCCAAATCCCCAGGTGCTGTTTTGGAGGAATGTCTGTAGCAGGCACTTTAAGTTAGGTGCAACAAACCAAGGTCGAAATGCCTGATGTGTCACGCCTCTCACTTTGGCCACGAGCTGCAAGCAGTGGTTTTGGCGGATGCACTTTTCCCCAGAGATTGCATTTAGGTCGTCAGACTGGAACTGGAAGGGTCTGAGGTGACATTCCAGGGGTCCATCCACGAGCCACCAAGGCTGTAGCATCCTCCCTGCAGTGGTGTGTTGGGGGGTGTGACCCAGTGCTGGGGAGCTGAGCTGGTGCCTGTTGTGCTGGGGAGCTGCTCTCTTGGTGTCACACCACACACATCTGGTGAGGAGAGGCAGGATGCTGCTGCATAAGTTCTTGTGCACAAGGACTCTGCAGGTCATGTGGGGAGCTCTGCTTTTTATTTAATAACTGAGGTATGCAGGTGCTAATTTAAACCAGATGTGTGTGAGGCCAAGGTTTGTTACACCACACTGAAATGATGGCCTTGCATGTGTGGGGCTGGGAGAAGGTTTTGGATCAATACTTGCTGGAGTATTTAGGCACCTCTTCGATCTGGTTCTTAAATTCTTTGTTTCAGTTTTGCTTGAGGGATTACTTTCTCTATTTCCTTCCTGTATTAGAAGCCCCTCTGATACTGTACCACTTGAGGAAACCTTTCTAGTGTTCTCTCTTGCCTCCCTTACTCTCCTCTTCAGACCACAGCAGATACACATGGACTGTTTGCCTGATTTGCTGTATCTCCATTTCAGCTTGCAAGAGGCAGCAGGCTGCCTCAGAAACATTGGGGTTGTGCTGTGCTCCTGTGTTTCAGATGGGTCTGCCAGTGCTGTAGGAGGAGATGGTGACATGGAGTGCTCGGGTAGCCCAGACCTTGGAGGTTCGAAGGTGGCAGGAGGCCTGTCCCCGTGGTGCAGCAGTGCCAGAGGACTACAGGAGGCTGCAGGCCTCACACAGGCTGGCATTGCTGGTTGGAATGAAGTGTAGGGTTTGCTGTGTTGGAGCAGCTCCATCCTGCCCGTGTGCCCTGGGGGAGTGGCAGCACGCAGCCTGCAGAGTGGGTACTGGCAGGAATTCTGGGACAGGCCTCCAGCAGGACTGCTCTGAGCAGGGCTTTGGAGACTGGGGGAACTGGCTGCATCTTTGGCTCAAGGGGCTTGGCATGCTTGCAGCTTCGAACTTTGCTAAGGGCTTCTCTTACGCTCTTCGTGGATGTTGGCCTCCCAAAATCAAGTGGTTTGTTTATCAGGTTGCTGCTCCTCTTTGCTTTTTCTGTGACTTAATAACATCTGTGCTTTCTAGGGAGGGGTGTGCTTTTGCTGTTGCTGTGTAGTGTGACAGCAAGACCTGCTCTAATTTTGCTTGCACAAAATTTGGTTGATCCCTTTTCTCTGCTCGTTTGAGAGTCTGTTACAGGGCTCAGAATCCTTAAAAAGAGCAGGGCTGCTTTTCAGCATGGATCTGACCTGCCCAGCTCAGCAGAGTCCTGCAGCTTGGAACTGAGCTGCTGGTGGTGCCTTTAGCCCAGTCATGGATGTATGCACAAGGCTTGTGGAAAAGATTTGTGATTTCGCTGGATGGAAATCAGTTTCACAAGCAGAAAGCCCAGGGTTGCTGTAACCCAAGTGCCCTTTTTGTCCTCTTTCAGTGAAGAGCATGCATTTTGTAGAAACTGTCCTTTCTGCAGGCAAAATGAAGTCTTTTTTTATTGGGAGGAATCTCTAGTTTTGTTTCTGTCCAACATGCTCAGTGTGATTATTGAAAGAACTGTGAGACCTGGCATTGCAAGAGCTTTTAATTAGCTTTGTGTGGGGCAGTGCACTTAGTGGGGACAGGATGTGTCCAGCTGCCTTTACTCAAACCATCAGCTCTGGGATTTGCTGCTCCTCAGGTATCCAGATGTGGACTAGGTGCCTTCCACCTGGGCCAGCAGTGCTATGGAGCTGTAACATCCAGTTCTTGAGTCCTGACAGCTCAATTGCTTCCTTGATTTGGTTCATTTTTGTCCCAAGCACTCTAGACTTGAAAGAAATAAAGCCTAAGTGCCCATGTAGTGGGTCAGGTGAGCTTGTACCAAACAGCTATGCTAAAATGAAAATGTCTGCATCTTGGGTTCTTATCAAACAGCTCATCTCCCAGCATCTGTCTGGTTTACACAGGGGGGTGTACACAGGCTCTTCTCTTTCCAAACCCGCTGTGGTGTGGGCTTTTTTGGCAGAGTTGGTCTTGCAGTGTGCACACAGGCAGTGTCCGAGCAGTGCTGTGGTCATGAGCCTTTTTCACATACAGGTGACCATTCAACCTAAGTCAAAGGGAGGGTTATGTTTCACTCTTTGTTTCTTTTGTGGTTTTTTGACCATTATAGAATTGGAGTTTGGGCTTTTCTGTCTTTCCCTATGGAAACCAGTGATTTGTGTTTTCAAGAGCTGTCTTGTTTTATTAAAAAGCATCCATTGAAATCAGTCAAAACACAAGTGCCTTTCTAAACTTGGTGTATCAGTTCCCTGTTAGCTCTGATGAAAGAGAGATTGATTCCTGGACTGGGATTTTTCTCACCTCTGAAGATGAGGCAGGGGAAGGCTTGAGTTTTCTTGCAAGCCTCCAGCTGGGAGCATCTGTTCCAGGGACCATGGCCTCTTGGCTTTGGCAAAGGAACACCCACTTCATCTGACAGCTTTTCTACAAGCTCTGTCTCAGCACCAGGGTCACAGTGCCCTGCTGTGTCCCATGCCTCTGCAGTTTTCTTGCTCCTGAGGGTGGATGGCTGTGCCTCAGTTCCACTGTACTCAGAAATGCAATAGGGCTGTTGCTGAGAGCCACGAGGCAAATTCACACAGACAAGCAGGAAAATGTCTTTTAGGCGTATTTTTACAAAGCTTCTGTGCCAATGTTCCTTTTCTTCAGGGTGACAACTTGACTTGGGTTTAGTGTAGTTGACCTGAGCTCACCTTGTCCTGCTGTTGCCCCAAAACAGGCCAGATGTGGCGCAGCAGCTGTTACCTGCACCCGGCGTGTGCCTCCCATTGCCCAGGATCACTGAATGTCCCTGGAAACTGTCAGTGGTCATCCAGTTTGTGTGTTTGTTAGGAAACAGGCAGTGTCTTGGTCCTTCAGGCATTGCCAAACCCGGGGCCAAGGGTGTTACTGGACATGTGGGTGAGGTTAAGGTAACCTGATAGCAGGGTGAGCTGTGCCAGGCCTGCAGGAGTGACCCATTGCACAAAGGCAGCCCCAGGTGTGTGTGTCTGCTTTTCCACGGCTGTGTATGGTTGGTGCTGAGGTATCTGCATTAGTTTCTGTTGTTTGTGGTGAGGAAGGAATTTCTGTAAATTAGAGAGTTCTGATTCCCCACCTCTGCTCCTGGTGTTTCACATCGAGCATAAATTCTCTCATCTTAAACACAAACAGTAATTAATGGCACAAGCTCCATCCCCTGTACGTGCTGGGATGCCCCCAGCTCCCTAGGCTCTCCTAGTGCAGCAACACCCCATGAATTGCCTTTTATTGCAGGCTTGTCCTGTTTGTTTTCACATGAAAAGGTTAGGACAGCTGAAACGAAAAAGCCCGTCTCCAGCGGGTCCCTGTGTGATTCCCCAGGCCCCAGGTACACTCAGCAGCCCCACAAAACTGCTGCAGTTGGAGGAGCTGCCGTGGCTGTGGCCCCGGCTGGCCCTGGCTGTGTGGCACACCCCGGGAGCCTGCGGGGAGCGCCGCCTTTGGAATCCTCTTTGTTCCATCCTTGCGGGAACAGCCCGCAAGGGCTCGTGTTATTGCACCTGAACAAACAGCGCCGTGCCCTTCCCCCGCAGGGGTCAGCGCTGCCCGGGGGCCGTCCCTGGGCCCCTTCCCCGCTGCTCCCGGGGCCCGGGTGTCGCACGGGGTGTGTGTCACACTGCTGGCAGCCACCAGGAGCTCCCTGTGCAGCAGCCCCGGCCCCGCGGGCAGCAGCGGTTGTAGGACCTGCCAAATTCCCTGAATGCTTTGATTTCATTGTAATGCATCGTAGCAGGTGTAGGGTGTAGTTGCCAGTCTCTGCTTGGCTGGCTAGGAGAGGAAGTTATTCCTTGCAAAGGGGGAACGGTGTTTAGTGGGTATTTTAAGGTAGAAATGGCTAATAGCATGTGCATGAGCTCCAGCTCTGAACAGTTGGGGTTGAGTTGCTGGCATTTCCGTGTGGTCACTAGCTGGAGGGAGGCACCTTCCTCCAAAGCCATTCTCAGCTGTCTAGAATGGCAAGAAGTGTGTTACTTCATCCATAACGCCTAAGGTCTTGACTACAGATCTCTTTCTTCATTACTCTTTTTTAAACTTCTTTTGCCCTCCTTTTGAGTCCCTGTTACTATTTGAAAACGTAGTGAAAAGCACTTCTTGTGTAGTTCTGCCGTGGCTGCTCTGCAAATACCTTCTTTAATTCAGAAGTCTGAGCAGACACAAAACCCATATTTCCCTGGCCTTGGCTGCAGGGCCTTTTGGGGCTTACATGGTCTGACTACTGCTGAGCTGAAGTCTGATTTAGGAGCCAAACAACTTTATTTTTTCTACATTGTTCTCATGCAGACCAGACATTTGTACTAGGCAGGATATGTTGCCAAAGTACAGAGTTGCACCTCCAGCCCACTGATGCTATGGAAGAATTCTCCAAGTGACTGCCTTCTGCCAGGTCAGATGCTCGTGTGAGGCAGTGAGGGGATGGTGACTGTGTGCTCAGACCTACATCTCACTGCCTGTGGGTTCAGCCCGGCACAAAAGGGTTGCAAGCTCAGTGTTGGAGTTCAGGTTGAGCCTGCAAACACACAGAGCTGGCAGCTGTTGCTTTCCTGATTTATATTCTTTGAGGGTGTGGTCCCCTTGTCCTGTTACCTGCCGGCATCAGAATTTTAGGTTCTGTGTTTTTAGCATAAAGACATTGCTGCCTTATGCTTTGGAGCAATACAGACATCAGCATTTCCTCCAGCAGAAATGCAGTTTCAACGGTTTTCAGCAGTTCTTTTTCCAGAGGGAGAGGGCCCAGGATTTCTCTCTTACATGCTCTGCAGTATTGATGTTGGGGGAAGGATTTAGGGCCTTTATGTTCAGTTGCTGAGGGCTCTTTTGGGTTTCCTGAATAATCTCATTTATATGCAACATTTTGGAACGACTGTGCTGGGAGCTGCAGTCAGAGTTTGCCTCTAAACGACCTTCAAAAGAGGCTTTTAAAATCTCGAGGGTCAGCAGTGCTGCCTGCAGCAGGTGGGCAGCACTGAGATAAGCAAAGGGCCTTTCGTCCTGGCATCCAGCCTGCCCCTGTCCTGGGACAGCGTCACCTCCTCTGCTGCAGGTGAGGACAGGCAGAACATGTGAGAACATCCCTGCTCCATCAGGTCAGGGCACTCTGACAGAGGGGTTAATCACTCCAAGCATCCTGCAGGCCTGTCTGGGGACTTTGGACTTGGCTCGGTGTGTCTTTAACAAAACAAGGGTCTTTACATTTAATAGCTGGGGATAAGGCTTTTGTTTACACAACCTACTATTTCATCAAACAGTGCATTCTTTAAGTGAAAAAAGCAAAAGTGCAGGTTGGAAAGGTGCTTGTGCTGGATTCCTGGCTGAGGGGGAGTAAGACAGGAGATTAATTTCCAGCGAGATGGCTGCAATCAGCCGGAAAATGAGGGGGTTTGGACTGTTCAGTCCCATCCTTTGCTAAAGATCCTGGAGAGGCTGTGACCTGTTCATTGCTCTCTGTCTGTGTGGCAGGGCTGCTGTGCAGCCCACTGAGGGGACACCAGTGCCCCATGGCCCCACCAGCATCCCTCTCTTCTCTGGCACGTGGCATTTCTCATTTGGCAGGTTCTGAGGTGGGGAGAGACCCTGCTGAGTGTCTTTGTGGCTTGGAGGAAGCTTCTCCTGAGTGGGATTGAGGTGCAGACAGTGGACTGGCCTTGCTGTGTCCCAGCCTGCCTGCCTGAGCCTGCAGCCTCTGCTCAGGCCTGGGTTGAGGCTTATGAGAGGGTGAAGTCCTGGCATGCACAGGCACAGGTGGAGGCTTGGGGTACCTGCCAGGTACTGGAAAGTTTCCTGTTACAGTCCTTTCTCTCCAAGAGGTACGTCAGCTGCTGCTGGGGGAAGCAGGTGGTACCAGGGCAGGGGTGTTTATTGTAGGAAAGACATAACTTAAACAGTTGTTTGAGAAATTCTCAAACTATGCCGTGTTTGCATGTGGGACATAGGGAGCTCATACCAAAAAAAAAAAGGAAAAAAAAAAGGCCCAGCAAAACACACAGAGGCCTCATTCCAATCTGCAGTCTCCGATCAAGTGAAACTGTTCTGTGATGAAGTTGTTACCTTGCCTGGGTCTGCAGCCACACAGCCCTCTGTGGGTTGAGCATCCAGCAGCTCCACAGGCACTGGGTGGTGCAGGAGCTGTGGAGAGGGCACAGGGATGCACCAGAGCCCCAGACAGAAAGGCGTGGGCTTTGGTGTTCCTGCCCTGGCACAGGTGGTGCTCGTCACCTTGGGTGAATCCCTTCAAGAGAGCACTTCTAAGGTTGGAGATCAGCATGGAATTCTCCCTTTTTAGACTGTGTCAGTGCTCAGCCTCCCAGCAGGTGACCAGATCCAGGAACGTGGATGACATAACAAGGGAAACCAGCTCCTCATGGCTGGGGTTCCCTGGAAGGGGCCCAGGGGAGGGAGCTTCCAAAGGAGTAGCGGCTGCCAGGACTGTGCAGTCAAGAGGGAGATGCTGTGGCCAAGATGGGCTGCTGGTATCTGCACAGTGTGTCCAGGCACTTGGCTGCCTCCCCTGGTGTCAGGAGCTGTGAGACTCAGCAGTCTGCCAAGGTTGCTGGTGGTGGTGATTTCTGTGGGAATGAACGTGGAACTCACCTTTTTATCGAGGCAGCACAAGACCTGGGGCTCCAGTTTCTGTTGGCACCCTGTGCTGGGGAGGCTGAGCACCAGCCATGCTCCCATGGCCCGGGCAAGGGCTCCTGAGGCACGGGAGCTGCAGCAAGCCAGGGAGCCCCCAGCTGGTTGCTGAGGTGGCCTCAGTCAGTGGCACAGGGACAGGCACTGGGTGTGTGACAGGAGGGGCCGTGGTGGGGGCACAGGGGTGGTTTCTGAAGGAGCTGTGGTTCCTGGTGGCCCTCAGTTTGTGCAGAAAGCCTTTCTGTGGCCCTGCAGGCAGGCTGGGCCCCTGGGGATAGGCACAGGGTGTGTCTGGCACTGCTGATCCCTGCAGTGGGACTTTCTGGTTTGCATCTTCGTTCACCTGACCTCATTTAGAGCAAAAGGCAATACTGTTACTTGAGCTGCTGCTGTGGATCCTCCTTGGCACAGCAGGTGCTCTCTTCCCCTCTGACGTACCGAGCTGTCACTTGAACTCGTGTGAAAGCACTGGTTACCCCTAAAAGTCTTTGTACCCTTTATGGGGAATTCTGGGGTAGTTTTACCTCTGTGCTGCCAGCAGAGAAAAGGGTTGTGAACCCCTGAGCTTCCAGGAGATGTCCTGAGCTGAGCCAGGGCAGAGGGGAAAGAGAGGCCACATCTGACCACCAGTGGCACAACGTGCTTTGAGAAGTGGTTTGCACCATCAGTGCTGCTGAGGGAAGGGAAATCCCACTGAAATGCGCTGTGTGGGAGGTGGTTGGTTTGCCATTTTGTCTGAGGCACCTGCCAGTGTCGGTTTCAAGGCATGTCTGGGGAAAACTTGGCAAAATGGAGCGCTGTCCTGAAGCAGGAGGGGCAGCTGAACATGGGGTAGGGACAGCTGTGCCAGGTCCTGCTCTGGAACACACGACCAGGGGTGAGCAGTGACTGCTGCCACTGCAATGGGGTGTGTGCGCTGGGAGCAGCAGCAGTTCCTCTGGGCTTAAGGTGCCCCCTCTCTGATCAACGTTGCTACAATGTCAGCTTGGAAAATTGATTGGGCTTGCAGATTGCTACACTTAAAGCAAATTGTGTGTCTTAGATTGCTCGTGTTGTTTTAGAGTTACAGACTGTTAAAAATAACTTGGAAACATTGACTTTGCTCTAGCTTTGTCGCCCCTCATCTCAAGACAAGGGCTGGTTGTTTGGTATTTGCATCCTTAAAAGGCTGCAAATCTGCTGTATGAGTTCAGAAATGCTGTCATTGCTGAGAGCTGCTCATTTACTCTGGTGTCTGTGTGGGCTTCTGCTCTGCTGTCACAAACAGCAGCATTTCAGGGATCCATTTTGATCCCATTAATGACAATGGAAAACTGGGCTTGTGTGCTGCAGTTTTCTTTTTTGACCAGAAATAGGGCTGGGAAGTTTTTGAAACTCGGTTTAAGCTGCAGTGGATGCACTTTGGAAAGAATGTAGCTGTGCCTTGGGAAGCAGAGCTTTCCCTTAGCCTCCACAGCCCCCAGTGTTTGGGCCAGGGAGATTTCAGCATTGGTCTCCTGTGTATAAACAGGGGCTGTGGCTGCTCTTTAGGTGTTGGCAGGTGTTGAGGGCTGTGGAGGGAGCATTTACTGGGCTTTACGAGTCTCCACACAGCCAGCACATGGTCTGAGCACGCTGGAAATACCCTGGCTCTCCCCTGGCCTCCTTGGGTGGTTTGCTGTGGGCACTGCCAGGCACCCAGCTGTTGAACTGGGCACCTCAGTGGTGCATCTGAAGTGCTGATGTGGGTCAGTTCCCAGGTGTGGGAGCTCTCAGCCCTCCTCTGCCTGTGGCAGGGGCAGCAGCAGGGGCTGGGAGGGCTGCTGTGAATGCCAGTACCTAAGAATTTCCAGTGCCCTGACTCCAGCCTTGCATTTACAGCTGTACTGCCCCTTACATTTGATGTGCAGACAGTGCTGTGCTGGCACAGTGATGCACAGAGAGCTCGAGGGGTTTCACAGCCTGGAGCTGATGGACAAAGTGAGAGAATGGACACTGTAACTGGGAAGAAGGACTGCTCAGTGGCACGGTGCCCTAAGAAATGCTACTTTGCTTTTTCATACAAGCCCACACAGCCTTGTGGACGTTTCAGGTGGTAAATAAGGAGTGCACATGGTGTTTCCACAGGGTTGGAGGCAGCAGAGAGGACATGGCACTGGGAATCAGGAGACAAAGGTTTTATTACTTTTTTTTGCTGAGCTGCTCTCTGATTTTTGTGAGAGTCATTGAAGGAGCTCATGGTATTGGTCCCCTCCACCCTTTGCTTCTCTTACCAACACAGTGAACTCAGTGGAATGAAAACCATCTTCTAGGATGTTTTTACTCAGCTTGCCCCCCATCGTGCCTCAAATAAATGGACACTGCTTTCAAGACTGTGACATGCCAAGTGGTGTGGTGTCACCTGTGGGCCTCTTTGATCAGCACAGAGTCAGGCCAGGAAACATGAGATGTGCCGATGCAGCTTTCTTTTGTCCACAAAACCCAGGCTGGTTAATGGAGTGAATAATTGTTGGCACAAGCCTCCTGTTTGGTGCCGTGTTGGTGGCTTGGGAGCCCCTTTCCCACTTTCCTCTCTTGCACCTTCTTGCCTAGGCTGTGTTTTAGTGGCAAGTATGCAGGAAATCCTGCTGAGTTCCCGCAGCACCAGGCCTGGCCTGCAGGTTTTCCAGCCCCATGATCTGCAATCACAGTAGACAGTGGCCTGCTCTGGGTGGTGTCTGTCTGCTTGGTACCTCCTGCCTTGGAGGGGATGTCCTTCAGGGCTCTGGGACCTGCTGCCCTGGGGAAAAAGGCTTTCTCTCTGGTTGGTGCATGACTGGGACCTGCTGCCCCAGGGGGGTATCTCCTCTCTCCCTGCTTGGTGTTGACCAGGAATCTGGTTCCCTGTGGACACACTGTTCTGCAGCTGGAATGTAGCCAGAGGTAGCTGGGCTGGGAGGTGCTGGAACAAGGGCACATTTAGGCAGGTGGGAAGAGGAGATGCAGGCAGAAATGGCTGTTTGTGTCTGCCTTCCTCCCTGCCACGCTCAGAGCAAAGAGAGATTTCCTGCAGGAAAAACACCATTGTGGGGAACTTGGGGTCTGTTTGTCTGTGTTACAGCTGTCATTTTTCAGCCTGACTCCCCTTGGGGCGTCCCTGTGCTCTCCAGAGCACCACAGAATATGGAAAGTGAGGCTTCATGAGCTGCAGGGAATTGTTAGCGCTGCCATTGCCATTCATTTTCAGACAGCAGCAGATAAAGACCCCTTTTATGACGATTTGTATCTGTCTTTTTGGCCGTGTTCTGTACATAAAAGTTAGGTTATGTTTACTCTGTGGCAGTTATGAGTGCTGTCCAGTAATTTTTCTCATCGTTTCCTCTTTCACCTTTATCCTGTGAAAAATGAAGTAGAAGAGTTTAACCTGTTTGTCGTGGTTTAATTCCAGCCAGCAGCCAAGTCCCACAGAGCTGCTCGCCCACTACCCACCCAGCAGGACCAGGGAGAGAATTGGAAGGGTAAAGGCTGGAAAACTCATGGCTTGAGATGAGGACAGTTTAATAGGGGAAGCAAAAGCCATGTACACAGGCAGAAAAGCCCAAGTGATGAATTCACTGCTTCCCATGGGCAGGCAGGTGTTCATACATCTCCAGGAGAGCAGGGCCCCATCCCATGTAAAGGTGACTTGAGAAGACAAATGCCATCACTCCAAACATCCCTCCCTTCTCCTTCTTGAGATACTTTCTCCAGCTTTATATACTGAGCTCAGTGTCATGTGATCTGGAACATCCCCCTGGTCAGTAGGGAAGGGTCCTTTGCCCTGCCTGTGCTGGGGCTCCAACAGTCCTTTGGTTGTGTCTCCTCCCACCTCCCCGTGCTCCCCCAGCTTGCTTGATAGCATGGCAGCACAAGCAGCACAAGAGGCCTTGGCTCTGGGTAAGCTCTGCTCAGCAGTAACAAGAACATCTCTATCAACCCTGTGTTGAGCAGAAACTAGCCCCGTACCTGCCCCTATGAAGAAAGTTAACTCTATCCCAGCCAAAACCAGCACCCTGATAGAGAAAATGTTTGTCTGAGCTCCCTGGCTGAGCGTGGAGCTTTCCTGGGAAGCTGCCCAGGGCTGTGACTGCTGGGGCCAGGGTGCTTGTGCACCTTGGAACTTGCAGCCTCAGGTGATGCCTCTGCCTGGGAGGCCATGCTTGGCATGTCCCTGCCTGGGATCCTGCTCCTGTGTCAGCAAGTGAGTCATGGTGGAAGTGAACTGGACTGATCCTTGGCAGAACACCTCCAGAGCTCACTGCACTGCTTTAGGGCCAGCTGGGACATTTGGTTGCTTCTGCAGAAGTTCTGTGTCTTGAGCTTTCCTCAGATTCCAGTTTTATGCATACTAGGGGCGGGGAGAAAGTAATTGGAAATGTGATTTATCGAGAACTGAAAAGAGTTTGACATCCCCAAAGATTCCATACTCCTTCAAAATTCTGCATTTGTAAGTACACGAATGACCCTTCTAGATTTTTTTTTTTTATTTCGCCTTACATTTAATTCAGAAGTATTTTTACCTAATGGATATATGTGAATTCTGTGCCTAAAATACTCTGCCCCAGGGCAAGGTGCAGGTTTGTTTCCTCGTGCCCCCTGTGCCTCTGTATCTGTGGCCATGGGACAGCAGGAGAGGTGATGGAGGGGCTGCCCCCCTGTTAACCCCCAGCTGAACTGCAGGTGGGAATTTCAGCAGGCAAACGTCACTCAAACTGCAGTTTGTGTTCTGGAAATGGACGAGCCCTTGGCTTTCCATCTGGGATTCATTTTCCATGTGTAAAGTTGCACCTGCAGAGGGGGAATCCAGCTCTGCTGTGAGCTCGAGGATTAGCACAGAATGAGTGACAACTCTTTGAAAAGTTGCTGGGGCCCTGCTGGAAATTGCCGTCATCCAGATCTCTGAGGTTTTTTACCACCCCTCTCCACCGAGAGGGCTGATGGGCTGAGCTTTGCTTTGCCCTGTGGTGTGTTTTTTGGGGGGGTAGTTTCCTCTGCCCTCGCCCTGGCTGACGTGTGTTCCTGGCAGCTGATTTACCTGCAGTGTCATTTATGGCAGAAGGAAGCAAGGGCCCCGAGTTTTGCTTGCTCTCCCCCCAGCTTCATCGTGTTTGTTTGCAGCTGAGGGTGTCAGGTTTGCCTCGCCCCTTCCCCTCGTGCCCCAGAAGGTTCCTGGGAATCCCTTTGTTCACCTGCGAAAACAAAACAGTCAAGGCATTTTTTTCTCCTAACGTTTTGAAGCAGGCTCAAACAGCTTGGAAACGTGCAGTTTCCACTGATTTCCAGGAAGGCACATGGAGGCCTCTGCTGCATTTTCTGCAGTGCCAGGGCTTAGGGGTGCCCTGTTGGAGGTGCTCAGAGCTCAGCTGTGCCGTGGCTGTGTCTGTGGCTCACCCTGGCTCAGAGCAGTGAGCTTGTTCCTGGCATTCCAGAGTCAGTCCAGCTGGGTAACAAACAGGCAGTGCTTCTTGTTCCTCCAGGAGCTGCTCCTCCTCTAAAAGAGCTACTGGGCTTTGTTATTTTGGTTTTTTTCCCCCAGGAGGGCATTCTTGGAGGGCTACATTAATGTTTATAAAAGAAGTTCTGGACTTCACGAGGAAAGCGTGACTTGTGGGCAGCATCTTTGTCTCTCTTCTATCCTGCCTGTGACTTGTTTCCTTCTGCTGTTCCAAAGGCCCTGATCTTGGCTGCAGACTTTATTCTGGGCTGCTGCTGTTGTGTGTTTGCCACTTCCCTGTGGGAATTGATGATTTTCTTTGCAGATGAATTGTTCTGCACTAACCAGTGGTGACAGGCAGTAAATATTAGACTTCTCTGGATAATTAACCAATTACCGTTTTCTGGTTGCTTGAATCCAGGGGTGCAGAACAGAGAAGTATCAGAAATACCTGCCTGGCTTTGCAGCCAATCTCATCAGCAGGACAATGTTTGACATTCTGTACAGGGAGGGTAGTGCCACTGTCTCTGTTTGCAGTTCCAGGGGAAGTGTGGTGGGGTTCCTTCCTAACTGAGTCCAGAGTTCAAGTCAGAGCCCTTGTGTGAGTTTCTGAAGCCCTCAGAAAAGATCAATCCTTCTTTTTATTGTTCAGAGGAAAAAAACTTTGGGGCCATCCTTAGGAAATTTCTATGGCAAACTTGCTAAATTGTAAATAGTGTTTATTTGTCATCCTCCACAGGCATTGTGTGAAAAAATGGCTCGAAAATGTTTCCTCCCTTGGATCTCTAGCTGAACTGTGAACCAGATGTGGAGCTGGATGGAGCACCTACTGTGCTTTAGCAGTCAATTACTCAAACCCATAATATTTCTGCTTCCGAAATTAACTGCTTTATGAATTATACAGAAGGAAATGATTGGTGTTGACAGCTGATTCTTTTAAATGCATTGTAATCAAAAACATCATTAAAAATACGCCTGGAGTTCCCCATTCCACGGTGCTGACTCTTGTCGAGTTCTGAAATGCTGTTAGCAATAGCATGTCTTGCCCAGGATTCATAATTTTCTAGGTATTGCCCTGTCTTACTCAATAAATCTGCATTTCTCCTCCTCACAAGTAATTATGGTTCCTGGGCACTGCACCAAAACTTGCAGATGTTCTGAAGATGTCCTGATCAGCCAAGATTAGGACATGAGTGTTGTAAGCTTTATTCTTTAGACAGGGCACCCCTGAAACCTGACTCCATGAGCTGGCTAGACAGTCCAGGCCTAGGAAGCACCAGTTGCCTGTTCATCAACAGCTTGGTTTCAATGCTGACTATTAAGAAAAAAACCACACAAGTCAACCTCAATCTCTTCAGCAGAAATGCAGAGACTTCTCTTGAGACACACCATTCTGGAGGGATTGCTCAGCTCTGGTTTGAGCTTTATGTGGTGAGAGGTTGTTCCTTGGGGAGGTGAAAAGAACCTTTTTTATGCTTCAGCCAGGGTGACCCAGCTCCACTGGGGAGCCACCTCTCGTTGTGTTTCCTTGGAAGCCCCTGGAGAGTGTTGCAGGGGCTGAGGTGTCTGCTTTTGAGCCTGTAGTGAAGGCAATCCCTTGCTGCTCTTTTCAAGTTGCCAAGACATGCTGCACATGCTCTCCTTAGCTGTGACTTTTCCAGGCCTTCCCTCTCCACCTTCCCTTTGCCTTGAAGGTTGTGTGGGTGTTGTTGAAGTAACGGTGTTGTCTTCACGTTCAGGAGTCTCTGGAAATGAACTTGCCTTGATTGTTATGAGGGTTCCTCCCCCTCTCCCCATCTCTAGATGGTTGCTCTCAGCATTTGTTAAGTTCTATTTATTCATGTATTTATTTATTTATTCATTTTTATTTTACTTGCTTGACAAAACAGTCCCACTCTCCAAAAACCCTGCAAGGAGAGGAATATCAGCCTCAGAGGAATTCTGGAAGATGGGGAATGCCTGGAAACTTGGAGGCCTTCCCTTGCACAGAGCAACCTGCATGAGCTTTGCTAGGAAAGGTTCCCTGCAGCCAACACAACAGTTTCCCAGCTTTAGAATTTCTCTCTGTTTTTATCTTAAGTTTGATCTGAGTTTGCCTTTCCCATCTGCCAGCCTTTCCCCATGACTGTTTGCTCTTTGAAGAGATGCACCCATTTTTATATGTGTGGAAAAACACCTGGACTGCTCTCCTCATGGAAATCAGGGTTTGTTGTGGCCCTGGGTTTAATCAGTAAACCCTGGTTACTGTTCAGTGCTGTAAGTAATATTTAATAGCCCTCATTGTTAAAACCCATATCACACAGTGAGATGCAGTTCAGGCAGCTGGTTAAATGAACATGACTAATATAAATTCTTAAAAATGTAAACAAGATAAAAGGCAATGTAAACTGAATGTTCACTGGCACTTGGCTATGTCCCAGGGCGCGCAGGTAGGTGTGTGTAAGGCTTACAGAAAATGGCTTTTAGACTCCACTGATCCTGGTTGAGTAACCCCTGTACCATCCTAAGCCTTCAGGCTTAGGGCTTTTTCCATCTAGTCTTTTTTTTTGGTTTGACTGGAAACGTTCAGAACTGGCTTTTCCAGATGCCAGCTCCTTTCATGTGCTCTGCATCATCCTGCTGTTCTTGTGCAGCTGCTGGGATGAAACCCTGGATCCGCAGTGTCAGGCTGTTACTCTGTATTTTCGGGTTCGTGTGCCTGGTGATTCAAAAGATACATTTAAATACAAGTTTTTGTATTCTCCATGTAGGTTTCTGGGGGTTTTTTGGGGAGGGTTTTATTTTTATCGCTTTTTTTTTTTTTTTCTAAGTGCTGTCAACCATATTTTTGTACCTGAGCCAGAATCCTTCTGGATGGTGTTCGTGTGATGGATAACATCTGATTTAATTTCATTGTTGCACTCTCAGTCTTCCTTTAGCCATCACGTTGCCATACTGACTCTGAGGAGCTTCCAGGATGTGTTTCCTGCCTGTGCCCTGGTTCTCCCAGCTCAGATCCCCCAGCCATGCCCAGTGTTGGCCCCCTGGAGCCCCCCCCCCCAGGTACACGGAGCAGGGATTTGGGAGGGAGGCCCTGCTGTTTGGAAGAGGGCCAGGAAAAGGCAGAAGACTCAAAGGAAATGATTAAGTTTCAAGATTTGAGCTGGTTGCACTTGGCCCCTGGCACGTTTTGTGGGTGTTCTAAGAGGATTTAGTATTGCAGTTGTCATGAGCAGCTTGATTTGTGCAGCTCTGCTGGAATCCTTGGTAGGGAAGGTCTTGGTTTCTTTCGTGGCATTTTTGTGTTGCCTTGTTTTGACACTTGTCAAGGTTCAAATGCTTGAAGGGAACTGTGTTGAGTGGGAAGGTGGGAAGGGAGCTGGCAGTTGTGGGAATGGAAAAGCAAACCCTCTGTTCCCCCAGACCTCCAGCACTGCCTAGAAAGAGTCCATGGTGCCACAGTGTCCCTGTGTTTCCTGGAAAATACCACCAGCCACACCCCTGGCTTGGAAACATCATAGAAGAGGCAGACTCTGACACACTCAGACAACAAGAAGGTGAAACAATAGCTGTTGGTCTGTCTTAGGTGAATAATTGGGATGCATAGGAAGTCCATGCAAGTCCAGGTGTCTCTCTTGTCAGAGCACAGTGAGGGCTGCTGGCTGGGGAGATTCTGCAGGGCCTCCTCTCCCTGTCCTTGCCCAGCCCACATCTCTGCCCAGCTGCTGCTGCAGCAGAGGGCTGGAGTGGCCCACACCCAGCCACTGCCAGCCTCTGGCCACCCAGAGGCTGCAGCTTGCCCCCCTGGGTGTCCTGCAGGTCACTGTGTGTCAGCTGAGGCACAGGCTTTCCAGGTGGGAACAGAGCACAAGCCTTCCTGCTGGAAAGGTGGCAAAGCAGACACTTTTTTATCAAGTCTGTGTGTGTTTGGTATGGTCAATAATCTATTAAATCCAGCAATAGCAAACAAGAAGGTGCTTGGAGGGAAGGGTTTACCACCCTCTGTGTTGTGTTGTAGCAACTGATTTGCTGTTGTAATGATAACTGAGGACTTTGTGTCCCATAAACTTTTATGGCTTGATAGGAATGCTTGGTTTAGATGTTGTACCTCAAAATCATTGAAAAGCAATTCTTGGGAGACTTTCTTTTCCAGGGCATTCTAATTTTTATTTTTTTTTTAATGGAGGTTGCTAAGGGTTCTCTTTGTTGAGAATTTGCTTTAAGTGGAATTGGTATCCCCACAAAAATCCGAGGGTGGCAATGGTACAAGAGTAGGGAATGGGCTGTACAGGGATGGGGAATGGGCTGTACGAGGAGAGGGAATGGGCTGCAGCATCTGTTTTATGGCTGGTTGATCACTAGGTAGATGGCTTTTGGTGATATAACAAAGAGTATTTTGTGTAAATGGTACAGCTGCTCAGTGATGCAGTGAAATATTTACTTAGCTGGGAGCTGTGGACTTCCCTGTGAGTTGTTGTGTCCTTCCTCTCTCTCTCCTGGGGCAGGGCTGGGCTGGGGGTGCAGCAGGTAATAGCTCCTGATTCCGTTGCAGGACTGACAGCAGGTGCTTGTTTGTGTCACAGAAGGGAAAGCCCCAACCTTGCTTTCCCTGTTGCTTTGAGTGGGGATGTTATTGTTTGTGCTTGGCTGATTGCAGGAGCAGAGCTGGTCTCAGGGGCTGGGCTCTGTCCATGTGTGGGGTGGCAGCTTTGCACAGGGCTTTGCTCTGAGAATGCAGCAAGGCCTTGGCTGTATTAAACCCTTTTTCAAACAGACCTGCGGAGGGTCGCCCTAGCTGGGGTCAGCTTCTGTGGGACAAAGCTTTGAGACTGTTTTCTTTGGGAAAACAATCCTTAGTCCTCTCCCTACACGTGCTCCTCCACCTCATTCCATTATCATACTGGGGAAACAACACTGAGTGACTTTGTGTTACTTTGGGTCTTTGCATTCAACGCAAAAACCGTAGTAATTTCTTACTTGTCTCAGTCGTGTGTCACTGTGCTGAAGCCCAGTGTGTGTTGTACCGGCTCTGAATGGCTGTCAGGCTGTAGGAATATCTGTTAATGGTCTCCCTGGTGTGGCTGTGCTCTCTGGCAAAGGTACTGAACTGTGTGGTGTGGAGCCTGGGGAGTTCCAAGGCAAGGAATTTATTGGAAGTCATCACATAGTCCTTACAAAAAGTAAAAGGAAAGATCAAAGCATTTGCTGACTCTTAATTCCCAGTTGTAAAGCAAGCAGCAGTGGCAGAACAGCATCTTTCCAGAAAGGCAGCTTCTTGGACAGGGCTCCTGGGATGGACATTCAGGAGCAGCTTTCCATGCTGCTGCTGGAATTGGACTTCATATTATGCTGGAAGTTGGTTTCATGGCCATGCTCCTTCTGGTTTCACATAAAATGAAGTTCAGGGGTTTTTTTTCTTTGTTTTGTCTTTGCAGGGGAGGGTGAGAGGCAGAAATTTCCAAAAAATTGCTTTTATTTTGCTTTTATTTTATTATCATATTAATTGATTATCTTGCCCAAGGAGTTCAGTGTAGTGAAAACATAAGAAAGGAGCTGGAGGAAGGGGCTGAGGGAGACTAGAAGGCTCTTTAAACTCCTGTGAAAGGCCTGGTATTGAAGTTACTCCCTCCAGCCTTTCGCTCCCCAGAGTGACAAGTGAGTTACTTAAAATGCCAATGGCTCTGGGTGGGAAGTGGAAAGCCACTATAATCCAATTAATCCCAGAGCAGGGGAGGTGTCCCTGCCAGTGCAAAAGCCACCCCAGCACATGCTCAGCTGTTGCTCTTGCACAATGAGTGCTGCAGTTGTCATTCCCAGGCTCCTGCCAGCAAAAACATCCGCTGGGGTTCATTTTACCACCAAATATTTTTACACCCCTGCACCAATAAATAACAAACTACCCTGGCTGGGACTGAGCTGTGCCACCCTTGCCCCGCTGGCGTCACACCCACGGTGTGAGCTGAGCTCTGCTGCCATCCCCTTCCTCTGCCCAGCAGCCTGATCCCCCCTGGCATGCAGCAGCTGAATGAGCAGAGGGGAAAAGGTGGGAACAGCCCTTACAGTTGTACCCTGTTAAGAGCCTGCCCTGATTGCTCCCCAGGGAGGGTGGAAGGATTGTCCTCTAGCTGGCTGCTGTCCCAGGCTTGGGAGATGGCAGAGCTATGCCGTGTTCTGTGGCTGGGGAGGGATTGCATGGCTGGGGTGCAGTGCCTGGGCCTGACGGCACAGGCAGGAACGTGGTTCAGCTGCAAGGTGGGGACAGCAGCGAGTTCTTCTTTGGAAGGGACCTGCCTTTAAGGCTTCATCTGAACTCTCTCTAGAACGTGCCAAGCGTTTAAGTACTGAAAATATACTTGTTTTGCACAGTGCAGAGGCTGACACAGCTGAAGTCTCCAATGTTTCTGTTTGACGTCAATGGGAACGCTGCCTGAGTGCAGGATGAGAACCCAGGAGCTGTTCTGTGCCCCGTGTGTCAGGGAGCAGCCCTGCACACCCCAGCCAGCCCCCCCGTGCTGGGGGTGGGGGTGAGAAGGGGCACTCACACCAGCCAGAGCCTTGGCACACTTGGTCAGGAAGGGGACAGAACTGTCTGAGGGCTTCAAGAGGGGAGGGGAAGGGTGCTGAGGCCAAAGTGAGTGCCCACAAGTAATTCCAGATAAACACCTGAACAAGTGACTGAATCTGGCCTTCCTTTGCAGTCTTTTGGTGCTCAGAGAATTGCTGGCCCACTTCAGTGCTGGTGACTCCATGGGCATAACTTTGAGTGGTACTGACAGGAGAATGTGGCCTGTGACCAGATAATGTGTGGCAGGAGCCTGTGTGTTCCTTCTGGCCCTTGGCTCCTTCTCTCTGTGTGTCTGAGCTTGTGAAAGGACTGACCTCCTACTCCAGTGTTTTGTGTCAGATAACCGTGGACTGGGGAAAAGGGTCAGGAACATGAGTCTGGGCTGTATTTTCTGCTCCTAAACTGTTAAATGAGACATTAATAATCCTTCTCTGCCTTAGGTGAGTTTTCATCAGGGTAATTTTGACAATGAAGTGTTTTGTTTTGACAAAGTTCTCAGCTTCTCTGAGGAGGGGATAAACAAAGGTATTGTGAGTGGCTCATTTCTGGAGAAGTGCAGAGAGTTCAAGGACAGATGGAATTCAGATGCAGGATTTGTTCTTGTTTGACCAAGTGATTGATAGATATTAAGTGTGGGTGTGTTCTTATTTTATACAATTAGAAGGTGCACTGGACCAAATGGGGAATAAAAATATGGTCTGGATGTCCGGTTCCCTCCTCTTGCCACAGGATAGCTGGGGATGGCTCCCAGATCTGTGCTGCTTTCACTGCCAGGTGGTGGTGGTGGTTTTCTCAGGTGGGAAGATTTGAATGCACTGCACTTAAACCAGTGGATTTCTGTAAGTTTACAGCAATTTCAGTTGAGCAGTGTTGATGTGCCCCCCTGCTTGTCTCTGTTGAGGGACTGAGCAGCATCTGCCAGTTGCCTCCATGAAACTTTGCGACCTACTGTGTGTGAGTCTGCTCAGGGCAGCCCTGTGCTGCAAACACCAGGGAGACTGTTCCCTCAGACCAGAGGAAGCTGCTGTCTTTTGGGGAGGGGTGGGAGTGCACTTAATGGATTGGAGTAATGAGGTCACACTGAGCTGCTCTGAAACAGAACCTTTTAATTCTGTAAGACATCACAGGGGACTTTCTGCTTTGGGGAAAAAAAATAAATTTCTGCTTTCTGTTTAAATCCTTCTGCTGTAATTGTAGCAATCCAGTGCTCTGATTGGCATGGTCATATTTCTACAACACAGATGTTATAGAAGTTTGCATTCTGTTGCCATCAATATTTAATTTTGTTTTCAAAACAGCAAGGAAAGCTTCACTTTGAGGAAGGGCAAACATACATTCCTCCTGTGGGGGCTGAGGACACTGAGCTTGAGCACGGATGGCGAGTACGATGTATTGAGTTGTTTAATACTGAAAAGAAATGCCTACAAAGCTGTGTTACACCTTTCACTTCTTGTCAGTCCCTGCCCATCATAGCTCGTTTCTGTCAAGATAGGCAGAGTCAAACTGTGTTTCAGGGTGAAACAGCCAAGGCTGTTCCTTGTCCTGTCCTGAAAGATGCTGCTGCCCCCATCCCTCCGTGTGTGCTCCGCCTTGGGCAGCCCCCCCGTGCACAGGGACATGCTGCAGCACAAGCTTCAGTGGGAACAAAACTGAGCTGTCCAAAAATGACTGGAGTAGCTGGACAGATTGTTGCTGCTCCTTCAGAGGTGGTCCATGGAAAAACCTTGGCCATTTTATAAGAAAATGTGCAATGACAGTGCCCTCAAACTCAGCGGCACACGGGTGGTGCTCGTGAAAACCCGACCTGCCCGAACGTGGCTGCTCAGTGTTTGCCAAGCAGTGTATGTGTCCATGAGTCCTTCCAGACCCACTCTGGTGATGTGAAGCCCTCCTTGTCCCCATTCTGTTTTAGGGGCTCTGAAGCTCAGAGCTGGACTCAGTGAGACCAGACCCATTTCTGGGAGGCAGTTGGTCCTGGCAGCGTGCTGGGGTAGAGGAAGGGCACGTGTCTCAGTCTGAGGGATGGAGATGGATTTGGTCTCACACCTGGTTTGTACCACGTGATATTCCTGAGGGGTTGTGCTCATCTCATTTGAGGACATGATTTTAGCTCGTTCCTTTCATGTCTTCAGACGTGGAGGCTTTAACTAATTGCAGATATTAGCAACTCTATTTTTATAGTGTGTCGTCTTTACTGCTGCCGTGGGCTGAATGATACAATGTCTGTGGGGAACGACTGGGCTGCAGCTGACACAGTGCTCCATCCTGGATGAGTTCAGGCTGGGGACCTTGAGCAGGGAGTGGGTCAGGATTGACCCTCCACCCTCGGCAGAGGATGTGTGTTACCACTTTTGATGTGTGTTCATGGTCTGAGCTCTCATTCAGCACCCAGAGAGTTATGAAAGGGCTCTGCTGAAGCACTTCTCTCCATCTGCTCGTAGACTGAAATCTCTTTTCTTTTGATGTGATCTTTCAGCAGTTACTCATTCATCTCCTCCAGAGGAGATGACTGTCATGTCCTGTGCACATGGAGTAAGTGCAGGCATTCCCAGCATTTCACTGTCCAACGTGCAGTGAGGCATTTAGAAACACAAACTGCCAGGGAGCAGAGCTGCTTGTATGTTTAACACCCTGGGAAGCACATCCCAGGTCCCCAGGGCAGGGGCTCCTGCCAGGCAGCTGTGCTCTGTGTAGGGCATCCTTGAGGCTGGCACGGGCACTAGGCTAAACCTGTAGCCAATCCCGCCTTTCTGGCAGGATTTCCCAGGATCTCCTTTCCTGGGACCCTGCCTGGAATCCTCAGAAGAGCCCCAGCATGAAGGTGCAATTTCACACCAATTGCGAATTCTCAAGTCATTTAAATCCTAAGCATCTTTGAAAACAACAGCTGATCCTGGTGTGACAGGGCTTTCCTAGCCCCCAGGGCACGTGTGCCAGCTCCTCTGGGTGCCCATGCCTGTCACCCCCAAGTCCTGGGGCCAAAGGGCTGGCAGCAATGTGCATGTCCAGCGAGGTGGGCACGCTGGGCTGAGCTTCACAAAGGCCAGGTTGGGTTCAGTGAAAGATGTGGCCCAGGGTGTGTGTCCTGTCCCTCTGGAAACAGGGTAGGAAATGTGTGGCTGGATTCTGCCATACTTGGTGCTCTGTTGCTCTGATCTGGGATTCCAGGCTGTGGGGTGGGAGGTGGTGGTGCAGTTTCTCCAGGGGGCACGACCTTGAGGCAGGAGGGGGGACTGCCTTTGGGTGCAGGTGTATGGGATCATCCTCGTGCCTCGAGGCAGCTCATAATGTCATTGTGCTGCTTTTGTGTATCCAAGTACTGTAGCAAGACAGAGGTTCATGATCCTCCTTGCTGTTGAGAACTTCTATGGTACATTTGAAACCGTCTGATTCAAAACTGTACCAGACTCCTCCATAGGAGGATATGGAGGATGCCTGGTAAGGACATGGAATACTACTGACATAAAGCAATGATGAAGCTTTGAGGAGTCTGAGTAAAGATTAAGGGCACATCTACTTCACAGCATAGCCATGGTAAATAGGACTGCATTTCCAGTGGGTAGTGCTGAGCAATAAGGGAAGAGGGGTACAGCAGCTCTTGGCTCAGGAGGGGTTCACGCTTACGCCCAAAAAGGAAGGCACTAGACTAGAACACACTTCTTGCTGTGTTCTGATTTTCTGTTTGGCCTAGTGAAAGGGTGGGAATAGTTCAGAGGACCTGAAGTGTGAATATAAAAGGCTTTTTTAATGCAGAATTAAAGATAAACTGAAGAAATGGAGGAGAAAAATACCTGGGTAAATATGAAGGGATTATAATTAGAAGGCAAGGCGTCTGCATAAAAATAGAACCCTACAACAGTGCTGATGCTTTAGGAAGCCATGGGCTGCTTCAAGAGGTTTGTGTACCCCTTTGGGATAGATTCTTGTCCGTATTTTTGGGGTTGCTCATTGTTTCAGACACTTTGTTGAAATTAATTAACCAGGGGAAAAAAAATGAAGCACTGCTGCTCACTTGGTGCTGTCCGCCTCGGGCCGTGGGTGGGAGCTCACGGGGAGATGATGCTCAGGGAATTAAATTCTTGGCTCTTGCCTGTCCCCAGTCTGAAACAGAGGGGACTCGGTGATCTCCTGTGGCTCTCTTCACCCTGTCTTTGTCCAGGCAGCCCTTAAATGAATGCGCACTTGTGCTTTACATACACAGAGCTGTCACAAACGTGCTGGTGTCGGTTCTTGGAGCCAGGCGCCTCGCTGGGTGCTGCCTGTTTTGCGTGGCTGGATTGACACAGCACGTACATGGGAGGCACTTTGGCCTTTCTTGATCAGTGCTTTGTGTCACAGGAGCACCACGAGCAGCCAGACCCTGGCAGGAGATGGGCCCTGCTGTCCCTGATGGGGACAAGTCAAGGAAGTCATGGAAGTGTTGGAAGAGAGCTGGAGGGTAAAAGCTTCTGAGCTCCCTCTCTCTAAAGTGCTGCCCTGAGAGGGATGTGTGGGCACTGCGCTCACTATGGAAGGAGTTTCCCAGTTCCTGCATTCTCTGTGAACTGCAGTTTACTCTGAGGGTTTGGGTAACCCAGAAATCTCAGAAATTTCAGAAGCTTTAAGAGGTAAATTACCACCAACTCTGCTGCTTCCTTTCTTTTCGACTGAACACATTCTTCTCAAATTGAAATATAATTATGGACCCGATGTACTCTGAACATTTTATTTAGTCAAACTGAAAATTATATTCTCTGCAAGCTGCTTTAAAGCCAAAATAAAAAACCCCACCTAATTATAGAAGCAGTGTGGAGGAGGTCTGCTGGGATATTGTACGATACATTTTGACAGCTGCTTTTTACTGGAAGGTTGTCAAGACCATCACAAAAACGTTTTGAAGTGCTTAAAACAGGCAAATCCAGGATCTGTAGCTGTCAGGTCTCCAGCAGAGACAAGCACTGGTGCATTGGGTTGGGGTTAGAGGGATCAGTAAAGACGTGTTCTCATCTCACCTCACCTTAGCTGGGCTTCTCATTGCAGTCAGGAGCTTTCCTGAAGTTGTGAAGAGTAAAACTGAGCCTCTAGGCCAGTGGCAGACGGGGCAGTTAGAACAGGGAATGAAACCCATCTTTAACCCCTTCCTTTCTTCCATAGCTGTTGCAGTGTGTATGTGCAGTCCCCAGACTCTGCAGGTGCTGCCAGCCTTGGCTCCATGGTCAGGGGTTAGGGGTGGGCACATTTGCTCGTTCAACATGTTTGAGAGAGTACAGAAAAGGAACAAGCTGCCTTAAGTATGGGCTGAAGGAAGACTGTAGGACTATCAAGGTAGCCAAAAACCCCCTTTCTTTAGGGGGCTGCCAAAACAAGAGATGGAGCCAGTTGAGGACTGCAGTTTGTGTGTGATTCTGGCTCCGAGGCTGAATTCATTTAGCGATTCACTCTTGCAGCTAATGCTCATTTGCATCAACTGACATTGACTAAGACTTCAGGGGATCAGCTTTGCTTTGATTTAGCTGAACTGTGAAGCTCATTTGAGATTATTTTTTTCAAACTGTCTGCTGGTATGAATTCCAGAAGTGTTTACCAGAATGTCAACTGAGGCACGACAGAACTATCCCAGGTGCCCTCCTATTTGTTGTTTGTATTAACATCATTATTCTAAGACTGTAATTACTTGGAAAATACTGCTAGTTAGGATTACCACATGGCTTAGCAGGAGCTGAAGAGCCCACTTCTCCTTCTGCATGAGCAGTTTGGTCGTGTCTGCCTTTGGTTTCCAGGTGGGGAGTTGTGTTTGCAAGAGGGGCTCAGGGCAGGGAGTGGGTGTGTGAGGGATGGGTGTGAAGTCCTTGGTGTGAGCACACTGGCCTGGGGGTTTCCATCAGGTTGTGAGTTAATGATTGTGACTTTCCTGACATAAATGTGTGTTGTGGAGAGGTCTGTAGCTGGCGTTTCCAAGCCCTTTGGAAAGAAAATTGTTAGGACTTTCTGGCAGATCTGCGTGTATGACATCCATCCAGTACTTGAAGGACAGGGCCAGCTCAGGAACATGTACACACTAGCACAGAGAGTTGCCTGCTTAGGTCACCTGCTTGCTTTCAGCTGGCTGAAATCAGCCTTCAGTAAGTTAATGTGTTCCTGCCCTGTCTGCATTGCAATAGTTTTTTCCTTATGAACACACACTTCACTTCCACCATCTGTATTTTCCAGTCAAATGCCCTGGTTTGTGAGGGTCTTGTTGAGTGTGGGAGGGCTGTTTAGTGTAGTCCTGGGATTCAGAGGGATGGGGACTTGCTGGAGTTCTCCTCACTGGGATCCTTGTGCAGCTATCCCAGTGCTCCTGAGCAGCACGACTGCCAGGGCATTGCAGGGGTTGGAGGTTTAGCAATTCAGCTTGAGGCTGAACTTGGCATCTGGCTGGCTTGGGGGGTCGTGGAAATGGGCCTGATCTGTGATTTATGGATGTTTAGAAGATGTTGAACAACGAATTTTGAGGAGCAATGTAAACAAAGTGTGTTTGTGTTAGCAGTTCTTTGATGTGAAGATCTATTCAGGAGGTGCCAGGGCGCTATCAGACAGCAGCACTGAGACCATCCCGATGTGTAATTCCACAGGAGCCATTTCCTGCTGTTATTGCACCTGCTCTGTGCAACAGCTGGGAATGCCTGTCCAGGTACAGCCAGCAATGAGGTTTTCCAGGAGTTGGGGAGGCTCTTGCAGGACAGGAAAGCAGCATCAGCTGAGATCTCCGTTGGCATCAGCCTCGGGCAAACTTTGTAAGTCAGGAGTGTTGCCCAAGGAAATGGAGCTTCTTCCTCACTGAGACAGTTTTTGAGAAGTGCTCAGGATTCCCTGGCCCTTATGATTTCAGGTGAAACATAAAAGCAAAGTCACAATTGTCCTTCAGGGACCAGTGGTGTGAGATACCTGAGGGGAAGGTGCCCTGTGGAATGTGACCTGGGTGGCTGCAGGTGTGTTTCTATGGGCTGCTGAATGTTTGGGAACATTTCTGAGTAACTCCACCACGTCTTAAACTGCAGCTTAGAATGTCTTTGTCTGTTTGTCTTTTCAGATGCATGGCTTTTATTTCCAGCTGTATTTCAGGCTGCAACTGAGGGTTTTTACTGATGCAGCCACGCAGGGTGTGCCCTGGAATCCAGCTGACAGGGAGACTTGAGTGGAGTTACCAGTCAGATTTCAGTAGAAAGGCAGATAGATACTTTTGTCAAGAAAGTTTCTGGTCTACTTGTGCTTATTTTTCCATGCAAGGGGTGGACCACACAGGCCAGCTTAGGGAGATGGTTCATGCAGGCAGAATGTGTTGTTTCATCCATGCAGGCAGTGTGAGGATGAGGCACTCCAGTGGAGCGTGGTCAGAACAGGTCTGTGATCATGGTTGAGCTGTCATTTGCTGTGCCCCACATTGGATCAGGTTTCCAAGCTCTGAAACATCAGGATTTGTTTGATGGGATCACGGAAGTGATCAGAACAGAAGGCTGGGGTGTGACTGGGGAGGCAGAGGAATCTGGAGTTTGGTATTTGAAAGCCTGTTTTACCCTGAGAACTCTGTCCCTTCCCAGCCGGTAGAGGCAGCCTGGGTGCTTGAGGGGAGGCTGTAAAGCACTGACATAGGGAAGCATCTCCCTCCTCTCCTTCCCTTCTTTCTTCCCTCTCCAGTCATCTGTATCCTCTGTGAAGAGAAAGCAGCAGCTCCATAAAGAGTCTTGGGCAGTGCTTTCTGTCCCAGTGTCGGGGGTGTCTGCCAGGCACGGGGCTCTGCAGTGCCAGCAGCTTGGATGTTGGGCTGCTGGTGACTTTGGGAGAGCCTCTGAGGGAGTCTCCAAGGTGTGAAGGAGAAGCCCTCAGTGCTAGGTCCTCTACCTTCCTCAGCCCCTTCCAAAAAGAGGGCTTGGTTTGCCGCGTCTGCAGGGAAGCCTGCTGGCAGCACGAGGCACCTTGCTGGTTGTGGTCGCAGCTTGCCCAGAGGTGCATGCTCTTGGGAGGGGGAGTGCTGAAATTTGGTTGGGGGCAGGAAATATTTGTGACAGACACCTGGAAGTAAATAGCTTTGAGCAGTACAAGGCAGCTGTGACAGTCTGGGTGTTCTGGTGCCCTCCAGCTCAGGCTGCTGGGCCAGGACAAGCATGGGGGACAGTCCAGCAGTGCCAGTGGCACAGCCTCTGCTGAGCCGTAGTGTGGGGCACCTTTCCTAGGGAAATCTAGTTTTCCTTTCTGAGAGAACAGTGCGATTCTGTTTGGCTTTCCCATCCTCAGCCAGCAGGGCTGGGGAAGAGGCAGCTTTGCCACTGCTGAGTCCCCTCTGCCCCTTCAGCACCCTTGGTGATGCCACTGTGTACTTTGGTCTCTTCTTCTCCCCATCAAGTCAAAAGCTGTTGAGGGGGCAAAAGCCTCCAGCCTGTCAGCAGCCCTGTGACCTTCACATGTAAGTCATTAAAGATGTGGCTGTGGAGCCTCTCTTTTGTGTGCCAGATATGGGGCCAAATGCATGTGAGTCCATGGAACAGGCCTTGATTCACTCAACCAAAATGACAGGGCGGCTGCAGCTTTCCCTTTTTCAGTGGATGGCAGAGTTTTAATGTGGTCACAGGATGGTGTCACGTGATTTACAATCAGATGGGGTACCCACTGCCATGTCAATCCAGATGTGTACCTTCCAGATGTGAGGCAGAGAGCAGCAAGGCAGCTTTAGGATGTATTAACAAGGGTGTTTTCCCATAGAAAGTACACATCTGGCACTGAATCCCCCTGACGTGGTATTTTAAGAGAAATGGTGGTGAAGATGTGCTTGACAAGCCCCTATGGCTATTTATAGGGGGTTCTGTCAAATTATTGCCAAGTTGTCTTTTTTTTTTTTTTCTTTCTTTCTTTCCCTTTCTCCCCCTTCCAACCACAGTTGCTGCTGGTTTCTTCTTCTGGCTGGCTGTGGGCTGCTGGAGCTTTGCATGAAGCCATCTCCACCCTGTAATTACCTGGGGAGGGAGGGATGGGGCACTTGGGCCTGCCCTGGCCAGAGTGGGAGCTTGGTGAAGCCAGTCCGGCTTGGGCTGCTTTCCCCACGTGAGGAATTGTTCCTGGAGGAGTTAAAACCCACTTTCAGAAAACCCCACAGGTCTAAGACATAAGGCTGCCATTTGCTGTCCCTCCCATCTGGGGCAGGACACAGGCCAGCCATCTTCCCAAGTCACAGGTTTTTTTTCCTTGGTTTTTGTTTCGTGTTTTTGTTTTCAATATGAGGTTGTGGGGATTTTGGTCAGTTTAGGCTGCTTTTTTCATTCCCAGGAGTGTCTTCCCTCTTTGTTAATCACTGGCACTGTGGTTGTGTCCTCTGCAAGGTGTGCTCCCAACCCTCTCCCATGCTCTTGATGGGTGGGTTTGTCTCCTGCTGTGACAGAAGCAAGGGCATTTCAGTGGTGCTGTTTTATAAATTTAGGCATTACAGAACTAAGAATCTCAGGTGCAGGAATGCTGAGAGAGAAATGAACTTCTCCAAAAGCTGCTTTGCTTGCAGGTGCCTTCCTCACCTGCTGAGAGCGGAGTTAAATTGGGGTGCCCTGCCCAAGGGAAACAGCAGGAAAAATACACTGGATGCTCAGTGTGCCACATCTCTGGGTGTTAAATTTGGTATTTATTGGTGAAAATCTGCAAGCAACCTCTGCAGCTTGCCAAGAGGTGTTAGTGAAAGCTCACTGGCCTGCCTACCCCTGCCCCACATCTGTGCAAAAGCACAAGGGTTTGGTCCCTGGCCCATCCTCCTCCCCTGGATTGGGCAACTAATCTGTAACCAACCCCATGCCAGAGTGAAAGCTTCTCCCTGGTCTGCTCCAGTAGTGCCAGCACTGGGTACACACAGGGAATACAGCTGAGATTCAGGCCCTGAAACTGCTAAGCAGATTTTACAGATGTCTCAGTAAACAGCAATTTTAAAAAGGGGGGGAAAAAAAATCAAGTAAGTCTGTGAGTGACTCGTCCAGTTCAGCATTTGGAGGCATGGCATTCACTGCAGTGCAATCTGTTCAAATATCCTTGACAAATACCAGCAGAGAGTGTTCTTTAAACAGGTGGGTTGTTTGAAAACATGTCCCTCCTTAAATAAAAAAAAAAAAAAAGAAAAAAAAAGAAGGAGCCCAAGGCTGTGAGGATTGGAATCCCTTGTGTCCTCTGGGAGAAGCAGTGTGACTGCAGGGAGGGGCTGAAGGTGCAGGACAGGACCCACAGCTTGGGTCAGGCCAGACCTGCCCTTGGGCCAGGGAAGACTCTGGTGAGGGCACTCTGGGCAGTGCTGCCCTCTGAGCAGGTCAGGCAGATGGACATCCAGCCCTGTTCTGAGTTAGGATTTCAAAATCCACAGCTCAGCTGGCTTGTGTGCCTAGTGGCAGGAAAAGTGAGTGTGCTCTTACATGGTCAGAGCAGTTTAAACTGTCACATGTTAAAAGCAAGACACTTTGCTTTGAGTTTGCTTCCCTTTCTGTCTTTTTAGTTCATTTAGGGTTCCCCCCCCCCACTCTGTGGAAGTTTGAGGACTTTGGTGGATTTGAGCAGCTTGTTACATTTTGTGAGTCTGCGCACAGCCAGGGATCTTAGTTGTGTTTTGGCCGACCTGAGTGAAGCTGGTTTTTAGGTGTATCTGTAAACCTTGAGCCATCAGTGAGTGCCTGTTCTGCCTGGCACAAATTTTTGCCGTGGTCCTTCCAGTCTCATATGAGAAGAGTTCAAGTGTGGTCACATAGGAAACGTTTGTGAAGCCCAGAGCAGCTCCTGGCAGCTGTCAGTGGAGCTCAGCTCTCCTGGCTTTTGCACATTCCTGCTGTGTGGTGTTAGTCCTGCTCATTCTCTTAGGTCCCATCAGAACCAGCATCAAAAAAAAAAGAGAAAGAGACATTTAGTAAGCTGGGCCCAATTGTTCCTTGGTGTGAATAAACTGGGGAAAGAGCTTGCTCTGCTCCTTCTGGCCAAGAACTTGTCTGTAGCTGCGAGCACCCCTTGGCCCCTCTGCACCTGCCAGGCACAGCCAGCTCTGCAGCTGCCCCAGAGGCCATGGGGGAGCACGGGCAGGGAGGCTTCAGCAAAGCAAACAGTGTGTCAGCAGGATCACTGCCTTGAAGTTGTTGTTGTGGAAGTTCAGATGACCCCCGAGCTCAGGGGGTGATGTGCTGATTTCAGTCCCTGCTATTCCAGAGGAAGGCTCTTCAAATCACAACAACTCGTTGCTGGTTTAGGATGTTTAGGCTGGTTCCCACGTAGGTAGGTAGCCTGGCTCCTGGTAGTAGAGTGGGGTGTGTGTGTGTGTCTCCTTAGGGAGAACAGCCTCTCAAGGGCTGGGTGCTGCTGCCAGCAGAGCCCTGGCCCCACGGTTTGCCTCGATGGCTGAAGCTGAGGTTGTCAAAACACCGTGTTTGCCAAGGCAGTGGGACAGCCCGGGGTGAGCACAGGTTGTGTCTGTTGAGAACAAAGTGACGCTGAGGTTTTGTGGGTTTGCTGGCCAAGACAGACTCCACATCTGGTGAGGCAGAGCCCTGCTCTGAGAGGGGTGTGCTCCCCCAGCCAGAGTGCCCTCCCTGCCACGCCAGGGCCCCCCTGCTCCCCCAGCAGCACGGGCAGGGGGTCGGTTCCCCTCGTGTCACTTCTCCCCCTGTTTCCGACTCATTTTGAAAGCGAGGACAAAAAAACAAACTCCTCCACCCCGACCCCAGTTCAAAGATACACATACTAATCCTTTACTACTTTTACAGTAGTTTTTCTCCAGTGGCAAAGGAATCCCAGCAGGGGAGCTGTGCAGAGGCCATCCCCCGAGCCGGGCCGGGGCAGCGGGCTGGGACAGGAGCACCACACACACCTGCCCGGCGGTGCCCCCTGCCACGTGTGTCCCCTAGCTGCCAGGCCAGGCCAGGCCAAGCCAAACAGGCAGCAGTGCTCCAGCAGCACCTGCCCAGGAGCAGGGCCAGGCCCTGCCAGCACAGCCCAGCCCCGAGGTCCCACTGCACAGCCGGGGTTTTCCTCCCCCTGGCCCTTGGTGCGGAGCTGTGAGGGCTGGCCTGGCTGCCCTCCCTGCACACGTAGGCTGGGGATGAATGCCCTGCTGGCAGCCAGCAGCCCCTGACACCTGCAGCACCTCAACACTGGGGGATTGTGTGTCCCACAGGGCCTGGCACAGGGGCAGCCTGCTCCGGGCTGGGTGTGCGCCCAGGCACGCGCGGCGGGTCTGGGGCCCCGAACCCCTCCTTGGCTAGGTAAGAGAACATACATGGTCTGCTTTCTTTCTGTCAGAGGGAGGACAAGGATGACCAGGATGCACAGAGAGGAGCCCTGTGTGCATCCCTGCTGATGTCACAGCTTGTCCTTGGAAATCCAGTTGGTACAATATTTGGGCAGGCTTTTAGCAGTCCCTTTCACTGACTTCAGGCATGCCCTTATTATTCTGTTTTCTTCTGCGTCTCTGCTTACAGACACATAAATCAGGTGTTTGCCAGGGAAAATACTTTGATGCCCTTCTGACAGGGCAGGTACAGGAGAGCAAGTTGAAAAAAAACCCCCACCCCAAAACCCTTAAGCAATGTTTATGGACTTTTGAAAGTTGACATTCCTGGGAAAAAAGGATGCATTTCTTCTCACATTCTTTCCAGGCTGAAATCTTTTGGTGATTTGTCTGATGGTTTACCTGTCTAATAACTGCAGGGCCTTGTGTATGTTTTGGCAGCATAAATAGCACTGTATGTATTCATTGAATCAGGTAAGAATGTGACAAATGCTGTCCCTCTTCATGTGCTGAGTTGGCTTTGTGTTTCTGAGTTTACTAAAAAGCTTGTAGTTGCTCAGTGACTGTAAAGAAAAGCTTCCATCCTGAAAAGGTCCCAGGGGGCATCTGCGGGTCTCTTTTTTGATAGGTCCTGATTAAAAAGCAACCCCTCCCTCTCCCCAGTGCTACACTTAAATTCAGGTGGGGTGGGAAGTCCTCCACTGGTTATTTTCATACTTTCTTTCTCCTTTCTTGTTGACTTCCTTTTCTTTTTCCCTGCCCATGTTTCCTATATAAAGACAACTGCTTTCATACTTCTGCTTCTTGTCTTCTCCTGTCCCTTCATTCTACTCAGAACGTTGCCTGCAGCAGCTCCCCCTCATTTACCTGCAGAGCAAATGTCCCTCTGCTCCCTGGCTCCCCATGAGCTGCACCCAAAGGCTTAGGCTGCCTTCCCACTGTCTGTCTGAGCAAATTCAGAGGGAGGTCTGTGAGCATCTCTGTTTTTAATAAGCTCCTTTATTTTAATGCTAACAGAATTAATCTAAACTCACACTCTCAGCAAGCTGTTCTCAGCCAGAAGATTGTTTTCAAACTGAGGCAACACCCTGTTTACACAGATAGGCAAATTCACAGTCCACAGAGCTCCCTCCAGTCAGAGCAGCTGCTGAGCACTTCGTGTAAGGGCAGCACATGGTTCACATACTCAGCAAAGAGTTCTTCTTCTGAAGGGTAACCTTTTTTTTTTTCCCCTTCTTTTTTTTTGTTTTTCTTTTCCTGAAGAGTTGAAAGCTAGAACATCTGCCTCTTGGCCAGCCATTCTTTCCCACAAACGTTGCTTCCCAAGTTCAAAAAGCTTTGTTGGGTTGTGGATGTGTCTGGGTGCCCGTGGTTCTGGGACCTGCCTGGGCCCACCCCAGGGAGCTCACGGGGCTGTGGAAGCAGGCAGGCTCCCCTGGGCCTCTCCTCTCACCCCGCAGAGTCACTGACTGCCCAGGGAGCAGCACGTGAGTGCTGTGCCCTGCCTCCCTCACCCAAACCCAGCTGAGCCCAACCTCCACACCCCTCCCTGCCTGGTGCTGTTTGAGGTCAGCCCTTCACTCCTGCATGTGCAGCACACACAGTCAGAGCAGCTGGGCTACACAGGTCCTGTCCCTGGCTACTGGTACCACTGGTATTTCTAGGAGATGGTGCAGCAAAACTCAATTGCTCCTCATTAAATCTGAATTTCCACCAGTACTGTGTTTTACACCTGTCCCTGTCAGTCTGACTGTGCTTGTTCCCCTGAGCACCCACCTGTGATACTGTCCAAGTGGAAAGAGCAGAGCCTTCACGCACATTGACACTTGGGTGGTGTCTGGGGCCCAAAGCTGCGCTGAGGAGGGGCTGGAAGAAAAGTCTGTATTAAAATGGGGTTTTTTATGGTTTGTGGTAGGACAGGCTCACGTTAGGCTTCTCCAAGGATCACAGACACACACCCCTGAAGAAATGCCCCCCTGTTCAGCACAGCCCAGTGCTGCAGCTCCTTGCAGATGCTTTGCTTTTGTCTGTCAGGCTGCAAAGGTTTTCAGAATGATCGGGGCATTGACATCCCACAGTATTTGTCTGCTGCAAAAACACGTGGTTAGAGATGGAGGTGACAAAGATGGGCAGGGAATGTAGGATCCTATGCTGTTCTAAATGAGAGTTTGTCAGTCTTGAAGTTTGTCCCCTGCCTCAGCCTCTCCCCTGTGGAGGGATTTATATTTATATAAATGTATCCGAAGCAATTAAATGTAAATGTATGATATTGACCCCATTTAAACTCCAAGAGCTGCTGAGTCCTTGGTGAAACCTCACTTGTGCATGCCTCTAGCATCTGATGGGGGAAAGGGAACTCCATGTTGCTGGGTGGTTGTCACAGCTCTCTTCCAACTGAATGCTTCTCTTCTGTTCTACTTTGCTGTAAATCCTAGTGAGTATAAGTCATATAGGCTTGACTACAGGCCCAAAAGCTCATTGTACACATACCTCTCCTCTCTCTTCTGCTGCATACATTCCTGAGAACTCAGGGGTGGATGTAAAGCACAAACTCTGCACTTACTAGCATTTCTTGTGTGAGAGACAAATCAGGAGAGTAATGAGGAGACTTCTAGGAGAGGCTTTCCCTAGCCATGGGTTTTATGATATTTCTGTTCTCTCTTCCAGTTACTTTTCTGTCAACAGCTTTGTAGTTTTGGGCAGAAAGAGTGCAAACTTGTACAAGTCTTGTCAGGGGCAAAAAGGTGCCATGAAATTCAAGTTTGGGAGATCTAAAGGAGATTCAACTGGTTCTGAGTTGAATGAAGGAATGCTTCTGGGTGATTAGAAACGAATCAGGGGTGAGGGGAGAAGTAATGCTGACAGATGGGAAGGGTCACAGCCCTTTGGTTCTGAGGGGGAGGCCTCTGAAGCACACCTGTAACGTGGGGCGCTGGTTTTTCTCCTGGCCTTGTATCTTGCCTGCAGATGCATAAATCAGCTGCTCCAAATGGGTAGTGCTGAGGACAGGGAGGAGACTTGTCTTTCAGGATGGTCTTATGTGCTGCAGGGAGACTCTTCTGGCTCTTCCCATCAGCAGCACCGAGGGTACGAAGCTGTAAAATGAGTAACACATGTTTTGATGGAATTAAATGTGATATTGGAAAAGGAAATGTGTCTCAAGTATAACAAAGGCTTGCCAGATAAACCATTACACTAGCAATCTGCTGCTGTTAAAATAAAAAATGTAGGTTGAAAGAGTTCCATGTGGTATTGTTCCCATTTCCCCATGTTCCAAAGAGAAGTATCCCTTGATTTCAGCTAAGTAAAAACAAACATGTGTGCGGCTAACAGATACTGTTAGACCTCACCTGCCCAGGGCTTTTTCTGTGGATCCCAGGATGCAACAACCCTTGTGTCTATCCCTGCTTTTGGAGTGCTGGGAGTGTGAGATAAAGAGGTGCCTTCTGCCATCCTATCTCTGCCCTAGTCGGCATTGCTGCTGGGCACAGAATTTGCTCTGCTGTTTGTTTGCTTTCATTGAAATGATCAGATTTTTGCTCTGGAACTCATTAGCTGTTAAGGGCAAAACAGTACAGGGGTTGTCTTGCAAGAGAGAGGGCTGGCAAAACCTGCTGCCTTCTCTGGTCAGGGCCCAGAGCAGCTCCCAGCCCAACACCTCTCTGAACACCCAAGAAAGTGTGGGGAACATTGCGCTGAGTCAGTGCAGCTTTGTCTAAAATAGTGTTCTCACTCTTTCCCCGCTTGTCTGGTGGGCAGGGCATGGACTGCAGCTCTGCAGATGGGCAGACAAACCACCCCTGCTTAAAAACAGGTGTCCAAGGGCATCAGCGTGTTTGAGGGCTGTGGGAAAACCCTTCCTAAGTGCATCATGATGGAAGTGGCCTCTTCCCACAGCTTAGGATGTAAGAATGGTCGACAGCTCCCTGCAGTGTCACACACAGTCACGCTCCTGGTGGTAAGGTGTCAGCTACAAAGGAGTTAATGCCTTTTCTTCATTTTTTGAGAGTGGTTTCTGTAGAGCAAATCACTGCTTCAACCCCAGGTGTGTATTATGGAGCCCAAAGGCAGGGCTGGGGGTGGAAAGGGCCATGGGAGCTGATGAGGAGTCTGGGTGCTTTGTTCAGGGGTCACTCACCAGGGAGAGACACTGAAATCTCTCAGCACACACCCGAGATGGGAAACCAAAATCCTGGTTTGGGGCTTTTTCAGTTGCAGGGGGTGAGCAGGGTTGCTGTTCATGACTCAGTTAACAGCATAAGGAGGGAACATAACACTGTGCCTGCTTTGCATGCCTTGTCCTTTCTCTATATTGGGATTCCATTAGTTACTCCCTAAACATGCCTTTGTAAGTCATTGCTGCCACATCCAAGGGGAAGCATCCCTGTTGTGTCCAGTAGGTGTGCTTAGGCCTGGTTGCTCCAAAGAAGTCTCATGTAATGTGTGCTCCAACCTCTTTTTCCACTCCCTGTGTCCAGACTAGGGCACACTGTAGACTTCATGAACATCTCAGCACATTCATTTCTTGTAGAGGTAGAAGGTAGCTCCAGGTGATGGTTCATTTGACCCCTTTGTTCAGAAAAGGGAGGGAGGTGGGAGGAGAGCATTTCCTGTGTCTGAGGTTTTATGTCTGGCATGAATCAAAGCTGCGTTTGAACCTTCCCTCTGAACACCCAAGGGAAGTTCAGACCAAGTGCCAGGACAGGTTGTTTGCTTTATTTTTGTGAGTAGGTGTGCACTGCAGCCACTGAGGTTCCTGGAAGACTGTGGAAGATATTGGACAGATGAAGGGACAGGTATGAAGAAAGCTTGGCTGGCACTGTACTGATTTAAGGATTCTTGTTGTCAGAGAACTTACCACGTCCCCTGAAAACCTTTTTATGGAGCAGATGAAACCAACCTGTTTGTTGGATGGAGTTGTGGGTGTGAAGTGCACCTGCTGGACCCTGGGTGTGTAGTTGCACCCCAGGTTAAACACAGCTGGAGGACTAGACAAGCATCCTCAGCCATTCCTCAGCAGTCTAAAAAGCATTTTCTTGCAGGTGTTGTGCTTCTAACGAGCATCCCTCACCCTGGCAGTGCTGTCCTGTGCCTCTGGTTTGTTCCCAGCTCCTTCAAAGTGTTGTTTGCAGTTGAGGTAACTTGACTGTGGGATCTTGTGCCTCCAGCTTTTGAGTCCTTTGTTAAGCTCCAAACCCAAGTCTTTGTCTTGCCTGGATACCGATGTGTTTGGGCAGGTATCAAAAGGTCTGGCTGCAG
Source organism: Serilophus lunatus (assembly GCA_013399895.1). Taxonomy (NCBI): domain Eukaryota; kingdom Metazoa; phylum Chordata; class Aves; order Passeriformes; family Eurylaimidae; genus Serilophus; species Serilophus lunatus. The sequence continues at coordinate 23,797 of VXBA01004452.1, read as the reverse complement.
ATGGCCTGTCTAATTCCTACGCTGAAAGGCTGGGGGAGTATTTCTGTTTGAGAGGGGTTGTTCCCAAAAGCTGCTGTAGCACTTTCAGTTGTTCCAAAATGCTGCCTGGAACAAGTCTGCCTGGGAAGCTGCCTCCCTCAGGGCACTGAGAAGCCCTTACTCCTGGTCATGCTTACTCTGAGCCACTTGGGAGAATGCAACCCTTGGGTTTTTCAGGAGAGGGTTGTATGGTGTGCACAGCGACCCAATTATCTTTTCAGTGTGGGAATCCATATTTTCTGCAACACATTTTTTCCTTGGCTGCCTGTGGCTGTCAGAAAACATGAAATTTATACTCTTTGAGTCAAGTTCTTGTTCACAATACAAAGTAAAAATACTGAAGAATTAGGTTTATGTGGTGTTCATACTTTAAATCCTGAGGGTAATATCAGAGGCTCTTGTATTTGATCTACACAGTTCCTGTGAGTATTTTTTGCCATTTTATTGCACTGCCCTATCAAGGGAGTATTATTTATATGATATAATCCTCATTTGGTTCCAGTTTATTAAATGAAAGGAATGTGTTAGGCAGTCAGTTCTTAAGAGGTCTGGAATCTGGACTGTAATTGAATCCATTCCCTCTCAGCTAATTTATGTAATCTGATGAGAAACAAGTGTAGTACAATTTGTTCAAAGACAATGGAGAATGGAACCATACCAAAATAACGTTCTTTGAGTGAAGCAGCAGAGCAAAAGGCCAACCTTGGGTTCCCCTCTTCTCCCATGGGATGTACCTGAAGCATCTCTCCTGGTACAGGGGGATGAAGGGAGGTCCTGCAGTGGAATTGTTCCAGTTCCGTGTGACCTCCTGCCTGGTCCATTAGTCTCCCATGTGCTAGATACCAGGCAGTATTTGTGATACTGTGCACTGTGTAGGGTTTTGTCCTCATGCTTGGCTTGTGGCTGCAATGTTTTCATTTGTTATTGCTGGTGTGCACACTCTTTGCTAAAGCAGAGCCAGGTGACGAGCCATTTCACTGCTCATTTCACATGGGTCCTGGATTCTCCACCGACCCCGTGGCCCGGGGTGCCTGGCTGGTCTCCTGAGCAGTGAAACTCGTTGGGTTTTGGCCCCAGGAGGGCACTGGTGGGCTCTGTGAGCACCGCCTCTGCCCCTCTCCTCTGGAGTTCAGCCGTGCCCAGGTCACTGCCCTTGGCACACGGTCAGTAACTGGGCCTGGGGTTCCCTCCCGTTGTATTCTCGGGGATATTTGGAGATGCCACGTGTTCATCTGGGGCTCAGCCAAGTAGTGGCCAGCAACCTGTTCCCAAGTGGGTTTCAGAGCAGTTTCCAGAGGAGCTGTGCTGCTTCCTCCCCTATGTGCCCAGGCCAGAGCTGAAAGGGTGGTGGGGCTCAAACCAAACTCCAGCAGTGCCTCTCTAGCAGCAAGGCAGCAGTTTCCAAAATGTCTTGGGGAGGATTACACAGACTTTGTCCCCGATTGCCATGCTGCTTGTAATGTTGTGTGGTAAAAGAACTCAAGGTTGAGAAAAAACCACCTTCCTTCAGTATCCCGGTTTTGTGAGGACTTCGCTTTGGCTGATAAGTGGCATGGTATCTCTTAGGCAAAAGACTCAACATGTGAGGAGGGGCAGTACCTTGTTTTATAGTTTACAAAAAGTGTATGTGTGTTCTTTCAGTACGTTCAGACTCCACGTCTGCGTGTGTGAGAAGGAAAATCCATTGCTGCCAACTGTGTAAATGTTTAATTTGGAGATGTGTGGTTCCACATCTGGCTTGTATTTAAATGCAGCAAATATTACTTTTCACTTTTAATTTCTCTCTGTTTTTCAATTCCGACTTCGATCTTGTAAGAAAGATCAAGTCTCTTCAGAGGAAGGATGGGGTTTTAACTGCTTTGAACAGACTAACCAAATACATTTGAGATAGGGAAAAGGAAACTACAAATCACTAAAATCTTAGGGGAGAAAACGTTGTAACTTGGGGAAAAAGCTATCCTGCTCTCCCTGTATTGACTCTAGAAAGAACAGAACAGAAGGAAAAAGATCTGTCTCAAAAGAGAAAGTTTGGTGTTACAAAGACAAGTGCCTGTCTGGAACGTGATTTGGGTTGAAGCTTCTGTGTGCAGTTTGGGAATCAGGAATGATCCAGGGCTGTGTACACGTGCAGACAGTGTTATCATGCACAGACAGATGCTGAAGGCAGAGGGACCTAAACACAGTCGCTCGGTCTCCTCTTGCTGGTTCCCTGGAAATAAAGGGAAGGACTTTGCAGGAGGTCTCTGTGTGTTCACTCACTCCAAAGGAGCTCTGCAGGCCACAGGGTCACATCCTCTGTGTTGACAATTGGTGTTAGGTGGCTGAGGGTGCAGGGTGTGGGGGGACAGGGGCTGCAGCACAGCCATGTGGGCACACCTGCCCCAGCTCTGCTTTGCACTGTGGCTTTTTGGTCTGGGCATTGTTAGCTGGTCCCAGGCACAGAAGGGGTATTTCTAAACGGGCAGCAGTGTCCTTCAGCTTTGTGACTCAGCTCAGGACACCCCGTGCCATGGATCTGGTGCCTGGTGTCCACACGTTGGCCACAGCCCCGTGTGCCAACCCTAACCCTAACCCCCACACTAACCCCAACCCCAACCCTAACCCTAACCTGTGTCTGTGCCTGGCTGAAGAGACCAGAGGCTGGTTCTTGATGGCTAACTTGCAGGGACCAGAGGTATTAGTGAGGGAGGGATCTGCTTTAACTCCTTGGGGAAGCTTTCCCTTACACTTCCCAAAGCAGAGAAGAGCCCCTAATGAGTTCAGGGTGACTCGGTGATTACTGGCTTTTGTGGCTGCATTTTCCAAGCACTGCTGTCTGAACTATGTCGGTAATTACAAGATCCAGCAAAGGATGGATGTGCAACTGCATTTCCCACATCCTTGGTGAGGTCTGAGCAGTCAGGGTCTTGAAATAAACAGTTGGTTGAAAAATTCCTCAGTACCATGAGCTGAATCTACTCATCTCCTGTGCTGCAGAAGAGGCCTGAAAGTATTTGATTGCGTACAGAACAGTCCTTCAGTTGAAAGTCCTTGTTCAGTATCACTGTGTTTTCCCTTACTTTGGATTGTCGTGGTGCCATGTATTGGTCGTTTCTTCTGTGTGATGCCAGTTAATACTACTTTGTACAGAAATATCTTGTGATGAGGCTGAGGACCCCTGAAATGAAAGCTCCCGACTGGAGGAAGCTTTCTTGACTGGAAATCTGTCCCCAAGCCCCACTGTGAGCTGGCCTGCATTCTAAAGGAAAGGTTAATTTTCTTAGACCAACAGGACAGTGTGTAAGAGCAACCTCAATGATGTGTTACCCCCTCCATTTGCCTGAAATGTCACTGGGGGTTGTTCCCAGCCCTGAGCAGACACAAGTGCAGTGGACATGCAGAACACGAGGTAACCACTAGAGAAACGTTCCAAGGACTGACAGCCCCATGAAAGCTTCCTATGTATGTTCTTAACCCCTGTGGCTTTTTAGCAGAAATGATTGCAGACTGTCCAGCCCCAAATTATTGCTTGCTGTGAGCATCACGTGAATGGAAGTGTGTCCATTCTCTTCTGGAAGGAGATTCTGGTGTTGTCTCCAGCTGTGACATTTACTGCAGGTGCAGAGTTTGCACACTGCTGGAAGGGAACTGGTCTGTGGATCTCTGCATCTCTAGATTTTGGACCAGTGGGGAGAGTTGTGGGTATTTTTCCAGCACATCTGAACTGTATGCATGAGTGGGGGGGGGGGGGGGGGGTCGAC
>VXBA01004452.1:0-19990 GCA_013399895.1 Serilophus lunatus | reverse complement strand
GGGGGGGGGGGGGTTGTCTACAGATTTTATCAGCTTGTATATGTTTTTTGATTCTTTTATATTTCTTTAGCACCCCACCACAATCATTGTTTTGTTCTTTTTATGTGGAGTCTGGAGCTTTGGTCTTGCATCAACTTTGGGAGCTCTTGTGGTGGTGGTTGTTTTGGATCATAGAATGAAGCTGGATGGGAGCACGAGATTTGTGGTGAACAGCTCTGTCCTGAGCCACCAGCAGAATCGCAAAGGACTTGTTGTTATTTAATGTAAAAGACTCGGCCATTAGTTGTTCTCCTCTTGGCCATCAGTGGAGGAGTTAGTAGGGGAAAATGCCCCGTGAACTCTGATTCCCTCAGTGCAGAAATCAGATTGCAGATGACTCAAACCTTTGGGCAGTTCTCTGCAAGGCAGGCAGGGACAGGCAGTGCAGGCCAAGGCACAGCTCCCACTGCAAAGAAAACACAAACACAGGTGCTGAACGGACTGTGGCCACGCAGACGAGCCGCGTGTCAGAGCGTGGCCTTGCACAGAGGGGAACATTGCTCTTGTTGTTTGGCTTTTGTTCACTCGGGGTGTGTTTTATTTCAGCTCCGCTCCAGGCAGAGTTATTAAAGATCCCACAGCACAAGTTCTCTGTGATGAGAGAAACATGTGATCCCGGGGCCCCCCGAGAGAAGAAATTCTGTTGGAAGGCCCCTCCAGTGGGAAGGCTGCTGCTTGGCCACCTGAGCAAACAGGCAGCCTGGCCAGCCAGCCCCAGAGGGCCAGCCCGGGGGCTGCAGGGGGTGGCTGCACACAGGGCTGTTTGCCATGGCCATGCCAGCCTGCCCTGCCCTGCCCAGGGCTGTCGTCTGCCTGTGTACATCTCCTGGGGCCGTGAGGAGCACACTCTGTGCAGTCCAGCACTGGGGGGTGACCCTGCTCAGTGCCCTCCTGTGTGAGCCACGGGCTGGGCGTGGGGCTGGGCGTGGAATCCATGTGCCAGGGGGGCAGGGCAGGGCAGGGCATGGCCCGCGGGGAGGAGGGGGGGTTTTCAAAGGCAGGAGCCCTGGCAGAGCAGAGCAGAGCAGAGCAGACAGAAGCACACCTCAGACAGCCCAGCACATCGGGGCAGCCGAGGTGGAGCTGCTGGGGACTCTCCAGGTGACAGCCAGGAGAGCTGGGTGTGGGAGCTCTGCACTCTCTGTGCACTCTCTGTGCAGTCTCTGCTGCTGCAGGGAGTGAATTCTGCAAAGGCTGAGAGCCAGGCAACTAATAACGTGAGTGAGGGATTGGCCTTCACATGCTGAACAGATTTTGCTAATATCACTTTGTTATGCAAATATGTAATTATTTCATTTCCCCCAGAAGGAGTATTTGCGGTTTCCTCTGCCCTGGGACTTCCGAGTGCTTGTGTGGAGGGAGCCAATAACTGAAGTTACCAGGTTGTGCATTATGTGGCAAGCTCTGGAAAAGCAGAAACCTGGAAGTTTTTGGTGGAGTTTTTAAGTGGCACTTTCGAAGGGACTGGTAGAGGATGGTGAAGGCTGACCCTGACAATGGCTCAGGAATTGCTCACCATTTAAATAAACTTAATTTAGATTGAGGCCTGCTGTATGCCTGGGGCAAAGGTATTAAAAGGCCAGGTTGCTTCACAGAGCAGAGAGTCCGTGGTGGATTGGGATGGAGCTGCAGTAGCACAGAGCTGCTTGGGCCTGGCAGGGAGGGAGCAGGGTCTGCTGACCCACCTGGAGCTGCACTGGCTCCAGCTGGGAGGGGGGTATCTGTGGATAACCCTGGTTTACAGCACTTGGGTGGAAGAAGCAGAAAAGGAATAGCGGAGAAGGAAAAAGGTCAGGTCTGAGGGTTTGTCAGCCGTCACTCACTTTGGAGAGGAGCTCCCTGTGTGCTCTGCTTTGCTTTGGTTTGGGCACTCACAGGGGTCTGGCATTTACATATTTTTAATCTTTGGGAGCTGCAGTTCTTGTAGTTTTTGTCTAATCCCCCTTTGCATGAGAATGGTGTCAGATACACACTGTCTCTGAGGGGTTGTTCTTTTTTTTAAATTTGTCATTCTTGATTTACAGGGATCTGATCTCAGGAGTCAGGCTGCAGCTTGGAAGAGGTGTTGGAGATACGCAGAACATCACATCCTAACAGCACATTAGTGGGTGCTGTAGGTATAGAAGAGGACTCAGTTATGCCTGTTTTATTGAAAGAGCTGTGGTGTGTTGTTGGTTGGGGTTTTTATTTTATGTTGCTTTTTGCCACAGTAGGAAATAACGTGACTGAAGCTGAAATAACAATTCCAGTATTTCAGTTGCATAAAGATTCTTCCTTGGGATTGACAGTTCTGCCATGGATATGAGCCAGAGACTGCTGCTTTTGCTGAATTTTGTAGTTATCAGTGTAAATCATTTTGTTTCCTTTCTGCAGGGATCTGCACTGGTTTTGTTACTCGTGTCCAAAGAGTCAATCATGCCTTAGTGTTTTAGTTATGAACGTTCACCTGTACAGTGTGTTTTCTGTGTTGCACTAATGTGCATTTCTTACATAGGGAAGTGAAAAGTATATAAAAATCACTACTGTGCTGTGGAGAACATGCTCTTTCTTCCCCACCTGCTGGTGGGCACTTGCCTCTTGTAGTTACAACCACGTAACAGTACTTGCTGCCGATCTTAAATCCAGTGTCATTTGAGAGGCAGCGCACCACGTATCGTAGTGTTATGTTTGGGACTGGATAATGATACACTTTGCTGTAGCCTGTGCTGGAAATACTGTGTGCTAAGCATATACTCATCGGCAGGCCATTCTTATTATTTCCCTTCTTTCAGTTAGAAACCAAGTTGTTCTTGTGAACCGACGCGTTTATAAAGCGTGGCAGTGCAGCGGGGCTCCTGTGCCGCCTCTCTCGCGTGTTCCCCGCCCGGTGTTGGGCCGGGGCGCCCTTGGGGCTGTGGGTTTGGGAAGGCTCGGTGTTACTTACGTACCACGGAGTGTTGTGTGATGATGCTGTGGCACCGGCAAGGGTGATGAGGCATTTCTGCCCTTTTGGTGCTGAAGGGCAGCAAATGCAGGAGACGCGCGCGATTGTCTGGGCTGAGCAAGGGAGAGCTGGCCGTGCCCCGCTGCAGCGGAGGCAGGATTCACGGGCGGGATTTCCCTGGATGCGGGTCTCTCCCCGCGGGCTCCAGACACCTCTGGCAGCCCTGTGACGGAGGGGGAAGCCGAGGGTCTCCGGGCGTGGCTGTTCGTCCAGAGAACCCTGGAGCCGCCCGGGGTGCTGCTCTGTGCCCAGCCAAGGCCCGAGGGCGTTCCGGGGGAGGGAGGGCATCGCGGTGCGACTCGCGGGGTTTGTTTCATTGCCATCACGTTATGTATTGTACGGCTTTACAGAAGGGCTGGGTGGAGGCGGGCGAGGGACCGTCCCCCACCTCGCTGGGGGACGGAGTTTGCGGAGCCTCCCCTCCCTCCGCCCCGGCGCTGCGCTGCCCCGGGGTGGCGGCGCCCCGCAGCCGGAGCGGGGCGGGCGGGGCCATCGCCTCCTTTACACCCGCACCGGGCGGCTCTCCCCGGCTCCGCACCGCCGCCTGTCCCCGACAGCACAACCCCTCGTCCCCCGTCGGGAAGGGAAGGCGGCCGGNGCAGGTGAGGAGGGCCCGGGGCAGCGGCTGCCGGCGGCGGACCGGGTGGCGGAGCACATGCTGCGGCTGTACGAGCAGTACCGCGGGGGCCGGGACCCGCCGGCGCCGCCGCTCCGCCGGGGCAACACGGTGCGCGGGTTCCGCCCGCTGCCCGCAGGTGAGTGCGGGAGGCATCGCGGCGGGGTGCCCGGAGGAGGGTGAGGAAGCGCTAGAGAAATGTCGCTTCCCGAGCGGGGACTGTTGTGTGTTTTAAGGTATTCTGTTTACGTCGTGTCTCGTGTTTTGATCCTTGCCGTACTGCCCCAGCTCTGCCCGGCGCATCGCCGCCGTGCGACAGCCGAATGCAGGGGCAGGGAGGAGGCAGAGTGATTGAGATGTTGTCTCCGGAGCCTCCCGCTAGCGGTGTTTTTGCATGTGCAGCTTGTGTTGGAGCTGAGGGCTGATCTGGAGGTGAGGGAGCCGTGGCACGGTTTGCCGATCCTTCAGCCTGTCAGCAGCATTCTCACGCTGCCAAGTGGTGATGTAGTACTGGCAATTAGAGGCAGTGGCACATGAGTTCAGCTGAAGCAGGATTTGAGCGTGGTGAATGCTGCATCTCGGCATCTTTGGCAGTGCCACTTAGATGTCTCTGTGATTACGGACTGGCATGTGCGGGTGGATTAGTGAAAATGTAAAATAATTTTCCATAAGATGGGTGCGTGTGGAACATGCCAGCATGTCCTAGCAGCAAGGGAAGAAGATGTCTCTGCCTTGGCACTGCTTACCCTCACTCCCCTGTTCTGCTCTTTGTGCACCTTTGTGCTCTGCAAGGGTTGAATTGAACTGTCAGAACCCCAGCGTGACCGTCGCTGGGATGTCCTTCCCAAATCTTGTGCATCCCAAAAACCTTGGGATGAGTATGACAGCTGTCTTGCCACGCACAGCAGCCCCATTTGCCCGTCTCTTCATTTCACCAGTGGACTGACCCAGAGGCGTTTTTTGTGGACAAGCGTCTGTCAGCGAAACAGGGTTGTCAGGGAGTTTCAGTGGCCTGCCTCGATCCCTCCCTCTCCCAGGGAAGAGAGCTAGGTGCCAGGCTTTCTTTAGGTTTCTGTGCAGGTCTTTAGTTCTTGATTGAAATCCTATGGTCTTTTTGATGATATTTGTCCTCTCACTTGACACGGGGTGGCAGCAATCCTATGGACACAGTGCTTGCTAATCCCTTTCCTCCTCTGCTACTTCCACACATCAAGTGCCAAAGCAACAAATTGGTTTTAAGTTTTTTCACACTTTAACAAGTATCTATGCAAAATATTTTACCAGTTAGCTGTTGCCTTTCTCTCGCCATAGGCAGCAGCAGCGGCAGCTTGTCTTGTGTGGTTATTGGTGGCAGAAAAGCATATTTCCAGAAAACCCTTAGGTGGAATGTTCCTCAGGGCAGTGGGTGGAATGGAAAGGCTTTTTCTGGTTCCTGACCCCTTCTCTGTGCCCAGCTGCCTGGCCAGCCCTGGGATCAAAGGGCACACCCACCGTTATTCCCCTTTGGAGGTACTTTGTCTCCACATCCTCTGAGTTGACTCTTGCGCTCCTTTGCTCCAAATATTGGTCTCGCACGAGCTCCCCATCGTCCTTAATGGGGCTGCACCAGTTACTTTTAATACAGTGTGTTACTGTTGCTCCTTCGTGTTTTGCCCTCCCTGCCATGAGCAGAAGCTCCCCAAGAATCTGCCTGTTTTTCCTGCATCTCTAGCNCTTGCTGTAGCCTGTGCTGGAAATACTGTGTGCTAAGCATATACTCATCGGCAGGCCATTCTTATTATTTCCCTTCTTTCAGTTAGAAACCAAGTTGTTCTTGTGAACCGACGCGTTTATAAAGCGTGGCAGTGCAGCGGGGCTCCTGTGCCGCCTCTCTCGCGTGTTCCCCGCCCGGTGTTGGGCCGGGGCGCCCTTGGGGCTGTGGGTTTGGGAAGGCTCGGTGTTACTTACGTACCACGGAGTGTTGTGTGATGATGCTGTGGCACCGGCAAGGGTGATGAGGCATTTCTGCCCTTTTGGTGCTGAAGGGCAGCAAATGCAGGAGACGCGCGCGATTGTCTGGGCTGAGCAAGGGAGAGCTGGCCGTGCCCCGCTGCAGCGGAGGCAGGATTCACGGGCGGGATTTCCCTGGATGCGGGTCTCTCCCCGCGGGCTCCAGACACCTCTGGCAGCCCTGTGACGGAGGGGGAAGCCGAGGGTCTCCGGGCGTGGCTGTTCGTCCAGAGAACCCTGGAGCCGCCCGGGGTGCTGCTCTGTGCCCAGCCAAGGCCCGAGGGCGTTCCGGGGGAGGGAGGGCATCGCGGTGCGACTCGCGGGGTTTGTTTCATTGCCATCACGTTATGTATTGTACGGCTTTACAGAAGGGCTGGGTGGAGGCGGGCGAGGGACCGTCCCCCACCTCGCTGGGGGACGGAGTTTGCGGAGCCTCCCCTCCCTCCGCCCCGGCGCTGCGCTGCCCCGGGGTGGCGGCGCCCCGCAGCCGGAGCGGGGCGGGCGGGGCCATCGCCTCCTTTACACCCGCACCGGGCGGCTCTCCCCGGCTCCGCACCGCCGCCTGTCCCCGACAGCACAACCCCTCGTCCCCCGTCGGGAAGGGAAGGCGGCCGGTCCGGACAGAGGCGCTTTCCTGCGCCGCGCTTTTACCTTCCCCGAAAGAGAACGCCCCGTCCGCGGCCGCCCCCGGGGCGGGATGGCGTCGCTGTCCCGCTGGGCGCTGTGGCTGTGCCTGGGCTGGGGCTGCCTGTGCCTGGCCCGGGGCCGGCCCGGGGCCGTGCGGGGCGGCCNATCGCCGCCGTGCGACAGCCGAATGCAGGGGCAGGGAGGAGGCAGAGTGATTGAGATGTTGTCTCCGGAGCCTCCCGCTAGCGGTGTTTTTGCATGTGCAGCTTGTGTTGGAGCTGAGGGCTGATCTGGAGGTGAGGGAGCCGTGGCACGGTTTGCCGATCCTTCAGCCTGTCAGCAGCATTCTCACGCTGCCAAGTGGTGATGTAGTACTGGCAATTAGAGGCAGTGGCACATGAGTTCAGCTGAAGCAGGATTTGAGCGTGGTGAATGCTGCATCTCGGCATCTTTGGCAGTGCCACTTAGATGTCTCTGTGATTACGGACTGGCATGTGCGGGTGGATTAGTGAAAATGTAAAATAATTTTCCATAAGATGGGTGCGTGTGGAACATGCCAGCATGTCCTAGCAGCAAGGGAAGAAGATGTCTCTGCCTTGGCACTGCTTACCCTCACTCCCCTGTTCTGCTCTTTGTGCACCTTTGTGCTCTGCAAGGGTTGAATTGAACTGTCAGAACCCCAGCGTGACCGTCGCTGGGATGTCCTTCCCAAATCTTGTGCATCCCAAAAACCTTGGGATGAGTATGACAGCTGTCTTGCCACGCACAGCAGCCCCATTTGCCCGTCTCTTCATTTCACCAGTGGACTGACCCAGAGGCGTTTTTTGTGGACAAGCGTCTGTCAGCGAAACAGGGTTGTCAGGGAGTTTCAGTGGCCTGCCTCGATCCCTCCCTCTCCCAGGGAAGAGAGCTAGGTGCCAGGCTTTCTTTAGGTTTCTGTGCAGGTCTTTAGTTCTTGATTGAAATCCTATGGTCTTTTTGATGATATTTGTCCTCTCACTTGACACGGGGTGGCAGCAATCCTATGGACACAGTGCTTGCTAATCCCTTTCCTCCTCTGCTACTTCCACACATCAAGTGCCAAAGCAACAAATTGGTTTTAAGTTTTTTCACACTTTAACAAGTATCTATGCAAAATATTTTACCAGTTAGCTGTTGCCTTTCTCTCGCCATAGGCAGCAGCAGCGGCAGCTTGTCTTGTGTGGTTATTGGTGGCAGAAAAGCATATTTCCAGAAAACCCTTAGGTGGAATGTTCCTCAGGGCAGTGGGTGGAATGGAAAGGCTTTTTCTGGTTCCTGACCCCTTCTCTGTGCCCAGCTGCCTGGCCAGCCCTGGGATCAAAGGGCACACCCACCGTTATTCCCCTTTGGAGGTACTTTGTCTCCACATCCTCTGAGTTGACTCTTGCGCTCCTTTGCTCCAAATATTGGTCTCGCACGAGCTCCCCATCGTCCTTAATGGGGCTGCACCAGTTACTTTTAATACAGTGTGTTACTGTTGCTCCTTCGTGTTTTGCCCTCCCTGCCATGAGCAGAAGCTCCCCAAGAATCTGCCTGTTTTTCCTGCATCTCTAGCAGGAGGCCTCGAAGCAATTCTTCAGTGATCTCATTAGCAGTTTAAGGTTACAATTTAACCTGACATTTTCGGGAGGGGAACAGTTTCTTTAATGAAACACAGCTCTCCAGTGTTGCTGTGGAACCTTCCTGTCCTGAAATCTCCTGTGCATCAGGTGTCACCACCAGGCTGGATTATCAGTGGTTGGCTGCTTGGGCTGTGGGTTTTGGCCTTTGGTTGTGATGAGGGTTTATGTGGTCATCTATTCGGGCAGGTTTGTTTTCAATAAATCTTGCTAAATTTTCTCACAGCCCAGCTGTTCAGTTTGAAGTGCTCAAAAGAGGAACCTTTGATTCCCATGACAACGCCGAAAAGAAACCTCAGGCCCCAAATCCAGGAGGAGTGAAGTAAGGATGTACATCTTTCACAGGGTGTTTAGTCACATTCCAGCCCCCCGTTCTCTCTCATGGACTTTACTGCTCCGGTGTGTTCCTGTGTATTTGAGTCAGGGGATGTTCAGCCCATGGTTGTTGTGGCAGCTCTTGCCATGGTTGGAGGACATTTCTGGGATGCCAGTAGCAGCCTAGGTGTTGCTTTAGGCAGGCCTTTGGCAGGACTTCCCCCACGGGTGCCACAGCAGTGAGTGTTTTCCTTTCATCCCTTGTGACTGTAGAAGGTCAGGCAATGTGTGAGTTAGAGCTGGGGCAGTTCTGGCAGGGGAACTGCCTGCGCAGCAGGGTCTGCCCACGCTGGGGCTGTTCTCCTGGAAGCCACCTGCTGCCCTTCACAGATTCCCTGGACATGTGCCCATGGCTGCCCAGGCTCTGGGTCTGGAGGGGAGACATGGCACAAAGAAATAAAAGAGAGCAGAGAGATAAAAGACTCAAAAGCAGACTGGGTTTGCTTCTGCAGGCACTTTTAACCCTAGCATCCCTTAAGGAACGTCTCCTGCAAATGAGTAATTTAAAAACTTGAATTGGAAGGTCCCTCTAATGATGTTGTAGTAAAGCTATACAGTGAGAAATTACTTTAAACTCTTTTTTATTGTCTGAATTTCAAGTAATTTCAGGTATTGCATCTGCCCCTAGGCCCATTCTTGTGGTGTGTGAACTATGTTCTCCTCCCTTTTGAAAGGCCTTTCTTTGCTTTGTTGTGGTGCAGAGGGCCCATGCAAACAGGAGGAGCAGAGCACTGCTCAGGGAAAAGAGCACCTCAGCCTGCACAGACCAGTCCAGGCCCACTGCTGGCCCTTGGAGAGCCAGGAACATCAGGGGTCCTCTGCACCTACAGCTTCAAAAACATTCAGCCAGGAGATAATGAAAGTGTGGGGCTGGTTTGTTTGCTTGTTCTTTTTTGGCTTGTTTTTCTTTTTGGTTTGGTTGGTTGTTTTTTTTTTTGGGTTTTTTTTTTTTTTTTTTTTTTTGTTTTTTTTTTTTTTTTTTTTTTTTTTTGCTGTACCCCTGTAAATAAAATGCAAGCACAGTATCCTGGAAGGCAGAAGGAGTTTGAAAAGCATTTAGCTATCCATACCCTTGATTGATTGATTTCAGCAGACAGGCCCAAATCTGCAAACCTTCTCTGAGGCAAATGGGCCCAATCTGTAGGTTTGGCCTCTCGGGACTAGAGCCAGAACTAGAAATTCTCGTGGCTTCTGTCACACCTGCCTTGCAGTGATGTTGTGCTCGTGGCTGACCTGTGCTCACCAGTGCCCAGCCAGTCACAGTTTCTGGAGCACTTCCCTTTAGTCAGAGTGGTGGACTTGCTGCTGTTTTATGTTGAGTTGCTGGCTGCTATGACCTTACCTGCTTTGCTAAAACTCGTTTGGCACCGGGTCCTGTGCTCTTCCAAAAGAGGGGAGCCTCATCCTATATATGCAAATTGGTAACTGGGAGGCACTGGTTAAGAAAAAAGAAAATCTGCCTTCTGAACTGTGTGCCTGTTGAGGACATTGTTCCTGCAAACAGCTCTGAGTGAACTCCTGTAGCCGGGCTGTGAACCCATGGAAACAAAGGTTTACAAAGGAAATGATGATACATTCTTAACTGTGCCCTGGCACAAGGGCACCACTTTAATGCCTTATTGAAATGATGGCTCATGCTGAGTGTATAACTAAGTAGTCCTGGTTACTGCATCCTTTTTCCCCCGCGGGATACATTTGGCAGTCCATAAAAATGTCAGGGCATCCTCTACAAAGGTAAACACAGCACGTGTTAGCAGACTTGTGGTAGCCTTGGATTGGTGCCTGGAAATGCCCTTTGTGACATGGATCTTGCTTAAAAATACCTCTTTAACGGCAGTCACAGAGTGTCCTTGCAGCTGTGGGGCCTGCACCTCTCACCCATTTAAATGAAATGAAACCTTCCCGAGGAAAAGGTGCATTTGTACGTGTTTTAAAGCTGAGTCTTCCTTGGCATCATTGTTAAGGATAATTCCCAGCCTGGGCAACACTTATTTCAGTGCATTGCTGACATCTGGGAGTCGAGTGTCTGTGTCACACAGGGATGGATGTACTTGACACAGTGTTCCCACATTGTGACAAAACCCCAGGTCACACAGTGTGGATTTTCTGAGGCAGAAGTTGGAAAATTCGTGGATACCTGTGCCAACTACTAACAGCTGTTCTGGAGGTGATTTTGCAGATGAAAGACTTACAAACTCAGAGCTGCTGGAGCTTGGAGGTTGTTCTGTAGGAAGACAGCACCATCTGCTGCAAGTGCTTTCTCATGGCATAGGGCTACAGTGGCTGCTGGAGTTTGGCTTGTAATTGGAACTGTAAATTCCTCATGTGTCTGTCCAGTGCCATCTAGAATTCTTGACACACAAAAGCAGCTTGTTTTGTCTTCTGTGACAGTCCAAAGAGGCAGGATGTGTTGTGGAATTCTTAATAGAAATTCAAATCCAAACTTGTCATTCAGCTTACAGCAATGATTAAAGTAATAGTTTCTTTAACAGGTGTTCAGGGGGCACCATAAATTCTGATTCCTAAGACTGATGTACTCAGTGCTTTGCCAAAATATGTATTCACTTTATTAGTGATTATAAACCAAGCAGAGGGCAGGTCCTCCTGTGTGCTTAGCTCCAGTGTAATCAACAGCCAGTTTTGGTTTGAGGAATTATGAGTAGGAAGGAATTCGAAGACATGTTGGGGAGAAGGGTTCTGTCTTTGCACAGTGACCACTTCCTGATTTTCCTATGTATGGGTCAAAGTGTTCATGATAAAAGGGAAAGGGAGGCTGCTCAGGCTGCTGGGATGGGACTGGGCCAGCACAGGGACCATATGGGCTTTTGCCAGACTTGCCTGAGTGGCGTCAGCAGCTGGAATATTGCGGTGTGGAAGCACAGAATGTCACCCAGAACATGAAGTTGTTAAAGTCTCTGGAAGATCACTACTGGAAATTTTGTTTTCTCTTGCTTGGGCAGGGACTTCCCCAGTTCTTTGAGGGTGAGAATGGTGAGGCTGTTCACTTTCCAGTCCACCACCAGGTCTCCAGGCCATCTCTGTGCTTGTCATTTCTTAGAAATAAAAAAAGAGCACAACCCCTCCAAAAAACCTCTCTTGCAAAAATCTGTAAACTAACTTCTTTCCATCCTCTGCAGAGGGCTTTGCCATGCTGTGCTATCAAAAAAGCATTTAATTCCACAGTCCTATGTTTTCCTAATGCACTGGGTTGCTTCCAGCCCTTTGGGGGGCTGCAAGACTCTTCCTTGGCTGTACCATGTTTGACTTGTCCATGCAGCCTGGTTTTACAGCTTCACTTTTGGATGCAGATTTCTTTTGCCCTGAAGGATGGACATCACTGCAGCCCAACCAGGGCATTTCGAAACAAAAACTAAACCTTCCCCCACCACCCCCCAGGCCTTTGTTGCACTCCTGCAGGGGTTCAAGGAGTCCCCAGCTGTTTCCCAGGCCTGCCCAGCCTGTGCCAGGAGCCTGTTCCTGGGTTTGGGCACGGTACCTGTGGTGGGATTGACCTTCCTGAATTTCACAGCTGTGGAAACCTCGGTGTCACCCATGTCCCTCCTCGGTGTGGGCCCATCCCAGTTGTGAAGAACAGCTGTCCTTGGGTTATTTATCCCTGCACAGAGGAGAGGGGCTGTGCCACCCTCACCACTCCCCAGACTTGATTTTGAGTTTGCTTTCTTTTGATTGTAAGTGATGCTCTTGTACCATCTGCCTGCCTTGAGCTGTATTAGTGAGTCCCTTCTAAGCGGTGTGATAATTGAAGTGTCCTGGGTGGAATGTCTGAATGTACCCTGTGTAATTGATTATTCTGGAGGGAAGTTTCAGCTGGGATTAGTGTCAGACTTGGCCAAAGGCTTCTCAGACCGGCCTTCTTGATGACATTTTTAAATGTCCATATTCTTATCTAAGTATTTCTTTTTCTAGGGAGCCCGGAAGGCCAGGAAATGTATGTTTTTAACTTGACATCACTCACAGAGTCTGAAAATGTCCTGTCAGCCTCAGTGTATTATTATATTGGTGATCTGCTGCGTGTCAAGTGGAACTGTTCCCAGCCCAGCAGCTGCTCTCCTCACGGGAAACCTGACTTTCAGATCTGCCTTTCAGTTTGGACCTTCCCTTCTCTTGGGAACCAGACTCGGAGCTTGGGACACTTCCTAATAAACGTCTCCACTGCTTACCCAGACGTCCTTTCCTGGCAGTGGAAGGATATCACTCAGCTCCTGCACGAAGCCAAGCAAAGCAATGAACTGCTGATCAGCGTCGGAATGGCTCTGAGCAGCCATCACCCCTGGCTAAGGGCACCTCCTTGCTGTGAGCCCTACATCCTCATCTATGCCAATGATTCTGCCATCTCAGAGCCAGACAGTGTGGTCTCTACTCTGCGGGGACGCCGTCACCCTCTGCCGAGGGCCCTCCCCAAGGCAGGAAGGGGCGCGGGGAGCGGCCCCGGGCAGCGGCGGAGGAAGCGCTCGGCAAAGCTCTTGTTGCCGCTGCAGAACAACGAGCTGCCGGGAGCCGAGTACCGGCACGGGGAGCAGGAGAGCTGGGCACACGGGAAACCCTACAAAGCCTTGCAGCCACAGCTGGCAGAGAGGGCCCAGAGCAGGAAAAAGGCGAGGAAGGGTCAGAACCCCCCCACGGGGCAGACGCTGCAGTTCGATGAGCACACGCTGCAGAAGGCGCGGCGGCGGCAGTGGGACGAGCCCCGGCGCTGCGCCCGGCGCTACCTCAGGGTGGACTTTGCAGACATTGGCTGGAGCGAGTGGATCATTTCCCCTAAGTCCTTCGATGCCTACTACTGCTCAGGGGAATGCCAGTTTCCAATCCCAAAGGTACGGTCTCGATGGATCCTTTTGCACGGCCTCTTGCTGTAAACACTGCCTTTTCTTCCCTGCATCAGGCAAGGCCTGAGGTGCTGAGCTGTGTTTGGGTCTGGTATACAAGTGATATCTTTGTCTTGTTCCACAAGGGGCAGTGTTTAGAAGAACATAGTCAGGAGGAGCTTTTTCACAGTGAGAGTGATCTCCCTCTGGGATGGGCTTCCCAGGGAGGTGGTGGAGTCGTCGTCCCTGGGTGTGTTTAAGGACAGGTTGGATGATGAACGTAGTGGTCTGGTTTAGATGGTTTAACTGGTTTAGATGGTACAGATGTTAGACTGCTGTTGGGTAGGTTGTTAACCTAGGTAAAGGTTGGACTTGATGATCTCCGTGGTCTTTTCCCACCTTATTAATTCTGTGTAAAACGACAGGCTTGCAAAGGTTATTACAACAATGAGACTTGGTAATTAGGTTTTTTTGCCCAGAACCCAAATTGCTATAAGACATTTTTCCTGAATAGTGTTTATGATGTGCGAACTTGTTACCAACCTGTTTAATAAACATAATACAAGCCAGGTCCAGAAAATTGCTTATTAGGGAGGAGTTGTTTTGCCCCAGGGGAGCCTGTGCTGCCAGACCCAGCCACAGTCGTTTGGCACAGCGCCCCTCAGGATGTGAGGCAGGGCTGTCGCAGGGCACAGAGGTCCTGCAGCCACAGGATGGTTTGGGAGTCCAGCAGCAGAGCACTGCAGCTGTTTGAGCTGTGTGTGTATGGCAGAGAGAACTGGATCTGTTACAGAGCAGCTTACTGATCCCCACTGTGAGCTGGCCTCCCTCAAAGCCATTCATAAATTCGACTCCATGTTCAAATTCAAAATGTTCATTTCCTGCACTTTTTTAATCACAAAAACCCCAAACGACCTCATTTTCCACAGAGAATGAAAAGCTAAATTATGTACAGAGCCTAGCTATGTCTAGAGCTGTGTGTTATTCCTGAGAGCTGCATAATACCTGTGCTACTACTGAGACCATGTTTGCGAAATGATGCTCTGACCATCAGGCAAGAGCAGACTAATCTGTGCCTGTGCTTGTATAATTCTCTCTGGCTGAGGGTGAGCTCCTAGAGTTGGCAGCTGGTGGGTAGTTAAAACCAGAGATGCCCCACACTTCTCACCTCCGTATTTTGTGGCCTGACCCATCCCTTGGTTCCAGTAACTGGTCAGCAGGAGGGAGAGCTTTCTGCAGTCCCGGTTCCGTTCCCCCTGATGGAAGCAGTAGTGGCAAAGCTGGTTATCCTGGGGGGTGTGTCTGAAGGGCCTGTGTCAGTCCAGAGGGTGTTCCATGTCGGGTGGTACCCGTGTCAGAGATGCTTCTGTCAGGACAGGGTGTGTCTGGGCTTTTCCCACTGAGGGCTGAGGCAATGCCTGTTCGTTGCTGCTGAAGCTGGTTCAGTGTAATTCAACATTTGGACAGTACAGATCCCACGTCTGGAGGAGAGGATTTACAAGGAGATGTTACAGGGCGTATTTGGAGACCCAATTTTTCAGTGGTGTGTGATAGGAGCAGCACAGGGAACTATTGATTCACAAGTCCTGCGTGTGTGAAGGGCTCTAAAAAGCAAAGCAGAAGTCTAAAGGCTGAGTCTTGTGCAGTTTTCGTGCCCACCTGTCTTTGGTGCAGGTACTTGAATCTGGAAGGGTTCAGTGGAGGGGGTTCAGAGGAAAAACTTTGTGTTATTTTTAATTTCTATGTCCTGGTTTTTGGTTTTTTATGAGCATCTTCACGTGTTCTGGTTCTGTGACCAAACAGTTCTCTCCAGTCAGATTTGTTTTTTGTTCAGAGCAGACCCAGGTATGTTCCTTTTTACATCAATATCAATGCAGAAAACTTGGTCCTTTGGTGGTTCTCCTCTGGAGGGAAATGTCCCCTTGGTACGAGGTACAGCTGACTGGGGGGCTCAGTTCCTCAGCAGTGCCATCGACTCTGGCTGGAAACTTCCTGTCAGAGGGAGCTGTTCAGCCTGGTTTATTTTCCTCAGGTGCTAAGGTGTTTCAGTGAATGAGTCCCTCATGGAGGAACCTCATGACCAGTCCTGTTTGTAACATCTTCTGCAACAACCCCTTTGTCTTGCAGGCCTTGAAGCCATCCAACCACGCCACCATTCAGAGCATAGTGAGAGCCGTTGGAGTCGTCCCTGGCATTCCCCAGCCTTGCTGTGTCCCTGACAAAATGTCTTCTCTCAGTATCTTATTCTTTGATGAGAACAAAAATGTGGTTCTGAAGGTGTACCCCAACATGACCGTGGAGTCCTGTGTGTGCAGATAACCCCTCCCAAGGCCTTTCTGCAGTGCTGAGGGGAACACTCCCTGTCTGGGGAAGGGCAGGGGTGGCCAGGGCTCTCATCACACCTACTTCTTGTTTGCACTGACAATGCATTTCTTCTGGACCAAAAAGAGAAAACGTACATGAGTCCAAACAATGAGGATGGAAATGCAATGGATTCCAAGGAAAGAGAATGCAAACTTTATTTGTCTGTGACTTTCACCAAGGCAGAAGTCTTTGGGAACAGGACCTGACTGTTTCTGTTGGAATTGAGAGATGAAAAGAGGAATTTGGAAGTTTTTTGAGACTGCCAGAAGGACATACTGATCTATTTTTGTACAGGATTTTGGAAGCAGCGTGAAATGTTCATTCTTACCTGTATTGTTACAGTGACTAATGGAAGAGGACGTTAGAAATGTAATACTCTTCATTTTAAAGCTAAGCTTCTTGCCCCAGGCCATTGAGTAGTGCAGCAAGGAGAGAAATGAAACCTGACACCCTGAAAGCTGTAGATCTGTAACTTAGAGGTGTATTCGTTGTGATTGGCATTTCCATTGTAATTCGGGTTGTCGGGGCACAGTAACCCAGTGGTAAGAACACACAACATGTGGCTGCTGAGGGCACACCCCTGATTTCTCAAAAGCACAGACTCCTCCTTGATGGAAGACTTTTCCTGCTGTGGAAACTCAGCAGGCCAGGGTTACTCGTGAGTGTCACACCCAGTTAAGTGCCTGAGCCACTTGTTCACAGCAGATATTCTAGAACACAGCTGAAAAGGATCTGAGGAGGTTGTAGCCAGGTGGGGATGGGCCTCTTGTTCCAGCTCACGGGCAACAGGACAGAGGTCACAGTCTGAAGCTTCACCAGGGTGGGTTCAAGCTGGATAGCAGGAAGGATTTCTTCACAGAGAGGCTGGTCAGGCATTGGAAGGGATCAGCATCCCTGGAGGAGTTCAGAAACAGCTGCATGGGGCACTCAGTGCTCTGGCCTATGTGGCAGGTTGGTGACCAGTTTTTCCACAGGCTGTGGCCCCTGAACTCGACAGGAGCAGAGTGTCACTGCCAGGGAGCCCAGCAGCCCCGGGGCCACCCCAGCTGTCTGTGCTCTGCAGCAGGGCTGGCCCCAAAACTCGGCAGCCTCAACTCCCAGGGGAGGCTTGGGCAGTTTGCAGGAGACTGATGGTTAGTTCAGCACCCCATTTTGGCTTGTAAAAACAGCGTTTTTAAATAATTTCTCGTGAAAGGTTTATCTTTGTACGGGCTGTCAATCAAAGGAGAATGAAAAACACCCCCAAAAAAGAAAAGTTATTTTCTGTATGGGAAGAAACTTTTACAGATGCTTTTAATTTATTTTATATGTGTGGCCCTCTTGTCCTCTTAATGTGTCTTTCTTTATCTCAGTGCTCTCTTCAAACCCTGCAATTTTCTCTCTGAGTGCAAAGATGAAGTGCCAGGACCAACTGCCCTGTGAAGGACAAAGAACATGTTGTACTACAGGTGGACAGGCTTGCCTGGTCTGTATTTTTTGCCCTCAATAGAAAATACAAAATAAAATCGCTTTCTAAATGAAAATGCATTTTTTTTCTGTGTGGTATTCTGATCTGTCTGAGAACACTGAAGTTTTCCTTGCTTGAAAATTCATGGAGAGGGGTGTGTGCGCGTGTGCGTGCAAACAAGAATAAAAACTTCATAGTGTTTCACATTTTTCTATATATTGAAAATAATAATTAGTTTACACATAAATAGATTTCCAAATAGAACCTTGTACCAACTATATTACACATAGGATCTTAAGAGCATAAGAAATTCTGCATATACGTAGGACTGGAAAATACAAACACCTGAGTGGTGGCCTTTTGGAGTCTTTAGCAGAGGCAATTCCGGGGGAGCTGTTGGAGACTTTTCCAGGCAAATGTGAGACCCTGGCAGTAGGAGCCTCCCCGTGGGCATTGTCCCTTTCCCAGTTCAGCCCAGCAGATCCCGTGAATATTGATTCTTGACTTCCCTTTGTGAGAACTTCATTTCCAACCTGCCCTTGGGGGTGAAATGGGAGTTAAGGTACAGGGGACAAGTAGGGGAAAAGCTGAGGGGATGTGGGCAGGTGAGAATGCACATTGGGGGCACAAAAAAAGAGATACTGGTGTGGTGCACAGAATATACTGGGCATCAAACTTGCTCTGACCTGTGGATGTGCATGAGCCCTGAGGTAAACCGAGGGAGGCAGCAGTGGACAGGTAAGGAACTTTTTGGGGGAGCAGTTTGGGGTAATCTCCACGGTAGAGAAGGAACAATGCAGAGGTAAAAATGAGGCAATGGGTGGTCTGGAGGTAGGGAAAACTTTGGCTGGAAATGTTAGTGTAATCTAGGGGAGAAAATGACCATTTTGAGGTAAACCGAGGCAGTCGGTAGTGGACAGGAAGGGACACTTTTGGGGGGAAAGTGATCTCTCTGGTCTCTTCCAGCCTGGTTAATTCTGCCCCCTGCCCACAGCTCGTCCTTCACCATACAGAAATCCCAAGCAAATGTGATTTGGTTTTAAGAACTTAAAGTAACTTAAAAACAAAATAAATCTCTTCTTTTTCCTTTTAGATGATGGAACTGCCTCTGGCTGTGTGCTGAGCTCTGGCTGCAGGGCACTCCTGTCAGGCCTTAGTGGCTGTGAGTTCATGTCCTTCTCACAGGGGAATTAGGAAGGATTATGAGTTAGATTGCAGAAGTGTTTT
The DNA here is from genome assembly GCA_013399895.1 of Serilophus lunatus. Lineage (NCBI taxonomy): Eukaryota > Metazoa > Chordata > Aves > Passeriformes > Eurylaimidae > Serilophus > Serilophus lunatus. The sequence goes on along the minus strand of VXBA01004452.1, from coordinate 1,857 downwards.
CTGAAACATTTTGAATTCACTGCAATTCCTGATGTCATTTCACCTGCATGAATTCTCTGCATCTCTTCCATCTTTCCAGCTGGGAAAACCTGGGATAATGGATAGTGGAGAGAGGTGACATGTTTAGCTGCAAACTTGGGGTAATTTCAGAGGGACACAACAACTGTTTCTGTAAGGGAACGTGAGGTGCTGTAAAGGGGAGGGAGGTGTCAATTGGGAGGGAATGGCTGAGGCAATTGCAGGGGCCCCAGTGGAGAATTTTGGGAACTGTGAAATCCAGTGGTGCTGTTGATGGAGTTTTGCTTTTGCTAATAAGTAGAATACGCATTATGATGTTGGGAAGTATTAGTAGACATCTGGATGTATTGGTATGGGTGTGTGAAATAGAGAGGCTTTATTAGTAGAGCGATGCTTTCATTAATAAGTAGAATTCATATGATCGTGCTCCAATATATTAGTAGGGTAATTTGGAATGAGACTTTATTTCGATGAATGCTGAGCTTTAATGAGCCCCTCCTACTGAATCCCGTTAGTACAAGGAGACATTGTTTACTCCTTGAAACTTTGAAGAAACACAGGCACCTTTCTGCAATCTCAAGAATTTCTTGGATGGGCCATCAATTGGTCCACCAGAAGATAACAGCACCTTCAGAGCCAATTAAGGAAAGCTCAAGCCAGTTTTTTCAGGAGAGTTGAAAAATTCAAAATGAGGATGAGAGCTCTACTTCGGCCCCGAGACCCCCAAAATGCAATAGAAGACCCTCTCTCCAAATTGCAGAGNAAAGTTATAAAATCCACCTGACCCAAATTCCAGAGAGGAGGAGAAAGGGGAAGTACCTACGTGAATAATATCCCTCCTACCTAAAAGAAATTGTAACAATCCCTCCTGCTTTTGTGACAATTTCAGTATAAAACCCCAACGTGTCTAAAGATCCTTTGCACCTCTGCCTTGGAAAACTGCTGAGTCACTGCTTGCCTTTGTTTTGTAGTAAACTGCATTAAAAATTATAATGTTTGTGGGCTTGTTTCTCACTGAACCTACAGAGAGAGGAGGAGCGGGAGTGAGTTGTGGGGAAAAAGAATGGCTGCTGGTAAGTGCTGAGAAATGTGTTGTTCCCTGAACTACCTCAGAGGGATTTTTCTCCAACTAAGCCCTGAATATTCCAATAGGTTTCAAATGGGAGGAATGAGCTGTGCGAGAAAATCACCCTGAAAATAGCCAGTTGGGATCCTAAGTTTTCCTGAAGTGAAAACCAAGGACAGAGAAGAAAGACTAGGCTTCCAGTAAAGAATTATTTGATGAGTCTAGAAACTTCTGTGTGTTTTACGGTCCCCTTTTTGTTCCTGGAATAATTTGCAATGCAGATGGTGAAGGGTCTGGAGGAGCACAAGCCCTGTGAAGAGTGACTGAGTGAGCTGGTGGATTTTAGCCTGGAGAAGAGGAGGCTCAGGGGAATCATTATTGCTCTCTAGAGTTACCTGAGAGGAGATTGTAGCCAGTTGGGACTCGATCAGATCTTCTCTTTAGGCTGGAGGTTAGGAGAAACTTTTTCACAGAGGGAGTGGGCTGCCCAGGGAGGTGCTTGAGCCACCGTCCCTGGATGTGTTTAAGAAGAGATTGGATGAGGTACTTAGTGCCCTGATTTAGATGATGGGATGGCGTTGGGTAATGGGTTGGGCTGGATGGTCTCAATAGTGTTTTCCAGCCTTGTTAATTCTGTGATTCTGTGAACTGATTCCTTCAAAAATCATCTAACTTTGAGAATTTAAATGGGAGAGGAACTGATGAAAAGGAAATGCAAGGAGAGAGCACGGAACCGCCATGGAATCCAAAGTGGGTCAGTTTGGAAAGGACCT
>VXBA01004451.1:54336-92641 GCA_013399895.1 Serilophus lunatus | reverse complement strand
TGCTTAAACCACCACACCATGGAGAAAATGCAATTTCATGGTATGGGTATTTTGGAGGCGTATTTGCAACAGGGATAGAATGAAAAATATGATCATTCTCAAAATATAAAAAATTATCCTGAAGATTTTGTTTGTAGGAAGGGAATCAGCAGGGCAGATCTGAAATTTTCAAGAAAATGATGATAAACCTAAAAAAAAAAATAAATCTTTGGTGAGTTGCATCTGGGTTTGATGTTTAACATCCCAGCAGAAGTTGTAAATCATGTTGTTTTCCATTTTGCAAAGCCTTAGTTGTTTATGTTTTTTGTATATGTTGCTGATGTTTTCTTTTGCAAAGTGGGCAAAATTCTGGAGGAATGTGCTGTAAATGAATCGAATATGTCTTTTCTTGTTAACAAGAAATGTCTTTTCTGCATATCTAAAATCTTGAAAAGCCACACTGAGCTCTGTAAACCAACTGCAGTGTTCAAACTCTTTGTACTCTCAGACACCTTATTCCACATGCTAGAAACATCAATTATGCCACTTGAAATCTGAGGCATTTTTAGCAATGCTCAGACAAAAAAATCTAGTGTGACTATTGTAATGAAAAAAGTAATGGTTAAGTCCAACAAGTGAGGAAGGATTGCCTGTTCATAAACCATTTTTTTTCCTAAGGTGATAATTCAAAACAGTTATGGAGAACTTTGAGCTATCAGGTGTATAAATGCACATGCCAACTATAGCATTTTTTAATGAGAGAGGGAGCTAAGTCACTGAATCTGTGGCACTAGTGAGAAGAATGCCTTTCTTACATTTTAAGGAAATGTCATCAAGGGTATTGGTCTTATTTGGACAAAAATGCCAAGACTAAGTTGGAAGCCTTTTAATTTTTTGGAAGGCTGGTTTAGAAAATGTTATGTGTGTCAGGTTAATTAGATGAAACTTGTGTAACAATGAATGTTTGCTCTCTCTAAACAGTGAGGGTAATCATTGTGACAAGAAAACCACTCAGAACTTTGTACAACAAAGAGCAAGATCTGCTTGTAGGAAGAGAAGGACACCTTAGAGCAGTAGTGCACAACTTTTTTCAGTTTATAGGGGCCAATTTTTTTTTTTTCTGTTCTTCTAAGGAACCCTGTAATTTAAATTTAAATCAGACAGCATGCCATTTGGATCTTTCAAACTGATAGGACAATGTACTCTGTGAGTTAAATTTTATTTCATGAGGTTATTAAGAATTAAAGAAACACGAAAAACAGGAGCTCAATCCCCTTTTTCCCAGATCAATCTATTCTTGTCAATTCACTTATTCACTATTCAAGTCGTAACATCTCATAACTTTAACCAATGACTCTTAATATTGTGCATGTTTTTGCCTATGATAAAACTGGTTACCTAGTGGATGGTGAGACTGCTAATCCTTCTTTCTCTGTCACAATGCAGCCATCCCCTGTAATACACCAGGAAATATGGAAGCTCCAGCTGTCCAGTGCTGTTAGATCTGCTTCAAAAGCTTTTTGGGTAAGCTGATGTTTTATACCCTCCAGCTTGGAAGTTTGGCTTATAGCCTTTCCATAAGTTAGTGCATTCTGAGGAAATCACGAAACAAAAGATGACAGGTGTAAGAGACAGCACTTTGCATGACCATGGCTGCCTAAAGGCCCTTTAGTTCTTCCTGGCCACCTGTCCTGCCTACCTGGTGGCTTTGACCTAATTACACTGCTTCCAGCACATGTCAGGCCTTAGCATGAGCTGGGTTAGCCAAAATCTAAGCAGGAGCTGAGTGAACAGTCACACAATGAGCCTTGTTTTCTTAGTTACCTTCAGCAGACCACGCAGTACTTCACGTCTGTCCAAAAGTCGCTGACCAAGAGACTGCAAGTCACTGCTCTAACAATTAGAAATTAGCTTCATAAATGAATTGGATAAAGTTCACATTTCTTGCTTCACTGTTGCTCTTAGAAGAAGCCCAGAGGGAAGCAGATAATGGAAAACTCTGAGACTTTTCAGCTGTGTATGGATGATTCTTCACTCCTGTGAAGAGGAAGACCAGAGTCACTAGATTTTTCTTGTTTAAGTGATTCTGCTTAATTCTAGTCTATATTACTAAATGCTCTCTTCTAACTCTTCAGAAATGTAGGTTTCCTATTTAGTACAAGGAATGAACTGCTACCTTTGGATAATGTTTATGTGTAGCTAAGGGGAAATTCTGGAGATGGAAAAGAAATAATTGTGATGATTTTTGGATAGGTGGAAGCACAGTATACTCGGAATATGACTGAAGACAGATACCACAGTCCCATTAAGAAGATTTACATACCATATATATTTTCTTAAGTAAGGTTCAGGAGGGCTAAAAACAGCCACCCAATTACCCATCAGTGAGACCATGCCAGTATTGATGGACCTGTGTGAGGGGGGTCTCAGTACTCTCTTTAATTTTCTGTGCCAGAGTGGACTTTTATTGTCAATAACTGTCTTCAGCTCTACATTCACTTTATGCTTGCTGTCTTTCTTTTCCTAAGAGTTAGTACACCTGTCATGACAGGCTTCTCTAACTAATAAAATACAACCACACAAGTTCTGTTGTGTAAGTACACTCAGCACCTGACTCAATCTCTACAATCATTGCAGATTATATAGTTTGTATGCCAAATCAAGGAACACCTGAGATCTGCTGGCCCTCCTGAGGGCAAATAAATGAAAAATATTAACAAAACCAACACCAAATATTAATTTTTTTGGGGAGAAGAACTGTTTTAATTTGTGTTGCCTCTCAGCAGAGATCTAGTCCTGTCAAAACCAGAATTATTCACTGGTCCTTCTTTCAGTTCTTAGCACTTACAATGAAAAACATTCTCTCTATAGTGCCAGTTGCTCTTTGGCTCTCCAACTTAGCACTAGTGTGATTACAGGCTGTTACATGGAAAACATCAGGAGGCTTTTATGGAACCATGGCTGGGCAAAATTTTCAAATAAATAACTGCTAATCCTAATTATTTTCCCCTTCCAAATGTATGAAAAGATTGTGTGATACCTATTGAAACTTAAGTATTCAGTATTTGTGTGTATAATGGGATATTTCATACATCATTACACTTTATTAATAAGTTTGCATTTATGAGCTACAGGAAACTGGATAGGAAACTGGATTTGCTATTTCTGTATCTTATGGGTTAGAATCAACCTTTATGTTCAATCAGTCCTTTATTTTTCAAATTTATTTTGCTTATCTATTTCCCTCCATTGCAGTTTTTTTACTCTAACTATTTTTTACCTAAGTTCAGGCTTGCATAGACAAAGCTAGGAAGTAAAATAAACTTGGTAATAAACAGACGCTGTTTTAATTAAAAAAATTCAAAAATGTTGGATTCCAGTGATTCTCACCTTCACCATTTATGCATATTAATTCTCTAACTTCTCTTTGAGATTCCAAGAAAATCCAAAGAACAAAATTAAAATAAGAACTTCTAAGAGATTTTATCCTTGAAATATTAATTATTAATGACATATTAAAATTCCTATGCTTTCTATTAAAATTAATCATCAAGACAGCAGAACAAAGAAGAGCCTCTGTAGTCAAAGATATTATACAGGTCATTGTTTTGAATAAAGCTACAGAGTTCTACAATATATATAGGAGTTTTTTAAAATACACTTTACAATATACTCATTTCCTCAAGGAGTAGAAATTAGTTGAAATTTGTTTCCATGGCTGATGTCATCTTTGCATACTTTAGTGTTTTACTGTTGAGGTGGTGAAAATTAATTTTACCAGTTTTTGAACTCGTTGGGGTTTGCATTAAACTGCAACTACAGGCTTAATCTGCTGGGGTTAGGAAGAAAAGGGGGTTAATTAATAGCTATATGCCCATGGCTTTCACTTTCAATTACTACTTTGAATTCTATCTAGGTTGGTTCTTTATTAGAAAAAAAAAATCAAGGCTGATGTGTTCACTCCTGCAAGATGGTTAGTGCCTTCATTTCTCATCAAAGTCATTGTAAAATGAATGAATGCAACAGATTAAGAAATTGAATATTAAATTATTAATTCATTATTCACAGGACTGGGAATCTGTGATGTAGCTAGGAGGATTCATAGGGAAAAAAACCACAGGATACTGTGGGAATTACTACATTTTGGGACATGGAATTGAAATTACAAGGTCAGATCATCAACAAACTAAGCAAGCTCGGGAACTGTAAGAAAAGCATATCATAATATTTGGCTGAAATAAAGGTTTAGATAAATACAATTTACTGCATATTTAGTTTTAAATTGCAAAGTTTGGTGAATTCCTTTCAGCAGTTAAAACTGAACAAATTAATTGCAAGTCGGAGATGTAGATGTGCTGATTCCATGATTAATCTCTGTTGCTCAGTAGCTTGTGCCAGCTGCAAAATAGAGCCAACAAAATATTTATTTATGGACAGCTCATAGAATTGAATTTTTCAGTTGAAGTAATCATATAAAGGCAGATGGGAGTATAAAAGGTTAAATCAAGAAAACATTCTATGGATAGAGACATGAAGGAGAAAAATAAACTGAATGCATCAGTCACTTCAAAAAGATGTTTTAATTATGGAGATTCATGACTGGAGAAAGGTATATAACATTACGCCAACCTAACAAAATTTGTTATCTACTTAATGGAATTCTTTCTACTTCTGTCTTGTAAAATGGTAGGGTCTTTGTAACCCAGATTATAGGAGAAAGTTTTTATCATCATCCAAAGATATCCAATCATTAGAAGCAGTTCAGGCTACATATAATAAAGACTTGTCTGGGTGGATCTTTGTGTCCAGTTGCAATTCCATAGGGCTCTGCAACCCTGCAGGAACTTCAGGGTCAACAGTTTAAAAGTTAGGACACTTTTCAGTAGTCTGTGCATGCAAACCACTCTCTTCTGCAAGATTTTCTTGTCATGAGGGAAAAAACATTTGGAACCTTCATACAAAAAATTCCTTTTCTGCATTATCTACAGATATGTCTTATGACATAGACATCTGAGATACAAATGTCTTGTTTTTCACAAGTCATGATAACTGCCAATAGTTTTGAGATTGCATCAGTCAGTTCTCTGAACATCCTAACATGCATATTTTCAAGATCAACTAAGTGGAAAGTATCAAACTTATCAAGTATTGCCTTTCCTAATCCTTTCTTTATACAAGCTTGTAACTGGGGCTAATTTTATCCTTGCAGTTGTCTGTTTTCAGTGAAGACTAAGTCCTAAAGGCCATTCCCGTTTTGACCTTCCTGAGAGCTGAGCCATTTTGAAGGAGTTATGAAGTGGTTATACAAAATTTAACAATGGAGGTCCTGAGCTCATTTCCACGTCACCAAACTTCAGTCAAAGGAAAAAAACCAGTATATGTACTTCTATTCCTAGTGCTTGTACCCTGTTACCTCTTTTGTGAATCTTTAATACAAAACAACCCATTAAAAAAAATTTAAAGATCAGTGATTCAGCATGCTTGAAAAAAATAAAAATAATAACTTTATAACTAAGTTTTTAAAATTAATTTAGAGAATTTCATGCTATTTTACCACCACCCAGACTTATAATGGTCATTGCAAAAAATATTTCTTCACAGAAAAATCATTTAGGATACTGAATGCATGTAAATTACTGGCACCTCTAAGACAACCACTTAAAACTTGAAATGATTATTTAGAAAATAGGGTAAGTTGCACAGGCAAGTCTTCCAGTAAAAAAAGTGGAAGACAAAACAAAAGTAAAAAGGTAGCTATTTTTCATAAGGGAGAAGAAGAATGAGTTAAAGCATAAAGGTTAACTTGATTGACCTATCTTTCCTGGAAATATGTTGAAATTCATAGTTCAGCAAAATATTTGTTAGCATCCAGAAGACAAGAAGAAGATAAGGACCCATATTCATTTATCAAGAAAAAAGTCACTTGAGACTTACATAATTTCCTTCAGAGACAGAATCATAACTCATTGGAAAGGGAGAAGAAATAGATGTCATAAACCTGATAAAGTTTTTGGCATTTTCTCAGGTGACATTCTTATACACAAAATAGGGAAACATAAATAAAACAGGAAAAAATGTCAGCTCTGTGTGAAAGTATTTGGAATTCTAGAATGAGGTAATCATTGAGGCTTGCTGTCAAAATGGAGGGATGCACAAAACAAGGTCCAACAGATCTCAATATGTCTTGAAATTCTCATTAGTGACTTGGATAGCAGAATAGGGAATATACTTACCAAATTTGTAGCTGATCCTTCAATGATCACCTGATAAATTCAGATTCAGAGTGACTTTGCTGAGACAGGGAAAGGGACCAAGCAGTACAATAAAGACAATGAGAGGTAGAAATCTTACCAAACAATTACCTGTAACAATATAGTCTGGAAAAGGACTGGGAATCAATTTTGCAGAAAAAGAAGTACAGTTAGCAGGACAACATGAGTTAACAATATCATGATCTTGCAAGAAGAACAAACATAATGATGTACATAGATGAGACTGCCTCCATAAGGAACACAAAATAATAATGTTGTTTCACTTACTACTCCATACTTTGCCTCAGTTGGAGTTCAGTGTCCACTTTCCAGGAAAGATATGGAGTTGGGATTACTCAATCTGAAAACATTACCAGTTTTCCTCTCGTTTCTTAACCTTTTGTTCTTTAACTGTTATTATTTTTTTCCCTCAGCCTGTCCATTATTAAATGGACATGCTTGTTTCTTTGGCTGTTGCAGGTCCCAGCCCTACCCCTATCCAAAAAACTCCTTGAGTAACAGCATAGAGCAATTAATGAAATGTAGTCTCATTGATTAAAAAATTTTGTGATTCCTGCACGGTCTTTGCTTCACAGGGAGGCGATGCTTACAGCTCACTCCATAGTGAGCAATGAGTCCTTCACTGGCTTTTAATGTATATTGGAATATAGGCCTTTATTATTTAGTAGCCTTTCAGTGGTGATATTTATGGAGAGCACAACACAGGCATATTCATCTTACTTTAAATAGCTCCATGGATGGAAACCTACTTGATAAATGTCTGGGCAAAAAAATCTTCCTCTCCTAACTGGCAAATTAATGTCACTTGTTAATACTGGTCACAACTTGTTTAATTGAGTTTTATTTCACTGATTAATGCTAAATGAGAGTTAACTATTTCTGACAGCCTAGCAGTACTCTAAATGCTGTGCAACTGTCTCACAGAATTTGCTTCATCTGTAGTGGCACGTTCTTGAGCAGGTAAGAGCCTCTGACTCCCCAGCTGTGAGAGCACCTGCTCTTGAGCTGCTCCTTAGCTCTAGTAATGCACATCCATTAGCCAATACATAGGTCACTGGAGAAGCAGCTGGGGGATTGCACCAGGACCTCCAGATTTGTAAAACTATCTATCTAAGCAGATCTAAGCTCTAATATCAGTAACAACCATTTCAATTCTGTTTCAGCTGCCCTTGTCAAGTTAATGTTTATATTTACTGTTATTTTGGGGTGGGGTGGGGGTGTTTGTCATTTATATATTTCTGAAAAAGATACTTTTCACATTACTGGCAAGGACTTTTGCTGAGTATTTGTTCAAATATTTCTCCTGACAGTCGGAATACCTTCCTCAGTATGTCATTAAACATATAATAACTTTCTTCTTATACTCTGAGTTTCTTGAAAGGGGTTGAAATCTAAAAATATTTCTGGCACAAGCAGTTACACCAGACATCTTAATTATTATGTTTCCAAGGGAATGACAGCCAATGTAAGGGAAGTTGACGTGTATCCCTGCAGCTATGTGCTTTTTATATGTGAACTTGAGGCTATTATAAATTACCTAGGAATGAGACAGGCATGTATATGTTACATCAAATTTACACCAGTTGCCACTTTATATAGTAAGAGACCTAACTCTTTCAATTTGCATTTTCTTTCTGCGCTATTGAACTTACAAATGATCATAGATATTTCGGTCAGATGTTGAAACACTATAAAAGCAGCTCCAGTCTTTGCTATTCTGCAGCCTGATGCCTGACAGTGTCCACCAGGAAGGCAGGACTCAGAAACAAGGAGGAGGAGCAGTGGTGATGGAGCAGTTGTTCAAAAAAAAAAAAAAAGCCTGTTTTCCTTGATAAGCACTGTTTGATTCTGAGGCATTGCCTGTTCTACCTGCTGCCAAGTTCTTTTGTCTGTCAGAGCATGGGAGCTCTGCACCTGCTGCCTCCTGGTTAAATGGAAAAGGAGGAGGCGTTCCCCACACCTCACACTGTGCAGCTTATAGGGGAAAGAAGATTTAAAAATAGATCCTGCTGATCAGGTATTATGTTGCTATGTTGCATTACACAGCCAGTTCAGAAGATATTGTTTCCACAGGAAATATATGACAGGGAAATTAAAAGGAAAAATATTTTAGAGTTGAATATTATGTGTTAGGTTTATTCTGCTAATTTTAAACTCCTCCTAAACAAGAAAAAACTAAGGGAAAACAGGAAAATGCTAAAATGGGTTTCTTTATATTATCATCAAAAATACTGTGATCTCTATATAACTTTGAATAAATTTATTACTAGAGAAAGAAGGAATTATTTGAAAAAATTGCTCTATCATATTTTATGTAAAGACTTCTGTGCAATTTTGAGTAACAAGCAGTTGTCAACAGCAACTGAAACACCACAATCATAAAACAAATAGCTGACAGTCAGTCGCAATTGAGATATATTGATGTCTAATCCTTTCCAACCATTAGAAACTAACTTATCTACTTGTCACTCAATTCACTGATGTTTTCATCACCACCTCCTTCCATGAGGTCCATGAAGCCTGTTCCCTCAGATTTTCAACAAGGTATTAAGCTTGTGTAATTAAGATTTTTTGAATGCATGAGCAGTAAGATTTCTTTTAGTCCAACTATTTTAATGCCCTCTGAATAAATCATGAAGTCATCACTGACACCATGATGGGCACATGTTTAATTTTAGGAGTGTGTCCCTGTAGGGATCTGCAGCCCAGTATTAAAACACTTTCAAAAGGAAATGTAAGAGTTGAGAAGCAGGACTAGTGGGAGAACTGGGATGAATATTATTTCCTATGATATGCATGTGCTCCCCTCTTCTTGTTTTTCTGGAAGGTTTATGCCTCCCATCAGGCTGGAGTTCTCTTTCTTTTCCCCTACTCTTCACAAGCAAAAGGATAGTGATACTGTCACCATCCCTGAAATCTCACCTCTGCCAGGAAACCTCAACAAGTTTTCTTGTAGATGCAACTTCCACTGCCAGTGTCATAAATCCGAGAAAAAAGGAATACCAGGATGTTAGTAGCTGTTAAGAATAATTTAGGGACAGAGTCAATATGAAGTTGAAAGTTCTCCTGAAATACCCAAGAGAGGGGTGAGCCCATAAATGAAGTATCTTTTATTAACTAAAAGTAGGTAATTAGACTTGATGAACAACCCTACTTCCTTTAGTGTCTAAAGACATTGAACTTTCTGCTGGGATTTTAGGAAACTTCAAGCTTAATATTTCCAGTACAAGAATGCTTTAAAACTACTCTAAGATTTTTTTTGCAAAGGTATGTTTTATTAAAGAGAAAATTTTATGTTGTTTATGTCCCTGAAGTAGTGGTAACTTCCATCATCATGTTGTCCATCATACTTCATAGTCTCCAAAGTATCTCCAGTCTCTCTGAGGACCCTTCTCTAATGTCAGTGAGTCGAAAACCAGGATGCCCTAAAGAAAACCAGGCAGGAAATATGTTTCTAAAAAATACTAACAGCTAGCAAGGGTCATTCAATTTCTATGCAGACAGATTCCATAAATTACAACTGCAGTTTATAGATAATGTGAAGTTTGAGAGAAACTTGAGCGAGCAGAAGAGCCACAGATTTTCTGGATCTCAGTCCATTGCTTTTGAATGAGAACCTTGCTATGAGGGAATGTCTAACTGATGTGGCTATATACAAGAATTACATAAGTGTCAACTTCATAGAATAACTGTAGTTTTTTCGGAAAAGTAGTAGTTACTTTTAAAAGTGGATTGGTTTGTTCTTAAGGGGTGTTATTTCATTTTTCGCTGATGAAACTTAATCCAAACAAATCCAGCAGGCAGCCAGCAGGCAGAAGAAGCTCCATGAATTTGTCTTGGCTATGTCCGTTCCCATGTGCACAGGGAGCAGGCTGGTATCTGGCCCTTCCAGTTTACAACCAAAGAGCTTCTTTCCTTGACAAAATTTCTGTTCCCAAGTGGTGATTTGGGGAGAAAATAATTAGCAGTCACCCCCTACTCACTTTGCAGAGGTCTTGGACAATTAAGTCCTTCTGAACATACAAATATATCATGACAGCAGAGGGAGAAGGAAGGTTTTATCTGCGTTGTCAGTGGCTCTTTCATCCAACCCTGTCACAGGCCACCTGCTAACACCAGGTTTGGGCAGCCCTGTATGTCACAACAGCACGTGCTGGACCAGTGGGGGCACTCCAGGTCTTTGTTTGATGAGAAATGCTATAAATGTGTGACTATCAGGGACAGCTCACAAGGTACCTTCCATTTCATGCCCACACTTCTCAGCTGAGACTGGTAGAACTCCCAGGGCAAAGCCAATCATAAACGAGCATGTTGGACTTTGCCTTCAGAGAAGGTGCTGGCAAAGCCAGGGAACTGGTGAACAAGATTTTGTGAAGCTTCAGAAAGATTCAGTTACTCAGAGCAGTCTGACTGCAGATTGCCTGCAGAGAGTGTGCAGACTAGCTAGCTTCTGGCATTGAGGAGGGATATTGAGTAAATATTTAATATATATTATATATTTAATAGATGTTATATATTTAATATTTGCTACAATTTTATAGTATCTGACCTTGCAGCCTTGCCTGTGACTGTGTCATGCACAGAGAGAGGAGGCTGGGAGCAGGAATGTCAAGCAATATGAAACAATAATTCATTGCATTTCTGTCTGGATAAAGACATAATGAGTCTTTACTAGAATTCACATTTGCATGGAACAGAATGTCTTTGGGGTGCCAGTATTAATCTTTATTGTTCCTTTTTACTAACCATGAGAAAATCCTACGTGTATAACCACACATGTACCAGAACTCTCTTTCGGGTATAATTCTTTATATTTAGTTAAATTTTAGTGGATTCACTGATGAAGAGGCACTCTTGGCCTTACTGCAGCAGATAAGAGCTCAGAGACTAAGAATCAACCTGGCTGCATGTAAGAATTAAGTACAGAGTAAGACAAAAAGAAGGCAATATGTCTTTGATCCCAATTGACAGATTTTCCTGTTCCTTTTCAATTTAAAGTTTCTGACCTGATGATCTCATTAGCTGCCTGGGTCATTTCTGTATATCCAGGACAGTGGATGAATTAAAGAGTTTTCTAGCTCTATTTTGACAGGATTTATTGATTTGGGAGAGATTCTCTGTACTTATATTTACAAGCACCACTGGAACACCTGCAAAAAATGTCAAAATAGAGGAAATGTGTCAGTTATCCATGCATTTGTCATTCAGAAGATGAATTGCTGACAAGGTCTACAGGTTAAGGAATTTCTAAGACATGGTTTGCGCAAAACCACAACGGGTGATACTATGAGAAGTATTGATTTCATAAGGAATTGTGCAGCTGCAACTCCACTCAGAAATCAATGGACAGGTAGTGCCAATTCTGAAGCCAGAAGTACTAATTTTCTAGCATATAATGTTAAATACTTCAAGTTCTGACTTCTATGAGGAAAAAGTGTGTCTCTCAGGTATCTGCCTTATGCTAGAGTTCACACTGAGACACTTTAATTGGACAGCCCCAAGCACCTGCCTCCCCTTGGAAAGGATACTTTGAAGGTCCTCCCTAGTTGCATGCAATTTGTTAATCTTTATAATCCTCACATGTCAACTGTACGGATCCTCATATGGATGGGAGTGTTAGGTAAGGCGTAAGAACAGATTTCTTGGCTATGCTTCAGTAAACAGAAGCAGACGCAGTTTAAGAAGTGTGTAGGTTTAAAAACAGTGATGCTGTCGTGTTGATGGACTTGTTGGAGCAGAGGGGTATTGTACCTAAGGAGACTGGACTTGCTGCCTATTCAGATGGTTCTGCTGTGATTCTACCAGAAGCTTCTTGTTCAAATCCTTTAACTTTTCTCCACTTTGGTGCCCAACTGCAAACAAGAGATAAAATTTATTCTGCTCATTTCAATTGTAGGGCTATTAGGAAAGAAAAATCTATTACTTCATGTGTAAAGAGATCATCTGACTTCTTTGGAGGAGGTAGCGTAAAACCAATCACATTTACTAAGGAAAAATGTAACTGTTTCCGTTACTGATAAAGTCAGGGCCTGATGACTTGTATTGGTTGCTAATCCTGGAAGAGCTTGACTGAGGTCTTTAGGAAGTCTACCTATGCTTAATTCATGTTCTCATATTCACAGATACTGTGAGGTTAAATTTTACTTGGACCCTGTCTTGTAATTTGTCCATAACTATTTTCTTAAATAACACAGAAAAGAAGAGAGAAAAAATAAAAAAGCCCATATAAAACAAACAACAGAATTCAAAGTGAAAGATTTTGGGAAGGCAATTGCAGCCACTACATCACCCTTTTCTTTGTAAATGTTTGTTCTGAAACCAAGAAGCTGCACTTTTCCTTTTTGCCAGTTGCAAAATAATTTGCTATGACCCTTAAAGCATGCATGGATCTAATTGCATGGCTGTATGGAGTATTATGAAATAATGCCTAGAATATTTCTCGTGCTTCTTCCAATTTGGAGCAATGACCATTCTTTAAAAATTCTTAATTTTTAATCAAGGCTTTCAGGCAATTAATACAATCAGTAGTGCATTTTGCCTACATGCTCATTCATTTTACAAGGCCTTAATATTCATCATCATGCCTGAAAATAAAAATGAAAATCAGATTTAATACTGACAGTAAGACCATCTGTTAGTGAGCAGTTCTAGAAGGGTAATAAAAGAAAGGCATAACTTTCATCTGTCATACCATTTTACAAATTTAGTATTTTGAATATATTAACTAAGGGAAAAAAAACCGAACAAAACCCCCTTAACAAAGATCATAAATATCTATTAATTGCTTTACATGTGTGCTTATTTTCAACCCATGTGTTCTCACTGTCATTGTTCTCACTGACATTTCACAAGGGGCAAGAAAGAAACTTCTGTGGTATCTCCCTTATCCCAGAAACTAGTTCAACAATAGATTTTTTTTTTTAAAATTTGAATCCTTTGAAACTGCCATTACTCTTCTCTTTGATCAACTGAAGAAAATAATACTACACCAATTTGTCCAGCCTTTTCAATTATCAGCTCTTTGAAATTAATTTAATTTGCAAAGATAATACTTTGCAAATATTTCTCAACATCTCCAAATCAAGATATTATCAGACACCTTAGGTAACTAAGATGTGTGAAAAGAAAGGAATAAACAGAACTCACCTATGTTTAGCAACAGTTTTAACTAAAAGGAAGAGACACATTTTCATCTCCAGTGCCAAACAGTTCTACAAGGGAT
Organism: Serilophus lunatus; assembly: GCA_013399895.1. Lineage (NCBI taxonomy): Eukaryota > Metazoa > Chordata > Aves > Passeriformes > Eurylaimidae > Serilophus > Serilophus lunatus. The sequence goes on along the minus strand of VXBA01004451.1, from coordinate 79,168 downwards.
GCAGTGTTACTGAAGAATTCTGTCTACTTGAATAAATACATGTAAATAGAAATCACATTTTACAGGATATAGAGATTGTAGATTCAAACATTATTTGTATAATAATTTTTGTGTGAAGTACACATGAATTAAAAGTTGACAAAATTATACTTGATACAAAAAAAAACCCTGTTCAAGTAGAAACTAAATTCTTTACAGGGACAGTGTTTAGAACATTGTATAGAGGAACAGGTTGTATAGTGCATTTAGAATGCATATAAAGTACAATCTTACTGTCCAAATTGGAATAATGTATTTAGTAATGGTTTTGGATGTAGTAGTCTACGTGTAGATGAGAAGATTGCAAGTCATGGAATGTTTCTACCTGGTGTTGTAAACTGGAATGATTTGTCTTCAGTCATCTGAATCAGGAGATGAGCATGACTCCACCATGGACAGGATTACTAGAAGTAGAACTCAGTTTCTTCTCATACAACATCACTTCTTGCCTCTCCACTGCAACGTTAGGAACACATGTGGTGTCCCCTGTTTCTTCTCAGCTGGGAAAAAGTGCCTGCAGAGACACCAGTGCACTTCTCAGAAATGGAGCATATGGCCATGTTGGCATCCATCTAGGCAAGCATCTATGTCTTTGGATTTCAAAATTTATCAGCAAAAATAGTGACATAAATTTCCCAAGTTTAAATAACCAGATTGTGGGCATACATAGTAGATGGCTACACAATAATATCAGTGTAACTGATGATATATTACATTGAAGACATGAATTCATTTGCATAACTTCGTAAATTTCTAGGCCTGAATTCTTAAAAAAGTGTTTACATGGTTTTTGGCTGCTCCTTTTGAGATACCTCTAGAACAGTCAGAACATAGGCACCCACTTTGAAAACTGATGTCATAGTCCTCCTAAAAAAAATAAAGAAGCTTAGCTTTGAAATCCAAATTCAATTGAAGTCATTTGTACTACCTTGGGTTTTTTAACCAGGCAGGAATATAGATAGATACCTACTAATAAATGCCAATAGATACTTCTTGTTAAGTATAAATTGGATAGATAGAGATGAGGCTTTTTTCCCCATAAGAATCTTGTGAAATCCCTCAAGGATGTTACATTGACAATAAGAGACCTTCTGCAAATAACTATCAAATTTGGCATAAATAAAATACTTTCCAGTCTCTTTCTTTTTTCTCTCCTTCAGCAGAAACACAATTCTGCATCATTCCAGAATGCTACAGAGTAGTTGAAAAATGCAGCTTTTGCTGTCTCTCTTTTTTCTTAATTATATAGAGAAAGCCTGTGGCAACATCTGCCCCAGGCTCTCTTCTTCAGGCTGAACAAAATCAATTTCTTCATCTTGTCTTCAAATGCCAGTTCTCTAACCTTCCAATCACCTTGATAACCCTCCAATGGACCATCTCCAGTTTTTTTATTGTCTCTATTGAACATGCGGAGACCAAAACTGGACATGGTATTCCCAGTATGATTTAAGTCCTGCAGAGAACTGAGTGATCCCTTCATCTTTCTTCTTTTTTCCTCAACATTAGTATTTCTCAATTAAGTACCTCCACTGAATATTCAGGTGCATTTGCTATTAGATTCTTCTTTCAAATTAATACTGTAATAACTGTGTTCAACTTCTAGATGCTTCAATTGGGCAGAAATCTCGGTGACTTTATTTGAATCTTGCCCATTATCAATGTAAAATTAGATTTTCAATGATTTTCAATGCAAAACAGCTGGGGTTCTGCAGCAGTTTAACTAATCTACAGTAAATCTTGGGTTTTTATTTCATGTATTACAAAGATAGAAGCTTTTGAGAAAAACCTGATTTTTATTTATGTCCCTCATGACATTTGTAGATGAACAAATTTGATATTTTTTTAAGGAATCCCTTCAAAGATCTCAACATCAGTAAGTTGGGAACTTCAACAGGTAGATTTATTACTTTTCTAGCATAAGGCTAGCATGTAATATAAATGAAGAATAAAAATAAAAGTAAAATTTCTTTACAGTCATTTCCATCAAATAAGTATTAATTTTTTTTTTAATTTTTTTTTTTTTTTTTTTTTTTTGGTAATCCTCAGCATATCCAGTGAATAGAATGTGCCTAAGAAGAAAAATACTGCAATGACTAGCATATTAGATGATTGATCCTATCTTTTATCATCTTTTGAGGGAGAGATTATACCTGTAGTGGAGTTGATCACAATTCATGATTATGATTAATAGAGGGGTTTTTTTATTAGACCTACTATGTAGATTCTGTTCCACATTTTAAAAAGTTTTAACAAGGAAAAGGCCTTCCAGAAGAAATATAATTGAAAAGTAAAACAGCATTTTCAGCTGAGCCTCTGTGTGGGAAGAAGCAACATGAAAGACAGATAATTATCCCCAGATAAAACATCAATTACATTTCCCATTTTTTTATATCAAATCTTCTTACCTTACTGTGCATTGATAAAATGGAACAAATATTTTCCAGAAAATCTAAATCTTAGTGTTACACAGTGGCTGAATGTCTAGAGTGCTTGTTAGACAAGGGAATGGGGAAGAGGCATCTAAACATCTACCAGTTACTCACGATAACCAGGAGTAAGGACAGGCTGGGAAAGATGAGGGACTAGATGGCAGGAATGTCTAGCTCATTTCCCCCACTGCATATTAATTTACTACCATTCCTAACAGATTTTTGCCAAGACTTTCTTTTTCTTTTTTTAGCTCCTGCACTGAAAAGTGCACAACATCTCCTGCAGTCTATCCTGTCACTGTGTTACTCTTCCCTCTATGTGGCTCAAATCTAGCCCAAATGTAAACTGGCTGTTTTCCATCCATCTTTATGGAGAACAGAACTACCTCCTACCTCTATGCAGCAGCTGTTTATGCACTCTAAGAGATGACCCTGCCTACTTTTGTCTCTTCTTTTAACTGAACAACCCAGTAAGTTTGATTTGTTTTCTTTTGTCTTTCTGTGAACATGAAGTGGTCAATGTGTTTGTTCAAGTATATCATTTACACAGAGATATTAATCTATTCAAGGTTTCATTATCACTGAGCAGAATAGGTGCCTGGTCTGTGTCTTACTTAGCCTGGTTATGTTTTCCAGGATAGGGTTATTAACTTTTACCAACTGTATAATATTAACAACTATAGTACAGATTATGAACCATTTCTGTACAACTGTTGTTAAGTCAATTATATTTGTGTTGGTTGTTATTTCTTGTTGAATATAATAAATTGATCTTCTGAGATATTTTATGATTTTTCAGACCATATCTCTAATATATTGAAACAGGATTAGAATTCAACCTTGTCTTCCGAAGTAGTAGCAGTTCCTTGTGCCTTATGTTTCATGAACGTTTAGTGTTCCAATGCAGTTCTGCTTATCCAGTGCCAAAACAGTTGATTTGGAATGACTCATGTTTGACAAGAGTTCTTCAAATTCAGAGCCAAGGTCTCAGTTTTTGCCCTGGTGTCTATACTCACTAGAGTCCCAGGGCAGTACCATAGAGGCCTGGGCCAAAGACAATTGAGGACCTGGCACTTCTTTGGGAGAAGTTGATGCTCCATCACTGACAGCCACAATACAGTTTTACTGAAAAATCCCAAATGTGGGAACTTAAGTCTTACTGGAAATTTTGAAGAAAAATAATTTAGTCTGATTTAAACTGATTATGCATTGAAACCACCGCTGTCTCTTTGGAAAGATTGCCTACAAGCCAAAGACTAAAAAAAATCACTTTACCTACCTTTGATAAAAAGGGGCATCTCAGATGAAATGAGAAAAGGTCCTTTCAGACCACTCATAAATTCTAATCTCATAGAAGCTGTTTTTTCTTCCCTTTTCTGCCCACAACACTCTTGGTCAAGTGACCTACAATGTCAGATCAGTGCCTACACCAATTCCTGGTGGACAGATACTTGTGCCAATAAAACACAGAAGCTTAGCTCTGCTGAAAAACACAGGTTGAATATACACTGCATGCAGAATTGAAACGGCCTTCTTAACCTTAGAGGGTATATTCACCAAAGTGGTGTCAAGACATGTGCAGAGCATCATAAAGAAACCAGTGCTCTCACTGAAAGCAAAAAACCTGGTCATGAGCACAGTGCACCAAAAAAACCCAAATCAAACCAAACCAAAACCAAACCAAAACCAAAAAAAAAAAAAAAAAGAAACCTTGGCTCAATGTTTCTGTTCTTGAATAAACAAACCTTGAATAAACAAAAAAATTCTAGAACTTTGCAGCCACAATTGGACCATGCACAGCTGAAAACCTATTAGTAAAGGTATCAGTTGAGGTAAGTTTCCAGTTGCTAAACAGCTTGGGCATTTTCTGAATCTCTTATCCATAAAGTATTTGGCTTTTATAATGAGATTTTAGAAAGACATGGATTGATTACTTCTTATCCTCATTTAGAAAATGATGCCTCCTTCTGGGTTTTAGTGTCTGTTTCCACTAATGCCTACAGTTTAAAATCCTATAATGTATTTAACACCAATCTATATATACAATATCTGCAATACAGGAAAACATTAAGTTTTAAGTTTTAAATGAGCAGGATTCCAATAGGTTTTCTCAGCTTTATGGATGTTTCAGATGCTAATAGGTTATAATATTTCATGCCTCTATTTCACACAGAATAGATTGCATTTCTATAATCCTTTGCTTTTCTGTTTGCTGGTTGCCAATAATCCAGCTGTGTCTTGTTCCCAGCTTGGGCTGCATGGCTGCTTGGTTTCCCTACATTATACAAAATATGTATTTCCATGAAGCTGATAAACAGACGTGGTTTGCAAATGCAAGTTTCAGGCTGAGCTCTGAGTTTTGCGTTCGAAATAACAGATGTGGAAAAAAAAAAAAAAGTGCAGGGACAAAGAAATAAAAGATTGAGTGAAGAAGGGTGGGAAAAGGGGTGGGAGGATATAGCCAGAACAGCAGAGAAAATCATATTGTGCTTCAGCTGATGAAGGAGAAATTCTAGTAATAAATATGGGCAGAGCACAAACAAGGACAAACTTTTGAAATTCTGGACAGGAATAGATGTAAATCAATCCTGTATTTCTCTCATTAGAGGTGGGCAACTTTATCTCCAATAAAAAGAGTGGAAATAGATGAAAGATTAATAGAGTCACTGCCTACTGAGAGCCAAATACTTAGAGGAACCTTCTTTCCCACAGAAGAAAATTATTACTTGTGGGTTTAAAGCATCAAAGAATGACTCCAGTGGTGGCTGGGATTTCTGGTTTTGATGGTCATTTGCTTGTAAATGACAACTGAAAATGGCAATGCCAGTCACAGTGATAAATACAGGCTTAAAAATCATGAAGAAAAAGAGCATGTAATAAGAAAAGAATAAATACCACTAACGATCTTTAAGAAGAGTAGCAGAAATAATTCACTGCAGTACTAGCTGATATTTTATACAGTCATCCAAAACTCTTCCTCCTACTGAGCAGTTAGAGAAATGCCACTTTTCTGAAGAGAGGCTAAGTGGAAAGACATTTGTAGCACCTGTTGACCTGACCTTGAAAACTTTTGTCATAGGAGTGTGCATGGCTATTTTGAAACACAAGCAAAATTAGATTCATATTAGATGATGGTGATGGACCTTTATTGTCCAGGCAAGCTAATTAATTTACCACTTTAATAAGGAGCTTGTAGAATATAAAATCTTGCTAGTTAGCATGTTAACAAGGATGTAAACTGAGCACTCTCTTTAGATTGTAATATAACCAGCTTTACGAGAGCAAGGGGATTATAAAAGCTTCCTCCACAGCACATATCTGATTTAAATTAATAAACGTACTAATGAAAAATCATCTTGGGGATGAGATAATAGACCTGCTCTGAGACCTGCAGTACCCAGTCCCCATGGAATACAGACACTGAAATTCATAGCCTAAATTGATTGCTATTTACTGAAGTCTTTAGCATCAGAACCTCCATGTTTAAACCCAGGTGTGACCAGTCCAAGCCCTTCATCACTTCCAAAAAGACAAATTTACCTTCATGCTCTTCAATGTCACCTAAAAATCACAGCATATTTTCTGTGTTGCATTTGCCTTTTGCCCAAGTGGGAATTAAAGCTGTGTTAGCCAAACAAAGTAGCTTCTGCCACTCTTTTTACTGACTATTAGTAAGCCACAAATATTACTGTCCTTCTTCATCTCGGTCTGGATGCTATTTGGCTTTGTAGCATGGTAGCCTGATGCTTTGGCCACATACAACACTAAAAAGCTAAAGTTCAGGATGGGGGAATATTTACAATCTCTGTGCAGGAAACTGAATGGAGAAGCTGATGGAGCAGGCCTGGATCTGTTAAATTATCTTTTTACTTGGAAAAACTTATGACATGCCTGTTAAAAATGTCTCTGCTCTAAATTTGTATGAATGGTATAATTTTTTTTTAGTATTTATTAAAATTCTGTGAAAAGGGTGGTTTATGTTCAGTTATATCCAGTGTGCTGGGCTGACAAGAGTTATCCACTAATTCTTATACTCATAAAGTTGCTGTGAAGAAGTTCTGTGCAGTGGAGCATCTGAACAAAAAAGAACAAAAGATTCACTGTATAACTGAGATGGCAGGGCTAATTCTGCTTGGCACTGTGTATTTGCAGAGAATAGTGTTAGCACAGTAAAATACCATTGAGAGCAATGACCCAATGGACCAGAGAAATAGTGGAGGAAAAGCAGGGAAGAACTGTCAATAGGACATTAACTGGCAAGGCCCAGAAGAGTAGAACAAATTTCCAGGAAAGGTCTGAGAGAGGGTTTTGTTGCATATTTAAGACTGAACTTACTCAGGATTAGAGCTGTGGTCCACTGAAGAGTCACCAGGTTTCATAGAGGTGGTAGAGGGTTAAGTCTTAATGGTGAAGATCCCTTTTGCATGTAAGCACCTGTACCCTATGGTTGTTTCAGTCCTCAGGGGATTTCTTGTATGCAGCATAGTAGAGAGAAATTTTTATCAGGTGTCCCTGTGTATTTTTAAAGTCACTCAAGGTTAGGGAAGGCAACAACTTTAACATTAATTCTACTCTAGCACAAAATTTTGTGCTTTTTTTGGTAAGCAGTTTTGTATTTCATATTTTCAATTATTTACTGATAGAAGACACTCTCCATGTAATTGCCTGGTTGTGCTTCCTGACATATAATGGCGTATTTCTAAAGTAGTTCTTCTTATTTACATCTCAATTTTCTTCATTTTTTACCAGCTTCAAGGAACTGGCCTTGCTAAGCCATTCAACTTTGGACAATATTACTTTTCATTCAGTGAGTAATTCTATTTTACTCAAAACTACAAACTTCAGTTTGGTTTTGACTGATAATTTTCTGCATTTCAGACAGGTAGCTTTTCTAATTTTTAGAATCACCTTGGGGATTAGTAACAGTTAAAAAACATTGCATGCTCTCAGTTTGTTATGATTTCTCTTTCTGGAAAAGATGTTTTAAATTATTTCTTCTTCACTAATTTGGATAACACAACTATATGATGATTCTTAAAATAAAATGGTCTCACCTAGGAGTTGTTTGTAACTTAGCCCAGCTGAGATTATGACCTCATTAAACTTTATGTAATATGCAGATAAACAGCAACATCTCCATCTCCTCCTCCCAAAGCAAAAAAACCCTTGCCACACAAAGGTTCATTGTTTAACAGGATAGGGAGAAAAACTGTAGACTAAGATAATAAGATACGTCATCTGGCTGGGATTTTGTCCTGGATTGGGAAAAGAAGGCAGAAAATTATTAAAACAACTTGCAAAAATTTGCAAATCTGTTGAAAAAAAGATCTTTGAATTTCCAGTCTAGAAGTACAAAATTATCCTTTTTATTCCTTGTAGAAAAGAGTGAACTTTGCTGGGGATAAATCAGTTTCTTTCTCTTCATCTTCTAGACACAGAGTTGATGAGTTACCTGCCTTGAAGACTGACCTGTTTGGAGACAAACACTTTGAGAGGCATATCAAAGAGTAATGTAGGATGAAAGTGAGTGACAAATCAATTGCTCTCAATGAATTGGTCATCATCACAACAGCAATGAAATGAGATATATTTGTGCAGCAGCTCTGTGTAAGAAAAAAAACCCCAAACCATTCATTCCATAAGTATAAAGAAAAGCCTAAGAAATTCACATCAAGCTTTTAGCTTGTAGTGGTTTGCACCTTTTAACAATGAAGTTGTAAGTATTATCTTACACAGAGGACAAGGAGCCACCAGACTCCCCTTCAGAATGTGAAACATGAAACGAAACACAACGAGTTTGGGGACATGAGCTGAAGCTTCCCTGGATCTGCTGCCATACAAGAGAGGTGTCAGGGAGGGAGTCACAATGCTAGAAGTACGATGATTCAAAAAAATGACTGGGAAAAGTGTAGAAAAGGAAGGCAGTCAGGGTAGGGTTTTAACAGTAGAAAGCAGAAATTGTCCTTTTTCCCTTCTCCTGGGAGAAGTTCTGCAGCTAAGCATCTAAAAGGTGATGAATAGAGCCAGGCAATGAATTTTGGTGGAAAACACAGCCTGAAGGCAATTTTGGTAGTCTCCCTTTTTTGTCCTTGAAGATCTAGATGCTATAACTGGAAATAAATTCAGAATCCTGTAGGGAAATACTGACGTTTTATGGAAACTGCTAGGAAAGGCTGAAAGAGTATTTATCATCTGTTCTGAGGAAAATAAATCTGTTTTGAGGATAAAGTCATGGTTCCTCTTCTAAAAATTCAATTTTATTTTGGTCTTCTGTCTTCTGTAGTCTGTCCATTTCCTGCAGGAACCTCCAGAACTGGAAGAACTGGAATTTAGACAACTATCTTCGTTATCTAAGACTCAATCTTATCCTAAATTTTAAGTAGTTCTTCATTGAAATCTTAAACTTTTTAATCTAATTTCACATTATTTTGCCATGTATTTATTATTTTGCCATGTATTTCACATTTCTTCACTAGATTCTGATTGATCTAAAAGGTGTACGTGCTATAGGTCAGATATTACAGGATCTGTGACAAAAAATAGGAAGAGAAAAGAAGCTTTTCTTCTGAAGTGAACGAGGAAAATAATAGTAGACATAATGGTAAAGCTAAACTCAATGATTTCTGCAAACCTGGAGCATCAAGAACTGAGGGGTACAAGGTTCTGCCTAAGTGGTCAAATGAGCAAGCCTGGACTAGACAGATTTTTGTTTCCTTTCTCCTTGTTTTATTTTCTCGTTTTCATTATATGATCACTGGGTTGGTTTGTTGTTGCTTTTTTTTTTTTTTTTTTTAAATTTCTCCAGGCTTTTATATACTGTAGCAGCCTCTGCAAAGAAGAGTTTGAATGTTTTTGAGGTTGAATATTTTCTTTGTTGTCTTTTAATGGAAAGAAAATTGATGTGATGACCTCCTGATAGTTTGTTTCACAGAAAGGAGCCTTTTGCAAAACTAGTAATTGTGAACCTGACCAAGGAAACCATGTTAGATGGGGCTAGTCCTCACGTGGAAACCAGCACGAAGGCACAGGCAGCAGTGCTGCTTACTGTATTGTTAGAAAGATAGTAGATGATGTTACTTCAGATTTAATTTGCCAGCTTTATCAACTCTCCTGCCAATTTTTAACTAGAATTGCCACATATTTCAGAGAGAAGACAGCATTGCTGAGATCTGCCTCCAGGCAGCTGTTGTAGTCAAGATTTCATATTGTTCTGAAGCAGACATAACCCTCACGATGCTGCTGACACCTCTGGGAAAGCAGGAGACAAAAGGAGGAAAAATGTTTAAGTTAGGGACCCAGAGAAATACCTTCCACATGCTGAGCATGTTTTCTTGTTATTAGGGGAGGTTTATTAAAGGTCTTATGTTAATGAAAGTGCTTGTACAATCAGCCATTACGTGTATTTCTGAAAGAAATGATAATATGCCCTTTACTGTAGCTCAAAAGGGATTCTTATTTTAAACTTTACGTGGTGATAGAGCAACCTTGCTTTTAAGTCAGTGACCACTGCAAATATCAAACATATTTATAGATAGGTACAAATATGCATTTGTGAACTGTCTGTCAACTTGCTCTCTTTCAGCCTATCCCAGTCTGCAATGTCACCCTATCAACCAAAAACAGGAGAGCTAGCCAGCTTCTGGAGGTAAACCACCAAGAGGATACTGTTTCACTTCCCAGCAGTTGCTGATGCAGTTGCTTAAGTTTCCTTTTCTTTCTCTTGCCTTTTTTTTTTAATATATTTTGTTGTATTCCCCTCAATATGCAGTATTCATTACAAATCACAGTACTTGATTTTGTTATATCATTAGGCGACAGTGAGACAACAGAAACTTTCCTCTAAACATAGTTTAACTCCCAAGGGAATACAAATTTAAGTCTTATTTGCATGCAGAAATTCATTGTAATGAGGAAAATATCATGGAATGAATTCTGTGAAAGTAAGTCTACACCTATTTATATGCTACTGATTTTCCCCACTTTTGTAACTTTTATTATCTTCAGTAAAATCTCTTTAATTCTCAGTCGTGTTCTTCTAAAGTTCTAATGGCAAACTTTGGATAGAAATGTCTTCCTGGTTATGTTTCTTCCTTTCTGAGAACAGAAGGGCCTGACCCACAGCATTCTGAAATCAACAGCTCTTTTCTCTGGCTCCAGTGGACTTCGGGAGAAGATTGTTTGGATTTTGCTGGATTTTCACTGCTCAGAAGACAGTGAACTAGAATTACCTCTTGCTGCACCAAAAGGAAGGTCTATCGTTGTCTTTTTTCCAAAGCAATGATTACCCCTTTCTCAGATTTTACCCATCCTTTGTGAACTCATACATTGCAGCTTGCAACATTTGTAATACTTGACAAAAATAAATGAGGGTTTAGCTAAACAAATCTGTATCTCAGAGAAAAATGAAAAGAGGTCTTAGCTTGTTACCCCAAAGCCATGATGTTTCTCTCTCTCACTCACCATTTTTTAAAATCTTTGTGTAAATTATGAACTATATTTAGTGGGAACTTATTTCTTATTTTCTGCTTTCTAGGCTATCCTAGATCTAGCGCAGAAATCAGTGTAGTTCTAATACTTTGGGACTCTGTAAAGCAACGCAGACATAAAGCCAGCATTCTATCAGGCAATGAAGGGCACATCTATGCAATAAATCCACATCTGCCGTGCATGATAGGCCTTTCAAAATCATGACAAACTTCTTTTGAAATAGTTTGAAAACTGTTTTCCCCATATTCTCTTTTTCCCTACTCTCCAGGATATTCGGTCAGTCTCTCATTCCCCACATGCATTGCATCTGAAAAAATCCCCCTGCTTTATCAGTCATCCTTTTCAGAAAAGCATACTGACAAACTTGAAAGCATCACCTCAACCCACACCCAGAGTTTTGAAAAGTAAATAAATTCTTGCAGAGCTGTGGGATCTGTCTGTATTGCCACAGACGCAGTACAGTGAGTTGAATGTTCACAACAGGATTCTGAAAAATGAAACAATTTGGAAGAAACAAGCAGTGGCCTGTGCTAATCAAAGCAGTTTTGTCTCTGCCATGACATGTTTACACTTTTAGATGAAGCACAAATTGGCAGGATTTTTTCTTATCACACTTATGTGGGAATTTTCTGCATATTTCTGTTGTCATCGTGAATTTTCAGATGGAAATTAAAAAGTCAACTTCTGTTCCCATTTCTGCTTCAAGTTAAACCAGGGTAACTCTAGAGTAACTCTGCTGAAATTATTTGCAGTGTTGTAACAATGCATTTCTTGTATTTCACATTTTGTGATACAAGAGAAAATGCCTCTTTCTAATGTGATTTCAGCCACATTACATGCCATAGCTTGGAGAGGTATTGCCTCCTGCCAACCCCTTTTGAAAGTAGATTATAAGAGAAAAACCTTGCTTGTTTTGTAGAATATTCTCTGCCACAGCCTTTGAAAAATAACTACTCAAACCAGCATAATTTTTCCAAGTCACTCTGTGGTTAATGAATTCAAAGTCCTGAGGCTGCAGATATTTTCAGCTCAGAAAGGCCGAATGAAAGTGTCAACATCACCACTGCAGAATGAGGTGTTTTCTGCCCCCTTCCACCAGTCCTGGTCTGTGGACGCAAGGAGGAGCCTTGGTGCTTGTACTTCACCAGTGGAACAAAATTCTGCATTTCTTTCAAAGAATGCAGAAGAGAGGAATGAGGCACCCCCAAAGAATCACCGAAGCTCAGAAAATGCACATAGGACAAAAAACCTTTGTCAAATGCAAACTGCTGCCTGCCCACCAAAACACATTAAGAAGTAGTGTTTGTGGCTTAAAGCAAATTGAATTTTACTAAATTTGAGGTTCAAGAAGGCTTAGAAATTGATTTTATGAAATTTCACTGAGGCTATGTAATTGTTTTTTTGCTGCCTCTAAGCTAAAAATACTATTCTGACAACAAAAGATGCAAATCCAAGTTCACACCCAGGAACTTAACCCCAAACTGTTCTGCTTTTGAGAGCAAGTTTCCAACTGAAGATTAGTTTTCAGAATTCTTTTATTTGTTCTAAACAATTTGGCTCAGTTCTTCCACCAAGCAAAAAAAAAACCAAACAAACAACCAAAACAACCACACAACAACAACAACAAAAAACCCAAACAAAATAAGTAGTAATTTTTAAAAATATATTTTTAATACTGTTCTCCCTCTACCTTGCAATACAGAAGTGTTGTAACAAAGGCATTCTCTGTAGGACATAGATCCACGGTGTAGTAAGATCTTTTCTTTACAAATGCTTTTTACCAACATGTCAGTTACAGAGAGACTTTTTTATTTGAAACAGCTGTTAGAAGACTATCTTTATGTGAACGCATAAAAAAGAGCAATAAATATATGGGTATACACCCTCATACAGATTGGATCCTTCCAGCAAGGTGAACTACTCACCGCTAAAACAAACCTGCTCTAGGTTTCTATCCTGTGAGCCAAATTCCCATCAGCACTCTACAGTTCCAGGTGCATCCTTCTTCCAGCACAAATCTATATAAATTCATCTTGGTAAAGATACCTGCCTGGCTGCTTTTTTCAATAATTTACATTCAAATTTTCATTTCCTTCAGAAGAGCTAAGGAAGAGGCACTGCAACAACCTAAGAGATGTCTAATAAAATCCTGGAAATAGAAACATTGATACAGATCATAGCTGAAGCCTGGTACAATTACAGGAGGGGAGAGGATGTGGAGGGGATTGTTTCGACAAACCTGCCTTTCTATTACATAGTAAGAGACAGGCCCTGTCCCCAAGGACTGCCAGTGTAAATGCCCACGGGAACAAAGTTGTACAAGGAGGAATGACTTGCTCAAGGTCATGCTGTGGCAGAGCTTGGAGCTCCTGCCTCCTCATCCAACATCTGAGTGCCCCAAACTGTTTGCTGGGGTTCAGATTTATTGTCAGTTATTTTTGAAGAGAAAATACTATTTTAGGAAATATTTCTAAATAGATCTCTCAGTATTGGAAAGCAGTGGTTCATTTTATGGTATATGATATATGTATTATTTCTTAACTCATGCTGATTCTTTCTGGCCTCTGGAAATAATACCCTCAGTACATCTATGGCATTTGTATACATGTTTCTAGGAGACAGGAACATGCACAGCATCTGCCTTTTTTGCTTGACTGATTGTGTTAATTCATGTCACTCTGTGCTACTTCTGATTCTATTTCTTACGGAATATACCTTACTTAGGTCAGATTGGCACCAGATGTTAAATATGACTTACATTTCCAGTAGCTTGCAAGCACTTTCCACTTTGGTTCAATCGTAAGTCATACGTGGACCAGACAAACCATCCGCTTGCTTTTGAAGAAAACCCACATTGTTCTATTACAGAAATAAAAGAAAATGGACAATTATAGATAAACAGTTATGCCCCTCTCATGTGCTTTAACAGTGGCTGTTGCTGTATCAAAATAAAATTACCCTGCTAATGAACTCCTGCTAAGTGCTAATGACAGGTGATGTGCAGGATGGCTTGCAGGAATTCACACACACAGAGTCTGTTCAGCTGTATGGTTAACAGGCACCTCTGAAAGACAGACCTTTACCTCACTGTGACATAATAGAAACCCTTCAATAATTGCAAAATAAAACATACTTGTCATGTGCATGGTTCTTGTGACCAGACAACAGCACATGCATTTTGTTTGTCATAAGTGTAATTTTCTGCTGTCAATAGATTCCCATCAATTACAACTCTTCGTGTCCTGCTGCTTTTGCTTGTATTTATGCTGCTGTGGCTTAGCCAAACACTGGTTTCTTTGTGATACAATGTTACTAATAAGCAACATAAAAAAACACATATATTTTAAGTCAGTTTAGGTGAGATAATGAAGCAGTATATTTTAGTACCACAGAGTGCATTTTCAGGGTGACTAAATAAACCTTGTTAGCATCAGAAGGAATTGCAACGGGGTCACATTTGTGATAGCTTCAGATTTGGCTTCTGAACTTGCAACAGGTCCTGCCAGTGGCCTGCTTAGTGCTTCATCTGCAGCTATTTGTGGACAAGCTGCTGTTTTTTGAGCAGGAGCTTTCCAAGGAACAGTATGGACTCAGCTTCCTGCAGCATTAGGCATCGCTGTGCTGTGGCTCACAACCCTTTCACACTGTGCTATGACCACTCCTCCTCTTGGGCATTTCGAAAACTAACTGTTCAACTAGAGGTAAGTGAATTGCTTTCCCTTTCCTCATTATTTTGTTTTCCACATCATACAGTTTTCAAGAGCCTTAATTTATCATTTGGAAAGTACTTTAAGATCCTTTCACAGAGAGGGCTATAAAAATGCAAAGTATTAGGAAACAAAATCCCATGAACAATTAAAAATTAATCACCTTCAAGCCAGAGCTTTCAGAGGAATGTCCAGTGGAAATAAAAAGACAAGCTGGACTTGCAGGAAGAATACTGCATTCACAGGAAAATTGAAGAAAAACAACCACTTCCAGCTGGGGGATGTTCTTTTGTCCCTTGTCCTGCTGCCTTTCTTTCCTTCTCTGCTGTCCCCTGGATGTTCACACTGTCATGAAAAGTAGCAGAATAGAGGACAAAGAATGTAACCTGAAAAACAACAACGTGGAGATATGCCTGTGCATGGCCTGCCTGCTGGGAGCCTTGGGCCAGGCTCTCCCCATGAGCACTGGTTTAAATAACTGGTTTAGCACTTCTTGACTGGGACATCTGGCTCCAAATGTGGGCTGGCACTCCCAGGGGAGACACAAGGGAGCTTTTAAGAGGAGGTAGATGAAGGTAAGAAGAAGAAGAAAGAACAGTCAGAGCTGTCAGAAACAGATGCATGAAGGTGTGGAAGGAAAGTGGTTGATTGTAGAGGCAGGAATGGGGAAGAGTTGGCACTTGGGGCTCAAACAATTACCTGAAGGCCTGTCATGGGGAGTGTAGAAGGAGGTTCTTGTCCCTTGGAACAGGAGAAACAAAGGTAATATAAGGATGTCATACTTGTGTCTGTCTTAAACCTCAGTCCTGAGGTAACTCTCATATCCATACTCTACTTGGTTACACAAGGTAGTTTTGCTGTAGGAAATCACTGAACAAGAACAGTAGAACAAGCACCAGGCTCACAAAGGCTGGGTGATCTGTCCCAGTGCATCTCCACCTGAGTCTCCACAGTCTTCTTGGAATCTCTTCCAGGGTTTTGCTGGCCATATTTTTATGAAGCTTTTCCTTATCTGACTCTGCTGCACTTTAAGCCCCCTGTTTGTCCTACACAGTATGTACCAGCTATACTCCAAGACAGTAAATTGACAGAAATACAACTTTGGCCATTAAAAGGCAGAGTGAGATTATGTGTATGAAACAAGAAAGATAGTACATGACCCACTGGACTGCAGTGATATATGCACAGGACAAAAAAGTGTTTGAGAAGAGTTTATTGATCAATAATTGAATTTACAGACATAGAAAAAAATGTGAAGTAAAATAATTTGAAGGCAATGACTCAACATGGAAATTGAACCAATATTCACTTTTTTAAAAGTATATAGATCAATAAGAAAAATCCCAAGGAAAACTGACTTGGAGCACAGAAACTAACTATAGTTGCTCCAAACTAAAAGTGTTTGTTCATGTGATCTGGTTATCTGGCTGAACTGCAGGACAGGTGCCCCAAACTCTCTAGAAGTTTCATGTTTAAAAAGTTTTCTTTGGCTATTGTCATGCAACATCCTTGTTGGCCTTTGTTTTGGAAGTACAAAGTTAGTCATGTCATCTGTTTTTTCCCAGCTTCAATTCTTTTTAACGGATGTTTCAAGGTTTCCTTTTACAGAATGTGCTGAGAGATACTCTCACATTAGGGGAAAAAAAAATCGGCAATCAAGCTATAAATGCCACGTTTTATTCAATGATGAAAAAGACTAACTTTCCAAATCTTGATAGCAGTAGTTTTGGAAACAACTTCACAGAGAGCCTTTTATTTTTTAAACAAAAGTCAAGCAGTCCACAGGCTGCCAGCCCGACAGTGTAAACAAATCTGTTTTTCTGGATTCCCTTTGTCAAATCAGCCTCCAGCTGAAATACATTATCTCAGATGAAATGGATCAGGCAATAATTATAGCTGCTTGGTTGTATATTGAGAATATAAGAGCCAGCCTTAGATCAAGGTCAGCAAGAGGGTGCCTAAAGTACATACGATATTTGACCAGAAGCTGGGAGCATGGTTTCTCAGGAGGCATATAAGACAGAAGCAAGCCCAAGTCTAGGGAATACTTTGTTAAGAGGACATTAGGATGAACATGGTAATCAATAGGCTGTAGAAATGACACATCTAGAGAACCAGTTTTCTGCCTTCAGCCACATGTTCTTGGGTGCTGTGAACTGGAGATCACCTGAAAGCCACTCTGCCCAGCCTCTCTTAGTGTCCAAACTCAGATCTGTAGGAACAGGGAGAAGGTCTTTCAGCAGGCTACTAACTGAGCCAACCTCCCAAAGGACACTAAAATGCTTTGATCAGTTTTCATATCTTGCAGGAAGACTAATTTCTTTGCAATAGCTCTTCACAGAGGACCTCAGTAGAGGAAAATCTAGTGTTGGTTTGTATTTTAAATCATCTCTTCATAGAATCCTGAGCTCTAAGTATTCCAAGCCATGACAGTATAAGGGTGGAACTACAAACCTCAGAGAATTTGCTCTTTCTGAGTGCTTTTTAACATGTCCTTAGGGCCAAGCACCTTTGCCATTCAGTACCTCCTGCAGCCTGGATGCATTGTGGAAGGGTTATGGAAAGTTTTCAGTTGAGAGAAAGAAGTTGGTTGTTTGTGCCTAGACCAAGGGTCAGGTTTCAGAAAAGCACAGTGAAACTGATTAATAAGAACTGACTGCTTAAGAGCCACTATAGGCTGTCACAAAGGGCTCCGCAGCAGCCACTGCCAGACCACTCTTTGTCGTTTAAGACCCTCTGGATATACCCCAGCCAGAGAAACTCCCTCCAGAGTGGCTGTCAGTCTAATGATGCTGCCAGATAGATGGTTCAGAAAAAATACCAAGGACTCTAAAACCCACCTAGCATGGCCTGGTGCATAATTTCCCATTCTGTAACTGGGTAGCTTGGCAGAAAATCCAAGCTAGTCCACTGATGCAGTCAAAGGCTGTAGAGGAAACCAAATTACATAATGCTGTCATGAAATAAGGCCATGCTTACCAAGAGAAAAGGAAAGCAGATAGTGAGGATAAGCTCATACACAGTGACCATTCTTAAAAGGTCATCCTGACCGTTCATTTAGGAACAGCAAACACTAATAGTTTGTGCATTTTTTGCAGAAAACAGATTATGAAAACAAATAAAAACTGGTGGAGCGTGATAGTGTATTATTTGAAGGGCACAATTTTAAGAGACGCTAAGGTACTGCTTTCAGCAGTGCTTCACAGTTATCTTAGCAGCATTAAAATTATATTCATTGTTTAGATTATCTTCTTTTTGTTGAAGTTTCAATCTACCCTGAAAATATGTGAAGAAATAGGGCAAAGGCAAATGCCAAAGAGGAGAAATATCCACATTTCAACTTCAGTCACTTAGTTTCATATAGTTTTTGACCCCAGTACTGAAGAAAGTTTTCAGTCAGAATATTTATTTAGGCATTATTTAGAACATTTCTTATTCAGACTACCATTGTTTGTTCTTTGTGAAAAAAGCCTCAGAGAGCAAACAAACAAAACCTCAAATCCATATTATTTTGTTTAAAAGTCCTAAGTTTTCGTTTGGTAAACAGGATTTGTTTTGAATTAATCTGAAATTAACACAGCATTTCTTAAGTTGTCAACAGCTTCAGCTTTTGATTGTCCACAGCTTCATTTTTCTACAGCAGTAATGTGCAAAAGCATGACTAATTCATGTCTGTACAGAGCCACACTTAATTGCTGCTATAGACTCAAAGAGGAAAAGTTATGGATTCCCTAGAAATATGGGGATTTAGACCTAATAATGTAATTAAAATGATTTTTAAAAAGCATCAGACTTTGAATATGTGCTTTTCTCATACAGTGACTGCTGCACTATGATTTAAATTATAATTTTTAATATCCTTGAAGCAGTGTTTTTCATTGTGTCGTCTGCATCGTGTGTTTCCTGTCAAGTGAAAACTAATTCCACTGTGCATTTATTTTGAAGACTAGCTGCACAGCCCAATGTCTGTGCTCTTGGCAGCTGCCTTCTGCACAAGCCACAGTGACACAGTGTTGTAAGAGAGTCTGGTGGAGATAGAAACGAATGAGCCGGGGGTTCAACCAGAAAGCCATTTTAATGAGAAAACTTACATCTTTTATACTTTTTAGAAGCCAACACTTTACATCCTTATTGGTCCACATACCTGTTTTTAACAATTTCATTGGATCAAGTAAAAGCATTAGATCATGTTCTTTTGTTTTGAGAACTTTCACTATTATTTTGACACTGGCTAGAACTGTTGCTCAGGAAAACCATGAGAAAAGCTCTGCAAAAATATATTTTGCAGAGCACCTGTTGATAAGGGAAAGTTGCTGTTGTGCGAGAGATCCAAGCTACCTTGAAAGGCTTCAAGCTGCTTGTGAGAACTACAGATATATTTTGAGAAAGTTTTACCAGTGTTTTGAGAAAAGCCAAATACTAAGATATTGTTTACTCCTTGCTTTGCTGTTTCTCAGACAGAATTTTTCCAGGCTAACTTCAAGCTTCGGCTGAAGAGACAGAGTTACTTAGGTTAACTCTTAGAATTCCCAAAGACAGGCCTTAAATCTTTAAGCTCTCAAAATTGGTTACCCCAACACAGCAGCTCTGGAGGCCCCTTCCCAGCACAACCCAGAGCTTTGGTTTGGCAGTTCAGCCTTCACACAAAATGTGTACGCAGGACACAACAGAAAAGTGCCACCAAGGACCAATTTTTTGCATGCCCATGGAAACTAATTCCACTTTTTGATTCTGATTATAATTTGGTATTGTCTTCCTTATTCTCTTGTCTACATTTTTTTAGTATTATTATTATATAACTTTGGTGTGCAGAACTGAGGTAAGAGTGCTTTTATGCTGATTAGTTGATTTTTGTGAGGTTATTATTCACTTACAGGCAGGATAAAATGTTTCACCCATAGGGAAGGATCTGCATTAGAATTTCTACTTAGATCATATGAAGTTAAAAATTTATTTTAAGAAACAAATTGTCTCATCATTTAAAGCATTCTGAGCTAAGGTGGGGGGGAACAGCTGATGTCCTACAGCAAAAAATTTTGCTGTTTTGTGCAACAGAAACTGTCGGATTTGGACATGCAATAACATTCCTCTCAGCTGGAAAGTTAGTGTCACTGTACTACTCTCATACATTATTCTCATCTACTGTGCAACATTGGAATTTGTATCCATGTGGTCTGTCAGGAAAAGAAATATTTTTGAATATTGGATGCAGCAATTTACTTTTCAAATTAATGGTCCTCCTGCACTGTTTTAGCTCCTTGGCTTCTGGCTTGGGGACATTTATTTGGTACTTAATATATTACTATTTTTGGTTTTATTTTTTTGCAGGGCCTGACTTTTGTAGTTAATTTACAGCATTTCCTGAAAAAAATGCCCACTCCCTCTGGGAGTAGCAATGTTGTATTTGAAATCTTATCATACCCTTCCAATTCAAAGTCTATATATTTGAAGTCTCATTAGTGACCCGATTTCAATAGACCTGAGACTAGCAGAACAAAACTTACATACAGGGTCATCTACTAAAAAGTTAAAATAACTTAGGGATATTATAACTTCTCAAAAGCTAAATAAAAATACAATGAAAAAGTGACTTATACAGAAATGAAGGGCATGTGTTAGTCTCAAATAATAACATGGAGAATATTTCTATCTGTTAGTTTAGAGTGTAGATTATTCTCTGATCCATATAAAAGTTAAAGGGAACAAAATGTAAGTGGAGCTATACAGGTCTGTAAACTTTGGTAGCACTGAAGTCTGTAATAATGGAATTGTTACTGACTATTTTACAAGAGGCTTTTTTTTTTTTTTTTTTTTTTTTTTTCTGAATTCGGTTTACTAAGTGTACAGGTTTGATTTTCACTACTGTGCCATTAAACTGATGCCCACACTTGTCACTAGAGGACTGGCCAGGACACCTCATATGACACATTGTCTGAAATCTGACATATTGTGCAAAAATCTAAGAAGTTAAGGAGAGGCAAAATATGGTCCAAGGTATTTTGGTGGAATTTGCATTGTAGGGAAAAAGATATAAGTGAGCTGGGTTTGAGAGTTCCTATTTAAGTTTGCATTTGCCTGTAATGATATGCACTATCTGTATTTCCAATGTCATTTTTATTCAACTGATGGGTTTTGTTATGTTTAATTTGAAAGACCTTTTCCCCTATTTTCCCAACACTCCACCAAAAAGTTACTTTTATTTTTAATTATTTTTTTTTTTCTGAAAACATGTGTTTTGTCTGTCAAAACACTAAAGAATGATGTGCTCTTTTGACTTAAATTTTTGTATCTGGCTGGATGACTTTGCATTTAAGCATCTCAGATGAATGAGTCTTTTACTTCAAAAATGAACACCTCAAAAATCGTTTGATGGGAATGAGAAACATGAAAAAAACCTTCTTGAAATTGATCAGCAGGTTGGAAAATTCTGTTCTTGGTCAGTATTTTAAATCATAAAAGACCATTAAGATCTGATTTTTTTAACATTTATTAGAAGTTTTCTCTTTTTGTTAAAGATACTGTCTTTGTTTTTCAACTTATTGCAGATTAATTAGAATACAGCAGGTAGTGGAGACTTTTTCCAAACCAGTACATTCCCATGGATATGCTGTCTACAGGCAGGAAATTACACAGGGTGCTTTTATATGCAATGTCTGCTTTTTATTTCTTTATTTAAATTAGCTAACAATCATGTTCTATATTGTTAGTAATGGGAAGAAGATTTCAGATGAATTCGTTGCTTTGTTCTCTATTAGCAGAATTAAGGAGTTGGGAAGGTGCAAGTTTTTGGTGACATGCATTTTTATCTCATTGAAGAAGTGCACCAGCAGCTCGTACAAAATAATTTTCTGAGCATACTAATAAGTGATTAAAAGAATTCGAAGATGGATTGGGATTTTTTTGCCTGGATCCAAGTTTGTTGAGTTTGTGGGGCTTTTTTTAAAAAAAAAACAACTGGCTTAATAGTTTGTAATCATTTACTTATAATTATTTTTTCCTCCAACTGATGGCATAAATAATTAATCTAGTAAAATGTTCAAGCACATCAAATCAATAAACAACCTTCAAGATGGATTGGCACACTTCCAATCCCCCAGACACCCAGCAAGAGTAATTTATGCCAATTAGACCTGTGGAGTGTATTTATATTTTTGGCCTGTGATAGTTAGCCAAACTGTGTGAGTTCAGTTGCCCCTAAACTGTTCAGAAAGATAACTCAAATTTCTTGGCTGGTATGATCTAATTGAATGCAGATTTTAAAATCATTGATCTCAGTCTTGTGCTCAATAGCTGAGGGGTTGGGGTGTTCCCCAAGGTGCAGAGAATGCTAATTCTGTCACTCCACTCTCTGAAAGGCTCCAAATCTGCATCTCCCTGGTGCAAAATGCCCTCATGGTGAGGTTATTCTTAGAAGGAGCTCTCAGGTCCTCCTGTCAATGCTGCCAGACTTCAGAGTCCACTGGAGTATGGCCTGATCACAGCTCAGTGTCCTAACCACTGGTCCTGTCCACTACGGGGGAAATTTTTATCAGACTGTTGTTCACTCAGTGTTAACTCCTTGCTCCAATTAATAGTCATTCTCACATAGCAAAATAGTGTCAGTAGAAGAGATGCAGGGTTGTCCCTCCAAATAATTCCTTTGCTTCATTGTTAGCATAGCCTGTCAGATATTTTAGTTTGTGGGGTTTTTATTCTTTTTTGCCAAATATTACTCTGCACTTTTGGTCAACTTGTTTTCCTTTCGTTTGGATAAGGAAAATGTATTTTTTAAGTGAGGTTAAGAAGGGTTTTGTAAATATTGCTGCAGATGCATAACATGATATTCTTTAGAAAATGCACTGTGGCCGAAACTTTATGAGGAAGAAATTCTCAGTTGTCATTTTAATTTCCTCTTATTATGTCAAAATTATGGTTTTCACATTGCCTTCATTTAAAACTTAATTGAAAATGTCAGATTTTCTTTTGTTGCTGTTCTTAGCAAAAACTTACACTGGCAGAAAAATCCATGAAGGAAATGTATTAAGGCAGAAAGCTTAATTGTAAAGTGAACGTGGCTGATTCTTTGGTAACATATAATATAGGCTTTCTTTTGGGATTTCTTTTGGAGCACAAGATTAACTTTTTCATTTGACTCCAGTATGAGGGATTTGGGACTTCCTGGCTTTGACTGTGACAAGAGATCAACTTCTTCCAGATTTGTTCTGTTAAAACTTGGCTCCAGGAGCATGTGGAGAACATTCACAGCTGTACACAAAGTTGGGTGTTTGAATTGGGCACCTGCTCAGGTACTTGGCAGAACTGAGTGCAGGACTTTGCCACAGGGCAGAGCTATGAGCTGTTAGAGGGTGTTCCCTATTTCCCTCTACCTGGTTTTCCCATTTTTCTGTCTCTTGTGCAGATGATGTCTTCAAGACAATGTTAGATGCCTTATCATCTGTTGATGAAAAGCTATAGGAGGCCTGGCAGTGTTGTATGCTGTTCCTGCTAGGAAGTCCCTAAAGATCCTGAACTTCATAAGGACTTCTAGTCCAAGCAAGGGACTATCAAATAGTCCTGGGGCTGTTTTCCTTGAGGGTCTAGTCAGGTTCAGGACAGAATAAAAAAAAATTTCCAGCAGACACATGGCTTGTAATCATATTAGCTTAACACTTTGTAGTAATTTAAGCCCTGCTGGATGCCACAGGCCCACTGCAGCCACTCTCTCAGTCCCCCCTGCAAACAGCAAAGGAGAGAAAATATAATGAAGAGCTTCACAAGTTAAGAAAAGGACCATAAAAGATTCCTGCTAATCACCATCACAGGCAAAACATATTCCATGTGGGGATAATAGTTAAATTTATTATTAACAAGATCAGAGCTTAAGAGTAAGACATATAAGACACCTTTCCTCCCACCCCTTCCTCCTTCACATTCAACCTGCTCTCCCCCAGTGGTGCAGAGAGACAGGGCATGGGGGTTACAGTCAGTTGTTGTTCTCTGGTGCTGCTTAGGGAGAGGAGTCCTTCCCCTGCATTCCTTGGAGTCCCTCCCATGGGAGACAGCTCTTCACGAACTGCTCCAGCATGAGTTTTTCCCACAACAGAGAGTCTTTCACGAACTGCTCCAGTGAGAGTCCATCCCATGGGCAGCAGCTCTTCAGACATTGCTGCACGTGGGTCATGTTCCACAGGGTGCAGTCCTTTGGGTCCAGGCTGTTCCAGCATGGGTTCCCCCACAGGCCACAGTTCCTATCAGGAAATCTTGCTCCAGCGTGGGCTCCTCTCCCCACAGGCTACAGTCCCTTGCCAGGACCCCACTCCAACATGGGCCTCCCATGCGCCACAGCTCCCTTCCAGCATCCACCTGCTCCAGCGTGGGCTCCTCCACGGGCTGCAAGTGGATCTCTGCACTCCTGTGGTCCTCCATGGGCTGCAGGGGCACAGCTGCTTCACCATGGTCTTCCCCATGGGCTGCAGCTGGATCTCAGCTCTGGCGCCAGAAGCATCTCCTCCCCCTCCTTCTGCACTGACCTTGGTGTCTGCGTTGTTGTTCACAAGTTCTCACCCTGCTCCTCTCCAGCAGCCATCTTCATCTAAACTAATTTTCTTCCCTTCCTTCTTAAATATGTTATCACAGAGGCATTCCTTTAACTGCTGATTGGCCTGGCCTTGGTCAGCAGTGGGCCCAGCCTGGACCTGGCTGGCACTGGCTCTGATGGACATGGGGAAACCCACCAGCTTCTCGAAGAAGCCTCCCCTTCAGCCCTCTTGCTGCTACCAAAACCTGGCCACAGAGAAACCAATACACACTTGAAGGCATTTTTTAAGCTTGGAAAAGAGATAAAAATGTTTTTTTAGCTTTCAGTTTTCTTTTGCACACCACTCTTGATGGCAGGTAACCCCACTGTGTCCACAGGTGTGTCATGAATACAGATTAGAAAAACTGATCACATTCTCCATTTCGTCCAAGTGGCTGATGAGGGTTCTGGCAGGGTGAAAGTGAGTACAGCATTGGGGCTGCACCAATGCCCCTTCTGCATCCCCTCACCCTGTGTGTCTTGCTGCTCTGGCCATGCCAGAATACCACCCTCTTTCAAGGTGGTCTTCCAAACATTTTTACCTCTTGCAAGCATTAAAGCAACAGATGAGATTGAAATGGAATTAATTTTTCAGCTGGCTTCTCTTTTTTTCT
>VXBA01004451.1:1026-54277 GCA_013399895.1 Serilophus lunatus | reverse complement strand
TCTTTTTTTTTTTTTTCTTTTTCTTTCCTTTGAAATGCTTACAGGAAACTGCATTAGAATCCCAAAGTAATGGAACATTAAAAAACCATCTGGAGATCTAAACCAACTTTAAAGACTTAAAGTAGCACTGATGCATGACCACAAAGACAGATACAATCCATTGTGTGTGTGGCAGATAACTTGCAGTTGTACTCAGGAACAAAAAATACTTATATTTTAAAAAGTAATCTTGGGATAGCTAAATAATTGCAGAATGAAAATGATAGGTACTACTATTTGGCTGCAGAAATAGAATAAGACTTTATTTAGCAAATGCATACCTTATTCTGGGAGGGCTCTAAACACAGAAACACCTATACATGTGCTAAACAAATGAGGTTGGTTTGACTGAAGAAAGATATAAAATATATAAAATGTGATATAAAGGTACAAAATATAACTTCCAATGGAAACATGCTGGAGTCTTAGAAACTTTCTTCCACTTCAGTTTTTTTTTTTTTTCACAGAGGAGCAGCAGTCTGTTTAAAGAGAGTTAGAAATCCTCAGTCTTTTTCATGCCCAATTATTTTCCAGACTCTGTATTGCTGGTGCCTAGAGAATCCTGTGCCAGGTACACTGGTGGTGCCTGCCGTGCAGCCTGCTGTTCTCATCCTCTGGTCCCTGAGAAGATAGAACCTTTTGGAGGAGATGCTTGGCTTGTCCCCATCCCCATGTGCAGCCAGGCTGTGAACCTGAGAGACTGGATTGCGCCACAAATGGATTGTACCACAAATGCAGTCAACTCAGGATGTGCACATGGCCATTGTAACTGCTGTGGTGCTGCTCTGCTGGCTCCATCCTGCAAGATTAATGCGATACATGTGACAACAGCAGACTTAAAGTCAATAAGAAATAGTCTCCAATGAAGCTCTTAAGACCCCCCATCTCCTGGGGTAATAACAGAGTTCAGCATCCTTCAATATCAAGCTCTGTCAGGAAGATTCCTGCCAAAATCAATGGAGCTGAATCAGTAACCGTTTCAGTATGTCCATCTCCCACATGGCACCTGTACAACACATCCTTTTGCTACACCATCAACAGCTGACACAAATTCTGATAAGAGAATCTCAGTTTCCCTGACTCAATATATATGAATGAGCATTCCTCAGCAGCTCAGCAAAAAGTCTCCTTAAGAGTACAGAATTTACTGCACTTTCATATAATACATTTATATTGTGACTTGTATGATTTCACTTTTTATGGAAAAGTCATAAATCTCATTGTAAACCTAAATACATTTTTTAGGTTCACAATAAATGCATACAGTTATTTAGATTCAACAGCTTTTTAGTAATGTGCTGGACTATTGTAATTGTGAAATTGACTGAATAATTCACTGACAATTTAGAGATCCATGGAAGTGGCAGTATTTTCTTGCTTAATTGCATAGCAGGTTTTTACTTTTGCCCAGCATGGTACTACCCACTTCTATCTGCTATTCCAACCCTCTGGCACATTCAGAAGCTCTGAATGTCATAGAGCCCTTCATTAGAATTATGTCACTGTAGCACAGACTACAGTTGTTTTTTTCTATTCTGGATGCTGATTACTGGACACAAAGAGTAGAACCCTTTTAGGATGAAAAGGCAATGAAAATAAGGTGTATTTTTCCAACTATCTACCACACAGTGAGATGGCAAAGTACTCCCATATTCAATACTACTTTAATTATTGATAGACAGTTCAAATATCTTTCATCTCTTCTGCAAGAAATACAAGTACTTTTTCTTATTCAAACTCATATAATTTATAAGGTTGGTAATGTTTTCTACTCAAGGTTTATGTTTGCTAAAGAGGCGTTTAGATTCACTTAATATTTAATACTCTTACTGAGCTACCTGATATAAAAAGAGGATCTTTTCCAAAAAAATGACACAACATTGTTGGTCAAAACACTGACCAATCCTGTATGATTCTTAAAAAAACTAACCTATTTCAAACAGATATTCTTCTATAAAAAACTACTAAAATTTGGTCCACAAAGAGGTTGTTGTTGGCTTGCTTTACCCCATAAGAAATCCAAGTAGTATTTGTATAAGAACTTCTTGTAAATTCATCTTTGTAATTTTCTTTCCCAATAGGACAAAAAACCAACCAACCAACCAAGCTTAGAATCTCCAGAACCCTTTTTTGTTGTTTGGGGTTTTGTTTGTTTGTTTGTTTTGTTTTTTTTAAAAGAGCATTTGGAAAATGATGGAGAAAGTGAATGAACTCAAGTATCCTGCAACAGGCACTCAAAAAATCTTGTAAGCTCCTTTTTCCAGTTTGATTTCATTTAACAGTTAGAATGGGCATCTCAGTCTATGCAGTTGGAAGCAAGGAATAGTTAACATTCCCGTGCTATCAGATGGAAGATAAGTGAATGCAGTGGCTTGCTACTTAAGCAAGAAGTCTTTGGGACTGCAGTGTTCTTTAATAACTGTCAGAAGTTCTCCAGAAACTTTGTCTCCTGCTTCCCACTAGAAGAACTTCTGAAATTGTATAATCATGGAATGGTTTTGGTTGGAAAGGATCTTAGAAGATCGTTGCATTCCAACCTCCTGTCATGGACAGGGACACCTTCCACTTGACCAGATTGCTCCAAGCCACATCCAACCTGGCCTTGAAAACTTCCAGGGATGGGGCATCCACAAATTTTCCTGGACAATCTGTTCAGTATCTCACCCCACTCACAGTAAAGAATTTCTTCCCAATATGTAATCTAGACCTACCCTCTTGCAGTTTGAAGTCATTCCCCCTTATCTGGTCACTACATGCATTTGTAAAAAGTCCATTTTTCTTGTACTGGAAGGCTGCAATATTCAGAAATAATTTATAGACACGTATATGAATTCATTGCTCATTAGATTCTGAGTTCTGCAGACTGCAGTCCAGAACAAAGTGCAGAAAAAGTCCAGAAAAACCCCTCTGTGCAATCCCACCAACATAGTTCGTTCATGACTGGGAAGACATAAGCCATGGTTGGCAAATGAGATCATCACTGTCATGTTTCTTCTTTGCAAGAGTTACTCATCAATGTGCCAGCTGGGGTGATTACCTGGGAAATAAACATATAGTTCCTGGGAAACTGGTACAAACACATTCTTTTTGCTTCATGTACATCCCTGAGTATACATTGCATGTTAGAAACGTTCAGTCACCAGCAGCATATTCAGGCCTTTAACCAAAGGGTGTTATTTGTTTTATATTGTACTGCTGGCAACCATCCCGGCCTACATAACACACTCCTGTGGGAAATGTGTCAGTAAAAATTTTCCTACTTCTTTTGTTTTCAGCAGAAGCCCAGAGCAGGGACTCGTCAACATGGAGGCAACAAAGCTGCGCCTTTGCTGCGTTCAAGTTGGATTCACCAAGTGCTTTGAATTGAGCTCTAGAGAAAGCAAAGGCAACAAGTCCTGATCTAAACACTCATCGAATGGCTTCACAGAGATGGTAAGAACCACACAATTTGGATGTCTGTGGCTAATTTTCAGATTAGAACACTAAATTATGCAGAAATTAAGGCACAAAACTCATTTAGGCTGCAATTCTGGCCTTAGTATACTCTGAATTACTGTGCATAGAGTATGGTTTGTGAAATTACTTGCTGTTTGGAGACCTTTTAGATCCTCGCACTTTGCAGTGAGCTACAAAATAAATTTTTATCATGCCCTCTGAATTTTTCATGCTTTGGTTGCATAAACTTGCTAACTTGATTACTTTTATCGTTCCAGTTTTTTCCTAAATAAAAATAAGTGTGTATGGGGAGTAGATGTGGATAGGTCTGAGAGTACTCTTCTAGTAAATCAACGTAGATCAGTGAGGTTGAGTGGAGTGACACATTTCTGAGGGAAATAGACTTGATTTCAGGCTTCTGTGGACCCAGACCAAAAGAGAGCCTTGAGATCACCACAAGAAAAGGTTACTAGTTGTGCTGCCAGGGATTACAGAAGAGCTGTCACCAGAGAGCCTAGATATGGAAAAATCCTCGTTTATTGTATTTGTCTCTAAAATGAAAGATGGGCTGCAGAATCCAGCCTAGAGGGAATCTGGCTGGGAAGAGTCTAAGTTGTGCTAAAGGCATGCCCTCAGAAGCTCACAGATCACAGCAGTGTTGGAAGAATGATATCAGAGGGCATGACTGAGGTTAAAATGTATTAAACTTTAAATAAATAAGACTTAGTCCCTGAAAAATAGGAGGGAGGTATTGTTTGGTGCCTTGGTTATCTATTCAGTCCAGAGGCACACAAGATTTGTCAAACAATTTAACAAAGTTTTTAATATTTTCAAGTTTCTAGAAAAGCAAAAACTCCAATAAAAATACCTCCATAAACCCAAATTAAATAATGTATATTTTAAGAACTGGCAAGCACAAAT
Source organism: Serilophus lunatus (assembly GCA_013399895.1). Lineage (NCBI taxonomy): Eukaryota > Metazoa > Chordata > Aves > Passeriformes > Eurylaimidae > Serilophus > Serilophus lunatus. The sequence continues at coordinate 49,882 of VXBA01004451.1, read as the reverse complement.
AGTTCACCACTTTGTGCAGTGAAATTTGCTGGAAGACTTTGTAGGCAGTCACTATTATACCATTGAGGTGCCACTCTAAACATGTCAAACGTTTGAACAGCTTTAATCATGGTGGGGAATGAGACTTGCTGAGGAGAATGAAAACCTTTGGGAGAAAAATTTAGCAGGCAAGTATGAGATATTAGCTAAGAGTTTACATGTATATTTTCAAGGGCAGAAAGAGAAGCCGTCAAGGCTGAGGCTGAGAAAGAAAGGGTAAAATTAGGGGCAGCAAGATTAAAATATTACTCAAGGTTACTCAAGATTAGCTGTATGATGAATGGTCCACAGAACGCTGCATAAATCAAGATAACTAAGATAAATGGAAGCCTAATTTAAAGAGTGTGCTGTCTCTGGATCAGAACTGGAAAGAACCAGACACATGACTGGCAGTTCAGGAAGTACAAGAGCAATCCCAAAACTGGAGCAGATCCATAGAAAAGGCTGTTTCCTAATGTCTTTACCAAAGATGGTAGAGAAAAATCATGTAGGAACTGAAGTTGGGCAGTAGCAGCAATTTTCAGTGTTCTTCCCCTGCCACAGGAGCAAACTTTTGGCTGTTTCAGACTGGAACTTCTCTCCTCTCTGACAATGACCTCTTTGCTACAACCTTCCTTTCCTACACCTAACTGTACATTAATCATTGTACTTCCTGTTCATTGCACACTCAAAACTCATTTTATCTTTCCTTCCTTTCCTTTCCTAATTACCTTTTTGAACAGCTAGAAGATATGATCACAGAGACCAGGACTTCTTTGCCTATGTTACGCAAGAATTGGAGTATTTTCTTTAAAAAAGATCCCAACAAAACTCACTGCACAAACGTATTTTTAAAGCTGAGATGTCTTAAACACTTGCATACATGTTCAAAAATGCATCTTCCAGATAACTATTTTCTTTGTGTATGCTGAAAACAATGTCCTGACCATCACTTAAAGCCTTATGAGACCAGAGAGAAGAGAAGAGAAAAAGCCTGTGTCCTGCTGGTAGAGTCTCAGTGAAAATATTAATCAAAGGAAATTTGTAATGAAGTTACTTCATCCAACAGAGCAAAAATGATGCTGAAGCTACAGAAAGAGGTGATCCAATGAAAAGTGGGAGTGCTGACATCATCTGAAAAATGCCTAGTGTAAAAGACCTAAGGACTGGGGTTATCAGCTGCACCAGCCCTGAGGAGGCATTTGACTTGTGGTCCAGGTGCAGCAGGGTTAATAAACACTACATCCCTGTTGAATTGTAAGTCAGAAATAAAACACTAAAATATGGGGTTTGAGAGTATGAACTGAAAATTGTGATTAGGTGATAGCTTCTAGAAGAAGATCACAGCTAACTCCAAAACATCCGTCAAATGGATGAAGACTGACCTAGGATTATAGCCAATGCACTAAAGGCTCAGAGAAAGAGAGATCTCATAGTCTATCAAGTTTTCCAAATCAGTAATTTACTCTTTTTTCTCATCTCTAGACCTTCTTTTTCCCTTGTTTTGCAAAGTTCTGTTAAGAATTCCTACTGATGAGTAGGGAAGTACCACTCACTGAGCTCTCTATAGTTTAGTTCCATCCCTCAGAGTTCTTGTTGGCTGCTTCAATCAGGATCACTTGCCCTGCAATAAGCTGACATGTTTATTGTTTTACAGACCGAAGTATGGTTGCACAGTAAAATCCAAGCAACTATTTCCACTTCCTGATTGTTCGCAAATACATGTACTAGAACATTTCCTCCCATTTATTAATTTGTAAATAACTAATGGGGAGTGAGCACTGCGTTTTTCAAGATAAATATAAAGGACAAAATAATCCAGTAACAATACTTATTACACTGGTATTACCTCCAGTAACAAGAGAAGCTATCAGCATTCAGCAAATAACTAATACTGCACTAGGCACCACAATTTCTCTGAAGCTTCTCTTTTAATTCCCAGGAGCCTTAAGTAACAGGCAATTGCACAAAGCAGTAATTCTGGCCACACCTGTCTCTTTCAAGATGCTTTCCCTTTCTATTCCTCACCTCACGTACAGTCTCTTTAACCGATGTTAATTAAAAAAATCAGGAATCATCCTGACATCATCAAAGCCAGATGAATAATTTAGTTTCATGAAAACTTTAATCAGAAATTAGGCTTGTTTGCATGGGTTTGCAGTGTTTCCTCAGCTTAATAACCACCTTCTCCTTATCTTCCTTTCACTCACTGTTCCCACTCCCCAGCTTCCAACTAGTTACTCCTGTTCTTTTTCCCATCCATGAGGCTATGGGACTGCAGGATGAGTTAAACCACATAAATGAATGTGATTTTAAAAAAAGAATAAAAAAGAAAAGATTGAACAGTTTAAAATTTTTAATTTTAATCTGGATTCTTACAGAGGTTCACCTTACAGAATATAACATCCCAGGGTACTTTCATCTGCCTGGAGACCACTGAAGATCTGATAAAAGAATAATAATAAAACTATGTAAAGTTGTATCATATTAATGGTAGTGTCATCAAATATTCTTTTCACTTCATTTATCCTTCTTAAAGAAATTAGAAATAAATACATGTTGAAAGATCAACAGTGAAAATTATCACAGGCATGGAGGGACCTTTGCTATTTTTAGCAGAGTCATTTCAAACTGCTGTTTTCCCAATTCTCAACATCATGTAACCAGGCAATTGTTCCCTTATGGAAGGTAATACCTGTCTCCCAGCATCTGAACCCACCTACATACACTGAGTAAGTCACTTGATTGCTTTGACTTGGTACAGCAACTGCTGTGTGCCTGCACACTTGGAAGGTGGGCACTGATTTTTATTTTAAGCTTGAAATATAGGAGACAAGGGGGTGTACCTACAATTTAATACACATATATGTACCTGCTTCTCCCCCTGGTAGATTATTCAGTCGTTATGTATCATAATGGAACTCTTTAAATTTGTTAGTTACAGAATATTGCACATTACATGAGAAAAATCTGGCACCATTCATAAATCATACTTTTATTCTGTACTCTGTTTAGCCAAAAATATGCACATATGTACAGACGCATTTTATTACACAGAGGCACTACTGAATATAAATAGAATATTTGTCAAACTTCAGATTAACATAAAACCAACATTGTGCAAATATCTGATTCTGCCAACCCACTGGCACATCCTCCACATTTTTAAGTGTTCTGCTTAAAGCAGCACAGCTAAAAGACTAAATTAGTGGAAAGGAATTGGTGAAAATACAACACAGATTACACAAGTAGAAGTAAGCGAGATAGCTGATGTTACTAATAGGAGAAAATATTGCTGACACGCCAGGGAACCTTCCACTTAAATGACATAAGACAATTAATAATAAAGCACTGACAAGTTACAGGTAGAATTGGCTTATCAGAAATGAGACAATGTCTTTCGTACAGCATGGTATCTGCTAGGATCAGGAAAATTGCAACCACTTCCCTGAGTGAATTCATAGTTTAAAATACAGAATAAAGCAAAAATCACCTAGAATACTTAAAAAATTTTACATCTGTGTTTTATGTATTTTATATAAACAATCAATATCAGTTGCCTACATGTGGCAACAATGTTCTAAATACTTTCTAAAACCTCTGTAAGCTGTTTAAACCTAAAGAGAAAACAATTGTAGAATAACCAAAAGATAAGGTTCTACCAGGTTCTCTTATCTGGGCATTCACAGAGGTCTGAATTCTACTGACTTTTAGATTAAATGCCAAACTTTTTCAGACTAACACCAGCTATACTTTGATATTAACCCCTTCTTAGGAAAGGACCTGCTTTGGTCATTAGGCTGGGCACTGTACTTGTAAAAATGTGCCAGCTGCCTGTACAGTAGTGCAGTAATACCAGGTCTCCTCACTCCATTAAGAAGAGTTTAGAGAACTTGAAATTTTTGCACCTCAGCTGCAGCCCCTTGTCTTACAACCAGTTTTATTTTTAAATAAGGTGATAGAGGAGTGACCATTTCACTAATTGACTTAAGTGTTAGTCTTAAAAAGACCATGAGTTCTGTGAAAAGACACACAACTTCTTTATGGTATGGTAGTAGAGGATGATACTAGTGGAAGGTAACACTCCTTTCACACTTTTTCAAACAATACAAGAGACTTAAACTCACAAGGGAAACACCAAAAGTTAATGCAGAGAGGATATTTAGGCTTTCTCTGCTCCCCTAGAAGCATAACTACTTTATGTTCTATCTCATCCTCTACATTTGTGAAGGTAGACTGAAGCAAGAGAAAAGAAAATGAGTATAATAGTTATCAATTGGTTATGTTTGTAGGCATTATTCTAGAAAATGAGCTTGCAAGGGATGAAGTGGGACAAGACAGAAAAGTTACAGACAAGTGTACACTTTTGGCATACAGGACAGGAGCGAATATAGCAGGCTTATTTCTTAATTCTGGACTGTTTATAATGCTGCTCAGCACTCACATGAAGACTGTGGAAGAGATCCTCCTGGCAGCAGCTTTAGTTGGAAAGTCCAAACAAGAGGAGGATCCCACCAGGTAATAAGATCTCATCATTTCCCCCAAGAAAGTTAATTCAGTGTGGGATGCTCTGCAGGTAGAGAGCAGCTTACCTTCCATCAATAGCCCATACTGGCATTTACAGAAGCCAAATCAGATGTAATGATGGAAAATTTGTGTGATAAAATGTTGTTAATTATCACATAGAAAACTGCTGCACTCCATGGCTTCTTCCCAGGTTTTGCTATGTATAGATCAAGCTCATAAGTACTTAAAACAGATTTTACACTATTGTGTTGGTAAATGGTTAAGGGAAAAAAACCTGTGTAAAATTAGATCTGTTAAAAAAACTTTAGCGTAAGGGTGGGCAAGGAAAGAGTCATAACATCATACATACCATATTAAAATTTCCAATCACTTGTTTTGTTATTTTATGCATTGGTTGGTATCAGCACAGGAATTTCTATAAACAAAAGGGAATAAATTTTGCTACTTTTGTCTGAAATATATGGGTCCATACTATAACTGCTTTGCTTTATAAGTGCTAGCGTGCTAAGACCACATCTCAGTCCCATGAAACACAGTTCTCAAAGCATCTCAGGATTAGCTGAGTAAGGGATTGGGAGTATTTTCATACACATTGCAGCTGGAGTCAATTCTTCATTAGAACGAAGTTCATAATTTTGGCAAGCACACTATCCGAACTCAGTCTCAAAATATAGTGAAAATCATGCCAATGCTAATCAGAAACACAAATCTAAAAGGAAAGTTCTCTCTCTTGGCTGAGCCCATGATGATTTAAAAGGGAATAGTGGATGAAAGAAACTGAAACAGTAACTATTATACTAATAGGAGTTTGCTCCTTTTTATATAAGCTCTGAAAGCATTTACTAAAAATAAGAACAACTTTGGCCTGGTCTTGCAGCTAAGAAAGTTTTTGGTAGCTGACAGTGAAAACAGCGCAATCTTATTTATCACCATCCCACATAGATAAGTTTATGTATTATACAGAGGAATTCCAAAACAAAGTTGGAAGTTTTAAATAGCTTTAAAATGTTAGATGAAAGGAGTCTGGAGTAGAATTCACAAATGCAGAAGCCAGTGGCCTTGCCAGCAGTTTATTCATATCCCGTGTTCTGTAGGCTCTGTTTTTTTTCAATGAAGGGCAACCAGACACCTGCAGGACTTTTAAGTTTGTTTTGCTATTGCTATGAGAGCTCAGCCAGTTGTCAGAGCAGAAACTCCTGGAAAGCCGGGGTGCAGCTCCTCACTTGGGAACTGTTTTGATATGCCTTGGGTGAGATACTGTAATTACAGATGAGGTGGCAATCTGGAGGTAGTATTTTATTTTCTACTTTCCCAAAATAATGCATGAATTAATTGAAGTTTGCAAAACACTCGGAGATCCTGAGGCTAAATATCCTGATCTATCTCGTCTGGTTTTGACCATATGAATGAAGTCAATTTGATTTTTTTCCAGAGAAGACTAGTCTTGTGAGAAAAACAAATGAGCTCTTTCTCATTGCTCCATGCCATAGTTTTTAGTATATGTAATGGGTTAACCTTGGCTGGCTGCCAGGTGCCCACAGTCTCTTTAACCCCTTTTTCCCCCTGAAAGTCAGGCAGGGGGAAAAGAATACGATGGCAAACGGTGGGTTGAGATAAGGCAGTTTACTGAAGCAAAAATTAAAGCAAAGCAAAGAAAAGCCCACGCAAAAGCAAAATACTAATCTAATCTCTACTTCCCATCCGCGCCAATGACCGGCCACATCCAAAGAAGTAGGGCTTCAACACGTGTAGTGGCTCTCTTGGTAAGCCACCATGGGAGACTGTGCATGCCCCCCCCTCTTCCTGCTTCTCCCCAGCTTTATATCTGAGCTGACGTCATATGGTATGGAATATTCCTTTGGTCAGTTTGGGTCAGCTGGCCCACTTGTGTCCCCTCCCAAAATCTTGCCGTCAGTTGGGGAAGGGACACTACAGTCCCAGTACTGTGCTCAGCAGTAGCCAAAACACTGGCGTATTATCAGCACCACGCCAGCCACAGCACAGCACTGTGAGAACTGCTATATGGGGAAATGGGCTCCATCTCAGACAGACCCAATACAGTATAGAATAAAACTAGCTGTAACTGATACAGATTCCTGCAAATATTTTCTTGATTTTTCTCCAAAATTTAAAGAACGTATGTAAATTCATCCCAAATTTATGAAAAATTATTTCCTTAGCATTCTTCCAATTTCAATTGGAATTCTTCTAATTTCAATTTCCAATTCCTATTTCATATTTCATTTCTTAATCTGGAATTAAGTGCTTAGTGAAGTTAGACATTCCTTTGATCCCTCATAGTAAAGCGTTTTCAATATGACAGAAAATATGGTGACAGAAACTCTCTAGAGGCTAATAATTTATTCCAGTGGCACTAGAGTTAAATTTAAAAAATGCACTCCTAACTTGACAGGGACAGCAAACCATAATAAACAAGAAATGATACAGCGATGGCAAAGGTGTGTGACATTTTTATGAGCTACAGACATGCAAGTTGAAAATTTTGCATCTGGCAAGTCAATCCAGTTTAATGTACCTACTCTATTGAGATCTTTAGACCTATAGAACTGGAAAATCTGAAAAATGGCTCTATAATCTATTTATGATCCTGAATTTCTAACTGGGCTACACTAAACACTGTTTGAAAATATCTGATTTTATTATCAATACCTCATGTTTTCTGGTCATTCAAAGGTTGCCTTCTAAAACAGTTGTAAACCAAAACATTTGTCTTACATCTTGTCTTCAGTGTTATCACTCCTCCCTCTTTCAAAAAGACAGCTCATCATTTGAGAAAACTCACATCTTTTTTCTATATGTGGTCTTTTTGAAGCCTTTTGCTCTCAAGGGAAAGAAGCTCTTTCAGTATGTTGTCTGGAAAACTGGATCATAGTCTTTGCATACAGGACTGATGCAGAGAGGAAACTCTTTCAAGGCTATTTTGTGTGCTAATCCAACCTCTGAAAGATAATATGGATTTTAGTTATGTACAGCTTTCATTCCATAATTTCAAAGCATCTCTGGAACAGACTAGGATCATCCCAGGAATGTTGGCTAACTCTTAAAAGAGAAAACCAAGGGGAAGAAAAGGGGACAAAAAAGTTTCATTTTTTGAAAATTGGATTTGTGGGCCAAATAATACGTTATCTTTAAAGTGATCTGTGTGAGTAATGAAGTCTAAAGTGCACAGGTCCCCGACAGACTAAAAGACTACAAATGGATCAGTTAATATGCTGAAGGCAAGAACATGAAGAAGGCAAGTCACAAATGGCAACAAGTCACAAATGGTCCCTTCTAGATATAATTCTCTTAATGAATGAGCAGAAACCACTTGCAATTTCATGCACAATTTCTGTTCTCCAACTGTCTGCTAAAGTGCTATCCTCCTCAGCTTTAGGGTGTATTATGCAGTTACAATGTCTTTATACTTTGCTGGAAATATCAGTTTTCTTACTTTCATTAATAATTCCAATGTAGCAAGGAAAACTTTGGAGAAAATATCAATCACAGCTGCACGAGGTTAATTGTGCATGTGATAATGGAACTTGATCTTGACTGAAGCATGACAAAGCATGCTGCACCCCAAATGAGTAATTTTTGCTCTAAAGAGTACTAGCTTTTGTTTGGATTCCAGGAGCCAAAGCTTCTGCTTTTGTATCTTAATGAGAGACTTAGGCCAGGCTTTCCACTTTATGTTAAGGAAGAAAACAAATCTGTATGGTCTTCTCCTCTGTAAGAAAATAACTTGAGGCATGTGTAGGTGAAAGTATACTGAACTAGAGCTGACTGAATTTCTCTCTAAACTGCTTTGATTGAAAGCTTCTCAATTCTACTGACAAGCAATTTTTCTCAAAATGCACTTCTATTTTCCTTGTTCTGCTCTAAAAAAAACCCATGTAAGTGCATAAATGTCTAGTCAACACAAGGTGCTCATTTCAGAAAGGCTCCAGTGTGGTAATATGGGCACTTCAGCTCTTTTTTTGATGTAGGCTCTCCAGGTAGAACCTACTTGCTGTTGTCCACCACTACTTTCTGTCACTGAGGAGAAGTCTGATGTGTGATTCCCATTTTCCCCTGTGTTTGAGGATTAATGTCACCTGAAGCTCTGCTCCCATTCAATACCACAGCAGCTTTTCTAAATCAAACCACAGTAATTTCTGATTTCTTACTGAATTTTGCAGCAGAGTTAGCCTGTGGGTTTACAGTTTCTTTGGGGATGAGAGAAAAATACATTGTTCTCTTGATTTTAATGTAAAAACAATGTTACAGTTTTTTATTGCATGGATTATTTCTGTTTCTCTAAATATAAAGGTAGAAACAAACAAGTTTGGTGGTGCTTTTGATGGGTTTTGAACTTGCTGCCATAACTCGCAGTCTAAAATGATAAAGCTTTCTTTTTTCATATTTTTTTTTGCCTTGCCATATCTCGAAATAATGTCAACTCATTGTAAAGCTGGGCATCATTAGCTACTTGAGGCAACTTGGTTTAGTGTGCAGTGTTTACTTTAAAAGACCACAGCGGTGTCAGAAAACACAGAGATCTGAAAGTCTGAAAAGCACTGAAAGTCTTTCCTGAGTTCTGGGCATAATAACAGATTTGAATTTTTTTTTTCCAAATCTGCTTGCTGTAACTGTTGAATGTAAAATTAGGTAACCTTATACAGCCTGCTTAGCAACTTCAGGATGAAAAAGGTGATGTTTGCATAGCCATGTTGGAACTGCAAGGCTCACTGCCTATCTGTTAACATCCTCCTGAGGAAGGAGGCCACTATCAGGAGGCCACTATCAGACTTATTATTACATACAAGAAATTTGGTTGGGAATTATGTCTTAGTGAACCATTGTCAGTAGCTAGGGTTATGGCTACAACTGTTTTATCATTATACCCGCTGGGATTTTACTAGCAACAGCACACATCAGCCTGTGGAAGGCTGTGCTGCATTACAGCAATGCCAGCTTGTTTCCTTGGATCGAGATCCCAAACCATTACAATATTACAGCAAGGCTCATTGTATTTCCCCAGCTCAATACTGTAGTATCATGCATGTTAATGATCCAAGAGGCTATTTTTTCATACTATGGACGAGCCTGAGAACGAGCCCACCATCCAGTCCAATTTTCTCAGCATAAAAGTCTGCTTTTTCGATGCCCCAGGTCCTGTGCCGAGTGAGCCCCTCGCAGTGCTCCCATGCAGGGACACGCACCCTGCCCGGGGGACACCCCCCAGCATGGCACCCTGTGCCCAGTATTTTTCTGGAGGCTCTCAAGGCAGCGAGCACAGCTCCCAGGGGAATGTTTTGTGGAGGGCAGTGAAAGTGTCCCGGTGTGGAGCTGCCCAAGCTATACCGGAATGGACACAGCAACAGCCAGTGTTTTTTCCCCACTCAGGGGACATCGGGAGAGGTTCGGGTGGGACCTGACCCTTCACCCTCCCCCGCTCCATCCATTCCGGCTGCTGGGCGGGGGCTGCCACAGGTGCCGCGGGTGCTGCGCCAGCCTGTCTCCTCCGGGTTTTTCCAGACTCTTCCTCAAGCCTTTGCGAGGCGGAGTTTTGGCTGTGCGTTTGTGTCCGCAGGGGAGAGGCAGGAGCCTGGCCCCGGGTGTCCGTGCGCGCTGGGGGCGGCTGCATCTTCTGAGCGCTGCTTGGTGCTCAGGGTGTGCAGCAATAACCTCGTTTTGTGCTGGCGAGAGTTGTAATGTTCCTAATGCACTGAAGTGAATTTTAGGAAACCGAGTTTATACATCTGGAACTGATGTGAGGCCGCATCTCGAACTGTGACCGACTCTGGGCCCTTCAGCTCAGGAAGGATTTTGAAGTGCTGGAGTGTGTCCAGAAATGGGCAATGGAGCTGGTGAACGGTTTGGAGCACAAGTCCTGAGAGGAGCAGCTGAGGGAGCTGGGGGTGTTTAGCCTGGAGAAGAGAAGGCTCAGGGGAGACCTTATCACTCTCTACAACTGCATGAAGAGAGATCGTGTCCAGGTGGGGGTAGGTCTCTTCTTCCAGGGAACAAGTGACAAGATGAGAGGGAATGGCCTCAAGCTGCACCAGGGGAGATTTAGGTTGGACATTAGGAGGAATTTCTTCACAGAAAAGGTGATTAAACATTGGAATGGGCTGCTCAGGGAGGTACTCTTTACAACTTCTGAGAGGAGGTTGTACTCCCGTGGGGGTTGGTCTCTTCCACCAGGCAGCAACTGACAGAACGAGAGGGCACAGTCTCAAGCTGCGTCAAGGAAGGTATAGGCTGGATATTAGGAAAATGTTCTTCACAGAAAGAATAATAAAGTACTGGAATGGTCTGCCCAGGGAATTGGTAGAGTCACCACCTCTGGATGTACTTAAAAAAAGACTGGACATGGCACTTGGTGCCATAGTCTAGTTGAGGTGTTAGGGTGTGGGTTGGATGCGATGACCTTGGAGGTCTCTTCCAACTTAGTTATTCTGTGTGTGATTCTGTGTGTGTAAGGGAGCTGCCATCCCTAAAGGTGTTTAAGGAAAGACTGGATGTGGCACTTAGTGCTGTGGTCTAGTTGACAAGGTGGTGATCTGTCAAAGTTTGGACTTGATGATTTCGGAGGTCTTCACCAATCTAATTGATCCTGTGATTCTAGGAATGATCAGGGTGAGGAGATGAGCTTTGCTGTAGGTCTGTGCCAGGTCTGAGTGTGCACCCAGACTCTGAACTGAAGCTGAGTGTTTTCTGAGGCTTCACACCACAACTTGATCTGGTCTTTCTCCACTTCCCCAGTCAGCACTGGAATGACACTGACAAGTGTAACTGACAAAACTAAAAAGTATCAGAATGTAGATTTTGAGGCTGGAGCACATGAGGCGACAGAGCATGTCCTGTCATAGTCCTTGGAGTTTGACCTGAGCTTTCTTTAATGTAGGGCTCCCATTTTATTTGTGTCTGACATAATTAGTGAAAACATGCAAAACACTGGGATAAATATTTGTAAAAATTCTGAGGGACAAGGAGTTGCCTCAACTTAAGGCATTTTACTGTTAGTTTATTTAAGAGTATGTATCTAGTGCCAGGGATTTTTTAGATATAGTGTTATTAGAAACAATTTTCCTTAAAGTTTGTGCTATAAGTTACTATATATAACTGTAAGTTTAGGAATTATCTGTGTTTATGCTGCAGAACTCAGAGCTGAAGTTTAGTTCATCATATAACAATTGCTGCATTCATGGGGTTGGAGAGTAACATGCATGGGAGGGGTGGAGCTAGTGCCTCTAGATTGAATTTGTGTGAAGTTACGTGAGAAGGAATGGTGGATACAGCCGTGGGTGTGACATGGGAGTGACCTCTGTCACATGAAGTGTTGTTCACAACTACAGCTCTGTCCAGAACCTGATGAAAGCACTAGGGAGTGAAGGCAGGTTTCCAGCCAACATTGTGTGTCAAGCACAGTGACACATTTCAGTGTCCCAGACACCACTCCTTTCTATTGAAGGGAACACACCAACCATAAAACATGTGGTTACTTTCTCACTGTAATCCACATATAGTCAATGAAAGAAGGAAATAATATTTAAAATATATATCACATTGTTGGAAAACAATAGCTTTCTAAAGAGTCAATTTCTGAATGTATGCCTGTGTACAGATAAACAGAAAATTACTGTTACCAACACTGCAGAGGCATTGCTGCAACCTACAAAGCTGTAGTATTGCCAGCCTTGTGGACTCAATAATTTAATAAACCAGAGAAATGATCTAGCAGAGTCCTAGCAGATCAAACTCTACATGCAGAAAAGCCAGTTCCTCATATGACTCCTTTTTTTCCTAGGTTTAACATTTCAAATAATAGATGACCTTGATGCCCTGGGAAAGAGAATATTCAATACTGAAACTGGCTTAGTTTTCCAGTTCCTAGTTTTCCTAGTTTTTTAAAGATGACAAAAAAGTGGATAAAGTCTGCCTTTTCCTGGGTGACTTAATCATATTCTCACTAGTCAGGTGAAAGAGGAGGAGGTGAAGGCCGGAGAAAGAGAAACACAAGTGACTAATAACTACTGGCCCATAGGTGTATAGATGATATAGTGCACTAAGCATTTGTCAAATGAGGATTTTTCTTGCTGTGGACCAGCCAGTGTCATTCCAGTTTTAGAAGCTTAAGGTAGTTTTTAACTTTGGAATTGAGAATGTTGATGATAGATGACTGAATAGATCCATACAGAAGAGAGCCTACAGAGAAATAGAAGTATTTCTGCTAGGGGTGACCCAGTGTTCAGGAACTGGACAGAGCTTCCTTTCTGTAACCAGGCACATAAAATTAAGACCAAAATGCTTATTCCATTTGCCTTTCTCTGATTGACTTACCTTTGGTTGGTGTCTGGCAGCTTCTCTGCATTTTGCCTTGCTGTTCTAGGCTTGGGGAGTGCAAAACTGATACCTACTGTCAATGTGTCACCCAAAGTGATGTGTTCTGGCTAAACCTAGAAGGTTTTGCTGAAATTATTGCTCAGACTTGGTTTTAAAAAGGTGCCACATTATTTGCAGGTCAAGAAAACTCAAAGATAGGCTTTTAGGCCTTGTTTGCACTCAGATAAATTCAAGGTTGCAGTGGTTCAAGGTGCTTATTTCATACATATGGTGTATTCTAGGCTCTTGTGATAGGGCAGCCATCCTAAAGGTTCATGTTGGAGAACAGGAAAAATAAATACCAACAGGGAATTAAAAAATAAATTATGTTCCTTCTAATCTAAGATGGCAGCATTTTACAAAAGAATTGGCATCAAAAGGAGGGAACAAGCGCTGCTGAGAACTTTGTGTTTTCAGAACTCACAGATTACACCCCAGAACAGCACACAAGAAACTGGTGAGTAATACCCACTGTATTCTTACTGACACCTGGATGGCTGCCAACATCTTCATTTCATTGTGCTCTCATTGCTGTACTATGTGAGAAACAGATCCTGGGGACAATGAAGATTTTGGGGTTTTTTTAGGTAGGTATAAATGACTGAATGTTGTACCAAGGAAGATAATGCAATTTAATGCTTAATCTCAGGAATGCTAGTGGGATCTAGATTAGTGTTGTACAATGAAATTAATGTTAGCAGTCTAAACTGTTAATGCAAATATTTAAATTTAATTGCTTAAATTTTTGTTATGTTTTGGATTCCATGAATAGCCAGGAAATGTAAATTTTACTGGAAAGATCTACCCCCAGCGTATGGTGGTTTTTGTGTAGTTAAATTTGCAGAGTAAACTTTTAACTATTGGTGTGCAAGGGAGTCCTATTCATGTCTACTATAGCCCCTTTTTTCCTCACTGAATGTGTCACATAGCCAGCCACATACTGATGGAAATCAATTTTTAGATACTTGTGCATGTGTATTCTCAGAAGTAGGTTACATTTGTTCATCCAGTCAGCAAATGGAAAAATAACAGATTATCTTTTTTGAGTACAGCTCAGCAGCCCTCTGAATATTGGTGGCTGAGCTCTGCATGGAGAAATGCTGCAAAGAGATTTGGATACATTTGAATAATGTGACTTCATAAGTGTTCTAGGAATGTGTTGAAAAGAGAGAGGCTAACTCTGTCAGATGTATTGTTTGTGGAGAATTATTCATTCAGCTTTAACAAGCACACAGCAGCTGCTGTACTTTGCATGCTGCTAAACCTGTCCTCTAAAAGTGACATGTATTGGGGAGTCTTCATCCTTGCTTGGCATGCACACTAGATCAACAGAAGTGTTTTCCCATAGCTGCAGGCCATATCATCCTTCTGTATCTTATTCTCAGTTCAATTAAGACATGATATGCTTTTCTTCCTCACTGCTCCCCTTTTATCTCTCTTTCTTATATTTCTATGGCATTTCTCTTCTCCATACTAGAGTTGGTTCTGAATACTGATAAGGTTAAATTCGCTGTAAATTGCTGGAGAAATAGGTTAGCCCTGTGGTGTCTGATGTCTTGCAAACATCAAACCTTTCATGTTCAGAGGGTTACAAGAATTATCTGAGTTTTCAGCTATTATTTTTCTCAAGGTATAAACTCAAATGTAGTCTTGTAACTGCTTTCATACTTCTCCATTTTCTAAGTTTCCCATCGAAGTCTCAATGCAAAATAAAGTAAAATTTTCTTAGGTCTGTATTAATTGGGAAGGTTTAGAAAATGCCAGAAGTTAGGCTGGCCCAACAGAGAGGTTCCTGCTGTATATTGCAGTACAGTTGGGCTGACTGTTTTGGGGGTTTTTGGGTGTTTTATTTTGTCCCTGAGTTTTTAATCTAAGTTTTTAACTTCCAATTCTTTCATCCCCTGTGCTGACATTTCTACTTGGATTCTTTTCTTTTACTTTTTGTTTGTTTGTTTGTTTTTTGTATTTTCAAAAAACAGAGTGAAACTGAAAGATGAACTTGTGAGGTTGAAGTGATTGCAGTTTTTCAGTTTAAGAAAGAAAAATGGTGATTTATCTCTGCTGTTAAAACTCCTTGTGTTGTTAAGAAATTAATTCAGGAGATCAAGCCAAGTTTTCAAGCCTGACTGAAGTGACTAAATCAGTTTGCTTGCTGTTACTTGTAGTTGTTCAGCGCACACTCTTCCTCTTTTCCAAAGTCTCCATTCGCTTTTTTCTGACTCGACAGTTGTCACTCTTGGCTAACCAATAATTTCATTTACAGGCCTGTGCAAGATCCTATTTGGGAAATACACAGACAGATATGGTCTGCAAAGTTGTATTTTTCCCTTCCTATTTTTAATAATTAATTTATTGTACTCTTTCTAAGCACTTGTTTCCTGAAGCGTATTTTTTTTTTTTTTGGTAGAGATTATGTTGTAGTCTGCATAATCTGGAGAATAACTTTACTGATGAAGAGTGAGCTACATTGCTTATTGTCAGAGAAAGACTACATTGAGTATTTATAAAGGCACTATGAAAAAAAAAAAGCTTTGCTTTGACGGAGTCCAGGCAAAATGACCTTTTCTATCTTAGATCTTTGAGCTTGGACTTATGCCAGTGGAGACACTTGTTTGTGTATTTGTATTGCTGAGCTAGTGATGCTCTTTTAAAAGACTTAGTTTGAAATATTTTAAAATATTTTTTAAATTAATTTTTAAATCAATTATGTTTTTCATATGATACTGATATAATTAACTTTTAATACTTAAATTAGAAATTTCACAAAGAGACAAAAGAGATTTTCAGGTTTCTAAATTCGGCAGAGAGGCTGAGTGTAGGGATGAACTTGTCTTTGCTCTTTGGAACACCAGGTCTCAAAATTTTATCAGAGCATTATGACTCTTTACATTGAGGTTATTTTTTACGTTTGTGTGGTTTCGTGTTTCGTTGGGGTTTTTTTTCTTAATTCAAGAGAATTTTATGATGGGGGAAGAATATATGATTTCCTTGTACTTCAGGGTCAAGTGATGTATCCAGTGTGCCTGTTAATTTAATTATAAACCTGTTTGCTTGATTCAATTTGGATTTTTGACTTGACATAAAATAGTAACACCAAAAGCAACTGGGTCAAAATCAAGACAGCATTTGGTCTTTTCCAGCTGTGGTTCTTTTTGGTGTTCTGTTAAGTCCTTCAGCATCTGGATATTGCTTTCCAGGAAATGCGTTTTTGTCTGTTGTGGCTTTTCATGTTGTTGAGTTCATGTGTGAAGGGAGAAAGCTAGAATTAACTTGCTGGTATATAGAGTCGTAGCTTTTTGTAATCTCTATACTTGTTTTATTCAGTGTGTATAAAAGGTAAACCTGTGTTGAAGTTTACATAATGCTGGAATGCAGATGATTTAGTAGCATTTTATCATTGGAGTGTTGCAATGTGATTAAACAGTTCAAGGTAAAGTATGTGCCTGAATAGAAATTAAATATTCAGCCTATCAATTCGAAATTAATTTTCAAAGCACCATAAGCAATGAGAAGGATATCAGAAGTTTCTGCAGGTACTCTGTTGTTTCTAACCAAGCTAAAAACTGTACAAATTTGATAGAAATTGCTTACAGAAATCCTATAAATATTGATAGAATTTACTTGCTTTTCTTGATTCATTCTGCCAGACAACATTTTTCTGTTCCTACTCTGGTGGTCCAAGTTTCTCCCTTGTATTCTGTTTCCTACTTCGTCAGTTTTAAGAATCTTCATCTTTGAGTGTTGCTCTTTGGAGACAATGCAAGAGGCTGTGATTATCAGAAAGTGGGGATTCAGCCATGCATGAAAAAACGGCATCTTGTAGAATTTCCAGGCCTAGAATTTGTCATCATTAGAGGTGCCTGATACTGTTGGTGGCATTTCTGTAGCTATTTCTACAAAGCAGCCTGTATGTGTTCTGTGGTTTGGGAAGCTTTTTCTATGCATGACGATATATCTAAGTGCTAGTTTGTGTAGAGTAGTTACAGATATTACCTGTTCTAAGGTAAACTGTTATCCCTGCACCAGTGGTCCCAAGGAAAGAGCACTGAGACTGGCTGAAACACAGATTGCAGGTGCTAGTTTAGGGAAAGGTGGGTTTTGTATACATGGATATCAACTTAGCAGACAAAGTTGATTTAATATTTTAACACTCCTTACCTAAAAGAACAGAATAGAGCATTTGCAAGACTAGGCTTTCAGATCATGCCTTGGATAATTAAGGGTCAAAGTTTTGCTCTGGCACAGAAGGTTTCATGTTTCCACGAACTCTGCCATTGTGACAAGCAAACTTCATTTGGTGTAATCACAGAAGAATAAACTTATCCAAATTTCCATGGTTTTAAAGATTGAGGAAAGAGTGAAAAATGGCTGCTGGTGCTTTATCTGTCCTGCAAGAACTGGCTGGACATACAGAGAGAAGTAAATGATACTTTACCTGTGAAGTGTAGTAAAATCTGCATGTGGCTGAGAGTGAGTGCATGTAGCTTTATCTCCTGGAGTCTGCTTTTGTTTTTGTTGATCAACAAAAACAAAAGGAAGGGAAGAAACGGAAAGTCTTCAAAATTCAAAACCATCTTTTGATTTTTTAAAAACTTTTTTAATGGTTTGAAATAGATCTGAGACATCCTGTTTCTAAACCTGTCCCATGTGGAAGGTGCCTGATCTGCAGAAACTGATATATTTCTCTCTTCAGTATTTCTTTTTTAACACGAGCCCGCACAGAGGAACCAGAGAACAGAAGCTTATTGAATACTGTGAGTTTTCCCTTCACTGGCAATTACAGTAACCTCTTCTACTAAATAATTGCTGAGGATGTAGTGAGAAATTCTGTATTTGATAGCCTTCAAATTTCTCTGTGCTGTGCCAGTGAATTAGTGTAGAGACTTTACATTTGTGGTTATTGCAGCCAATATTGATACACGCACCAAGATCTAACCTGGGAGGTTGGTGCTTTGCTTTTTAATCGACTGTGTATTCAGCCATTCATATTAAGTAGTTCTGCTTGCTACAAAGTTTCAGATCTTTTCACACCCCAAATTGCCCAAGTCAGGGCTGTGTCTGAACCAAGGTAGGCAAAGGCGATGGATCAGGTTGGCATGTGTACCAGCCCTTTTTTGTCTATTCCAGCTATGTTACTCAGTCTAGTAGTCTGCCTTTTCCTGTAGAATTTGCTTGCCTCCATTAGAGTCACTTCGCTGTTACAGTACAGAAATAGTATGGGAATGTTACCATAACGGAATAGTTTAAATTGCTGATTTTAAAAGTACACCACCAATGTCACAATATCGTTACTGAAAATTGCTGATTGCTTTTGTAGTGATGAGAGGTATTTAGGTGAAAAGTTTTTAGAAGCAATGCAAGTAAATTTTGATTCAATATAAATAATAAATTCTGCAGTGTTCATTAGGAGATGATCGTTATGCTTAATGTGAAAGTACGTCTTGCTGTGAACTGTTTCTAGCTTTTTAAAGATAAAGAGTTGATATCTTGTTTGTGACATGTTGAGACATTCCTTGAGTTAAACCTGTTGTTTTAGGTTTTTCTCCTAGTTAATTTTTACTAGTTTTGACATTTGAGTTTTGCATTTGTGTTTAAATTTAGAGTTCTACATAGTAATGCTTTTTGTGAAATTAGGATCTAGGCTCCAGCATTTTTTTTTTTTAAAAAAGAAATCTCAGAATTTAAAGAGACTATACACAGTAACCCTTGCAACATGTCAGACTCTCATTTTTTTTCCGTGACTGCTGCATGGAATCTGGGCTGATGCTAATCTAGAAGGACAGTCACACCTCATGAAAGAATCATCACTGCTAATCAAATCAGAGTGAAAACCCACCACTCTGCATCAGTGGAGACATTTAGTGTGCTGAATATTTCATGTACTGGGGGCTGTGGCTGTGGACAAAACCCTCTCAACAGCTCCTTGTTGCGTGCAAATATTTACTCAAACACTCTGGAGTGGTTGAACTGGTGTGCAGCAACACCAGGAAGCCTTGAGTGATCCTTATAAGTAATGGTAATTACATGTGACTCCACATATGCTGGGTCACAGTGGCTTGCAGACAGCTCCTTGCTTTGTCAAAGCTCCCCTTGCCTGCATGATTAAGTGGGCAGTGTGCCACAGGAAATTTGATGCATACAGGATGACAAATGTCTGTTTTGGCTGCTGAGAATTGAACTCAATCGTAGATCTGCAGAAACATCAAAACACAATCAAGGGCTGACATCAAACCCGTGAGCCAGGAGAATTCCTCAGGCAAAAAGGGCTGAACTTGAAAGTACAAGAAAGGTGCTTTAGTTTGTACGCTGGTACACCACTTTGTTCTGCTGATTCGCTGCAAGGAGGGATGGAGGAAGTAACAAACCAGAAAAATATGTGTCTCTGCCTTTCCAGTTATTCTTTACATTGGAATCATAGTAGTGGAGGGGCAAAAGAACAATGATACAAACCAGTAAGTGTGCTTTCAGTTTTTATGTTTAGACTTCTAATTTTTTTCTCTACAGTAGTCAATACTTGATCTTGGCTGTCTGTAGTGGAAAGTGTGCTTAATTCTGTTTACCCTGGAAGTATCTCCCTGTAGCTTCAGGAAGAGCTCACTGTTAAACATGGTGGTGCAAATGCTTTACTCACCTGGTGTTTTTGCACAGGCTTGGTCTTATATAACTCTTTTAAAAACCTGTCCTGTTTTATTGCTTGCACATTGCTCATACTTGATGGGAGATAAGTGATGACACAAAAGGTAAACCTGTTGAGTTAGATTCATCATGTACCTCCCAGCAGAGGTAAAGATTGACTCAGTGTTATTTTCAGACCCTAGGTCTGTAAAACCTGAGAAGTCCTGTAGGTTGATGTGTGTGATAGAATCCACTTCCAGGTTGGAAGCAGGCACATTATCTTCGAGTGGGGAATAGTGACTGTATTCCTTTTTCCTGTGTGAGTGATGACAGAGGGTAGTTATGCTTAGCAGATGCTACATCAAACTTATCCTGTGGTCTTCATTTTAACTAGAACATTTCTGAATCAGTAATTCTGGTGTTTAACTTACGAGTTTTGTAGCTTTTCCTGAATCTCCTGGAGAGACGCTGTCGTGTTTTCTCTTTCCTCTGCTTTTGTAGTACCACTATACTGAAGGTGGGGACAAAATACTTGCTTGACACATGTGCTTGTCAAATAAGAAAAGTCATTATTCCTAAACAGGAGTTCAGCAGGTGTGAAAAAATGTTGAAAAAGTTATTAGCTGGATTTGGACAGTCTGTGGAGCTGGTCAAATAATGAACCACTGAAAGGAATTTGAAGCAAATGCCATTATTTTTCAGACAAATTATTTTCAATAAATAATTTTTTTCAGGCTCTAGTAATCTGTCAGGAGACTTGATGATGATGTTTTTGAAGGGAAGACCTTCATAAGAAATACAGAAACATTACATGGGATGCTTTTGGAGACAGTCTCTGTAGGGGAGCAGAATTCCTCACAAGCAAGAAGGTGAAGCTTCTCCCGTGTCTCACTTGATGTTCTGCTGTGCAGCTCTGTTCTGAGGAAGAAAGGAAAATTGTAGCAACAGTCTACTTGAGTATCGACAGACTCTTCTGGGTGTTGAGGCTGCATCTGTGTTAAACACAGAGGATTAAAACCAAACCAATTTTATTGCTCCGTGTGCTCCATTTCAGCTGCAGTGGCCAGACAAGTAATAAATGGAAACTTCTATAACTGATGGTAGAGGCCATGGCTGTTTCACTATAGGCTGGAGACATGTGATTAACCCTTCCAAGTAAATCTATCACAGCCTAACAGAAGAACATGGATCTATAAGCAAACTAAACCTGAGGAATAGCTCTACAAATGCACAAAGCAAACCCTGAAAGCAACTTCGCTTCCTTCCAAGAACAACAGTTTTAATTTCTGAATGTAAATGACTAAATTTGTCACGCTCCTAGGTGCTGCCTTTCAGTGCACCATAAATTGCTGCTTGGCCCAGGGTTATGTTCTTGAGTGTTTCCTCTCAGTGCCTGGATCCATAGTGATAGAGTAAAACTGGTGATATTGGATAGGTCCTTTCTCAGGTGTGATCAGTCTTGAGGTTTATCATTAAATAAAGAGTCTGGCTATGGAAATTTAAATGGCACATTACAACCTGGAGACTCAGATAGCAAATTTTTTTTTCCTTAGGAATAACTGATTTTTAAATGAAAGAACTTGAAATGTAATATATGCATTTTTCTTTACTATAAATAATTTCTGTGAGAAGCAGACCACTTTGCAAGATGTGAGCATGATTGTGTCCCACTGTAAGGAAAAGGGCATTTGTAAAGAAACACTTTCTCAGTGTGTAATGTTTATACTCATGTACAATATTTTATCAGAAGATCAGTGTTATTTGATGTGGCTTTATTTTGTGTTCTTCCGGATGCATTTGCATGAAGTCAGCCTCTTCTAAATAGATTAAATCTGAGAGAACTAGGGACTTATTTTTTCTAATTTTATTTTAGAAATAGAAATGTGTTCTTGCTGCTCAGAGACATCAGTTAAAAAGGAGCATTTTGAAAGTGGTGTATTGTATCCTTTTGAATAAGCATGTGCACTGCTGTGTAAACAGCCTCACACGCTGTTAGGCTTTTTGGAGAACTTCTTACATTGTGATCTTTTTCAGGAATTGTTTCTCCCCTCCAAGAGGGCACAAAAGTTCATCTTGTTCCTATCAAGGAATGCAATGGTTGTGATTAATTTCTGTGGAAATGAACTTTACTGTTTTAATAAAAAAATCTCGACGCTTACTGCAAGCATTCATAGCATTTCATTGCATGTGAGAAATTCACATGTTGCATCAGTGGCTACATGGTGTCACTTAATACGGCTTTCTTTAGAATTGGCTCCTTGCAGTTTGCTTAGTGCCTGAGAAGCTGTGAGTGGTGGTTGAAGTGAAAGTATGGTTCTACAGAAAATATCCTACACAGCAAGTCTTTGTATTTCCAAGCCTTTTCTTCCATGTTTTGAAGCTTCAATATGGACCATAAATGTATCTTAGCCTGAAGGATTTCAGCTGAACTTATCTGGACTTTTCCTGAATAAGATGGCAGGAATATGAGTAAGAATTGCAGAATGTTGGCAAGTGCAGAGAGCGAAACCAAAATATCTATTTCTGTTAGAGGTTTTTAAATATGAAAAGATGTATTCTATAGTACTTATTTTACTGCATTGTTGCTGTCTAAACTGATGTTGTATGCTTGCACCAAATTTTCTGAAACAGTGTAGTTCTTGGGAAATATGTGTTGATGAAATCTTGTTTGTGCTGAAAGTCATACAGTTGGGGAAAAAAACCCATGACATGTTTGCATTATAAGTGTTTGCCCTGATCTTCAGTGCAAGGTCACTTAGATTCAAATCAGTTGGTATTAGAGACACTTACTATATCTTACTATATCTTTGATAATAACTTCTGTACATACCACATCTAGGCTGCTTATGTTCTTAAGTTCAGGTAATTTTGAGAACTGGGAATTACAGTGGTTGCCAAATTGTTTCAAAAAGACATGCAGTAAAAGCTGGTGATCCTCGTATTTTTCTCACTTAGCTTGCCTAAAACCACCTTCACCTGCTCTGATCTTAAAAGTGCAGAGTAAAGAGCAGTTTACTTGCTGAAAATCCAGGAAACACTGAGTTGCCAGTCCTGTTGACATCTGCCTGCCCTTATACGCTTTAAAAAATTGGATAAGGAAGTGGGAATATATTGTGCTAGTCTTGTTTTATAATGGGAATATCTTAGAAAATAAATCATTTCCTCCAACCTATTTCTATGAGAAACACAGGGATAATTCAGGCAAGATCAGAGTAGAAGCATCAAGTAATTGAAGTTCTGCTTTATCTGCTTTTGATTCCCTAATGGACCTTCATCTTCAAAATAATGAGATGAGATGGTTATGTTCTGATTAATGTGGACTGTTTACCATTTCTGCTGATAAGCTAGGAGGATGCATTAAATCTGCCTCAGCAAGTGGCAGTGAAGTTTCAAATGGTAACGAGGACAGCTGCATCTTTCTTTGACTCCTGAAGGTCAAGTATTTCTAAATCCTTTCCCAGCTTGTTTATAAGACTGCTGATGTGATTCAGTTAGTTATGGAAACTGTAACCTCAAGGATATTTTCAGCCTTTTGTGTTGGTGCAAATACTTCTGGCTGTATTTAAAATGATATTACAGATACTTCTTTCCAGTGTTTTTGAGCAGTAACTCATGTCAAACTTGGTTGAATGAGTAGTGTTACTGTCCAAATCTTAAACTGGAAGTTGGTGTTAGAGCAGGACTTGAAGGTAGCAATTATGTGAGGAGGAGATGTGTCAGAAGCCCTCAGCTTCCTTAGGCATGTGCATCCCTGGCTGTGGTTCAGTGCTGCTTGTATTTGTTGAGATGGAGACGGAAGCAGAAGTAATTACTTGTGAGATTATAAGCCCTTGATGCACTTACCAAGGTTAAGAATTTAAGCTTGGTAGGTTTTTTGTCTGTTCCCCCCCATCCCATCCCCACCAGTAGTATTGATGAACTGAATAAAATTTATATCTGTAATGCACCTTGAATATAACCCTCACCTGAGAAAAGGGGAGGGGGAGGAATGGTTACTATCTCGTTACTACTGGTTAAAAAAGGCCACTAAATGGCTACTACTGGTTAGAAAGAGAGAAAATAAGAGAAGGGTTGGAGTTGCACAAAAACTCCATAGCCAGCTTCCTCTGGTGTTACCTTTGGCAGTGTCATGGCCCAGAATGTCAGTTTTATGCTTGGAGGACTGCTGCTGGGGACCTCAGTATGTGGAGCAGTGGTCACTATCCCACTAACTGTTTTCATATATTCAGCATCAGTTTTGAATTTTGCAGCACTTGGAGCTTTTATTTCCAGTCTCCTACCCTTTCTGCCTCAGTTTCAGGTACTTCCAGTTCTTTGGTAGTCTCTAAATATTACCAGCCCCCCTGACTTTCCCCCTTTTTCTGCTGCCTGAAGCTGAATCTCAAGGATGAGAAGAGTTTCCTTGGAAGGACTCGGGTGTCTTTGCAGGATCTAGAAGCCTTGAGTTGATCCTGAGTATTAGCTTGTTTTTTTCAGCCTGCAGATGTTGGCTGTGCTTACCTTAGAGAAGCGTGTACTGTAATTGCTGTTGCAACTTAAGTGGAAACTTGTTTATGGAAAATTTTTATGCAAATGCTTCAGGGAGTTTGATGTCATCAATAAAATACCTTACCTCCCTGCAGATTCCTTCTGTTGGAATTTGCCTTGCTGCCATGTCCCTCCTCTGAAGGTGCTCTAGCTTTTGAGGTATTAATGCCAAAGGTCAAGTGTGTGATTGTGCAAAGTTGGTCAGTGCTACTGACAGGGTTATCAACCTCTTCCTGAACAACTTTCTCACTTTTGGTGTGAGATACCTTCTCATCTGATTTGTGTATTGCAAATACTCTGAGGATGTCCCTGAATTTCAGATCATGATGATTTGCTTTTGGGCAACAGTCAAACTTTAGTTCAGTGCTTGTTTTTGGCAGTCGCTAGTATTACATTTGTGAAGAATGATTTAAAAAGAAATTTACAAATATATAAGATGAAACCACCTCTGTTTTTATGTCTCCCTTCAATCTCTAATTAGTAGGTATGAATTTCTCTCACAATGTGGGAGGGATTTACTGATCTATCCACAAAATATGTTTAGCATCAGTTATAGATCTGGAAAGTTTAGCTATTTCTTCTGTGTGTTGTTCCCTTTTAAATAGTGGTATGTTCTTGTTTCTGTATCAGGGAGTTCAAACTACATATTGAGTTTTCTTTTGTCATTTACAAAGTGTTGGTTTATCACATAAAAGGTCTTTTTTTTGTGCAGAGAAAACAAGTGTTTTGAAGTGGTGCCTTTACAGAGGCACCACATTTATCAGACTAAGGTATGAACAGACATTAAACACTGAAGTGTATGGTTGAAATCATTTGGAGTTAGAGTGTAAACCTGATTTGTTTCTAGGACTTTGATATTACTCTGAGACCAAGATTACTGTGGCTTGTTTTACTGGAGGTGTTGTCATTATAAATCTGCAAAGATTGATGTGTATTTTTTTTAATGCCAATTCCAAATAATTCTTCTCTACACACAGTAATTTCAGTCAGATATTCCAAACTCTGATGGGGATAGTGGTGTGTGTTTTATTGGTATTTTCAAAATCCTGTTGCATTAAAAGTTACTTTTTTGTAATTCACTGTTAAAAACAACAAAAAGCTGTGCTATTGTATTTCCTAAACTTTCACTGCAGAACTACTTCCTCTGTGTTTTTGCTACAGAATAGTCTTTTCATGAATTTGAATAGGATGCCAATATCATGGATATCTAGAAGGACTTCAGTAAACCTCAAGGGTGAGGTGACACGCCATGGGTCCTCTTCACAGACTGTTATTTACCCTGAACCTTTCAGCAAACTCGGCAAAATGTATGTCAGAAGAATGTGAGAGATGTATATCAGTAGTTTGTCTTTCTGGAAACTAGTGGCAAAACATAAACAAATGTCTGGTTTTTAGATGCTCAATGACAGTTTTCTGCTAAGAGTTGTCTGGTATGACAGCACTCCTCTGATCCTTCAGTTGTAAAACAGGAAGGAAAAGGGAGGAAAAGCCACAGATCAAACTGATTTTCATTTGCTTCATCAAAGTGGGCTCAAATGAATTCATTGCTCTTGTCTTTTATTTTGTTAATTTTTGAGAGATTTCCTGAGGAGATACCTAAATTTGAGGCATATGGGGAGCTGCTACTTCTGAGAGCTTAAAGTGAGTGATGCTTGCGTCTTGCATTAAAACATCCTGACGTGCTGATGTATGACCAAACTGATGTGCATTCAGCTACTGTGAAGCACAGGGCTTCATGAAAAGCCGTTCAAAGCACACTAAAAAGACACCTGCTGGTCATAGCTCAGATTTAATCAATTGGCCAAGTCATTGTTGCAGAGTTCCTGCTGTGTGCACATTCTGTGCACCATCCCTGCCAAAACCAGGATTGTCTTTGCTCAGCAGGAGTTCTGCAGCAGAACTGAATGGCAAATATCCCCTCAAGCAGGTCATAGATGTCCTAGTAAGTGTTAATGATATATAATGTATGGATATGGTTAGTTAATCATGTGGTGCTAATAACACAATAGACCTTCAACTGAGTTACTCAAAATGTGTTTTTGTAAGGCTTGACTGTATGTTTCAGTGTAAATTAGATGGTGGGTCAGTATGGGCTCCGTGCCATAGAGAGCTTGTGTGAATTCATACAAAGCTTTTCTTTTGATCCAAGGATTTCCTTTTGAAATGAAATTCAAAGCCTATACTACCAAGATTGCCAATGTTCCCTGGTTTACAGAGAATTACACAATTGTTAGGGAAATGGAAAATGGCTTAGGAGCAACACATGCCAGCTCCCTCAGCACCCATGGGTGGGTCCCAGAAGAGCCTATAGATTCATTGGTGTTTATTCTGCCTACTCAATCTCTAAGCCCAGTCTCTGTGAGCAAGGGGAAGTTTTCCTTTCTCCAGCCAACTTCTCGTACCTCCAAGGTCTGGAATTCCTGAGGACCAATCTCAGCAGTAAAGATTAAGTCAAAGAAAGCTTCATTAATTCCACCTTCTTTGTGTCTTCTGTTGTCAGGACAGCCACCTGATTCAGCAGTGGCCCCATATTTTCCCTCATGTTCCTTCAGCTGCTGATGTACTTGCAGAAGCGCTTCTCATTGTCCTTGATATCCCTTGCCAGACTCAGTTCCAGGTGAGCCTTATCCTTCCTAATCACTTCCCTGCATACTCTGACAGTGTTCTGATAGTCCTCTCATGTGGTCTGTCTGTTCTTCCACATCCCATAAATGTCTTTCTTCCATTTGATATTTTCTAGAAGCTTCCTGCCAATCCATGCAGGTTTCCTGCCCCCTTTGCTTGTTTTCTTGATGGTAGAGGTACACTGGATGAAGTGATGCTTGAATATTGACCAGCTCTCTTAGACCCTCTTGTCTTCTAGAGCCCAAATCCATGGGATTTCTCTAAACAGATCTTTGAAGAGGTCAATGTTGGTTTTTCAGGGCCTGAGACAGAAACCCTACTGATCATGTTATATCAACCATATTATGTTATGCTATGGAAGAAAGTTTTGGCAGGTGATAAAGGATTACAAATGATAGTTGGAAAGCTGAGGAAACTAAAGCCCTAACAAATCACTGACTCTGCATTATATATAAAGAGACCACTGCATCATGTTCCCATGTTTATAAGAAGGGCAGTGCCCTTTTAAGATGAAGATACTTTGTTTAAAGAAACCACGTTTCACAATGAAATCTGTTAAGATGCCTGTGATCCACCAAGAAAATACAAAATCAATCTCATATAAATGAGTTGTGGACTCCCTTTTTAATGACCTGCTACTCTTGACTATTGCATAGATGGGGATCTGGGGAGCAGAACTGTGCAGGTGCACATATGTCAAACTGGATGATAAGACCTTGCGCTGGATTTCATCTAGTGCTCATCTTGGTGACTGTTACTGCAAGTAAGAGAGGCAGATGAGGGAATAGTTGGTTCTTCTTCCTGGATGGTTTGTATATTATCTCTTTTGCTAGTCTTGCCAGGGAGGCCAGAATGTGCACAAAACATTCTTGAGATCTGTCAAACAAATTGTATGCTTGTAGTCACAGGCAGGCAAGCAAGGAGGACAACACCATGAGGACAGGGTAAAGAACACTGGGCTGTGGGACCCTGCTTTTGGGCAGTGGAGAGGCAAAGATTGTGTTTAACTGGTTTTGTTTCGCAAAGCTGGTTTTAAGAGTTCTGTGCAGGACTCTTACAGGTCAGTGGTGAATTGTAAACTCACTGCTTCCAATTACTAAGCCACCCCTCTCACTGTACTCCTTATTGTATCCTTCTAATTTTTCTTTCTAAAAATGCAGTGTGAGGATGCGAGTCGTGGAGGTAAGAACTGATGTTTTGGCTGCTTTTAGTTTTATACTGTTTTAAATGTACTGTGTAAAACAGTTACCCATTGATTGCATAAATTTTGCTGTCTTTAAATGTTGAGATAACTGGAACACCTGTCATTCATTCTTCTGAATACATATAAACTGTCACTTGGTGTCTGTGTGGATGTGATCTTCCCTTTCACCCCTCAAAAATAATCCTATGATACTTCACTGCAGTAAATGAGGCTGCAGCAGATCGTTTCTTCCCCCGTATGACAAGGGGGAACACGGACATGTCCTGGGGCTGCAATGTCCCAGAAGAATAAGAGATCATGATCAGGAAAGATGGACCAATGTAGCTTGTGTGCACATTATGTTTTTAAAATGCAGGATAGCTGTTCTTTATGGGAAATGAAGGATAGTTAAACCAAATGGTCCAGATGTTGATGTTCTCCCATACCCTTGCAAAAAGGAGTGACTTTATATAAGGGTAAATGTAGTAGAGTTCACATTGGAGAGCTTTATTTTCAATGTGTATTTCTTTAGATGTCAAGTGATTTCCTTATTTTCTAACCAATTTAGCTCCTGTCAGAACTGTCACACAGATATGTTTTATGTCCTTTAGAAAGATAGATTGGTAAAAATTGAGCCATACAATTATTTTGTGCCTTTTAGCTTTGCCTTTTCTGACTTCCAGTGATCTAAGAACTGTAAATGTTGGCTGTTAAGTACCATATTACTATGTATTAGGCAGTACAAGGCTGTACAACTGTTGTATTTTTATATGGTTATTTCTATATTGAAAACTTGAGATATTTCTCCTGATTAATATTTTCCTGCAGGCCAGAGACTGCACACACACAGCTAATCTACTGTACTTTTCAAATTCAGGTCAAGGCTGTGGGAACGTCTTCCTGCCAGTTCCAAGAGTTTGTGTCACTATTTCAGTTGAATTTGTAATCATGGGTAAATGCAGACCTGCAACCAAAGTTAATTTATCCTGATTTGTGAAAGTTCCCTCTCAGAAGTAATTTGACTACTGAGATTGTCTTTTAGCCTTTTAAATTGTATAAGAGATGATGTCAGCATTGCACCAAAGAAACCTTCATAATGACAGATGAAAGGAGTAATATCTGTTTCTTCCGCTACTGAATTTCCTGGTGGCAGTAATGCAAGATGAACAACAATATTAACTCTTTTTAATCTCTAGTCTAGGTGCATAACTTCTTTTGGATTCGATACTCTTATTTATAGCTTCGGCACAAGGTTGAACACACTATCACGCCTTCTTTGTTGCACATTTTAGCCTTAGAAAGATTAGGAGTCTCTTTCTTATTGATTCCCAAGCTGAGCAATTTTGTCTTTTGTTTTTGTACTTTGACCTCTAACCTTGAGATCCATTAGGACCCCAAGACAGCAAGATATAGACACATCAACTACAGATAGAAAGAACTAAAAAGACACTGTCTCCAGCAAGGGATGCATTAATAGATTGAATTCGAACACAGAAAAGGCAATTTTTTTCCTGCTGGGAAGCAGAATCCTCAAGAGAGTCATCTTGGGCTGAAGAACATGATATGAAAATCAATAAAGGCCCTATTGTGCTGGTGATGTGTCCGGGAAGTGTCATTTTATATCTTGTTAGTGGATATCTAAAGGAAGTTAAAGCTACTTTACTCATAATAATTGGATAAATTCATCGGTGGACTATTTTGCTATTCAAAGTAAAAGAAAAATGGTGGAGAGGTGGGTTTGGATATGGTGAGACTGAATGAAGGCAATGGCTGTTAAGGGTGTTTGAGTTTTTTATTAGGCTGTTACTGTTTCCAGAATGGATTTCCAGCTCTGTTTTTCAATCAGAGATATGAAAGAATAATTAAAAATAGAAGGCTTTCTTCTGTCTGTTTAATTGGAAGAAGAGCCTGTGCTTGACATTTTTACTATATTAATGCTCCAGACAAACTGTAAATACACCATTTGCTTTACTGTAATGGATGAAGGAATTATGGGTCTTGGTTAAGTTTATCTGTATTATTAATGCTGTAGACTGGGTAAACTCAAATGATGGCACTGATTACTACACACAGCCCTTGATATAGTTGTGGCCTTGCAAAATTAGCATGGAATGTGGTAATATTATTATAGAAATTTCAATTCAGTTATTGATTAAAAACCCATATAGTTGGCAGAAGGAAAAATGTGAGTTAAGGAAGAAAAAGGAAGAGTGTGTGTACTGTAACTCAGTTTTTTAGGTTCTTTCTGCAGGTAACTGATGTTGTGCAGTTGCTCTTCTATGCTATCATCGGAAATTACATATGTGAAACAAAATCCTTCCTTTAAGCCAGATTATTGCTCATTTAAACATTAATAATTACAGGGTTATGAGTTGAGCGATTATTGAAAGAAACAGAGGAATTCTCTGCATATATTTTGCTAGTGGAAGGCACTGCTCTCATCTCTGCTTCTCTGTATACCACAGGGAAAAACAAATCTCTATGAGAGTTGAGTAGTCTTTTCTTCTCTCTGAAAACTTTGGTTGGTATGTCTGTGTCATGAGCTGCTTTACTTTGCAGTTTTCTGGGTGGTTACATTGACCTTGTTGAGATTGTGTGAAACTGTACTTGTTCAAAAAACAATTAATTCTTCCTACTAAATGAGTTGGGTGATCTTCTTTTTCTTTATTTTAGTAGTTTCCTTTTATTTGGTAGCTTTTGTCTTAGGTTCTTAAAGAAACCAAAGGTTTCCCAGTTTCTTTTTTGGACAATTTTCTCACTACAAAATTTAATATCTCTATCTCTCCAGTGCATCTTCATGGTTTGCATTGCTGTTTGTAGGTAATGCTTCCATCCACTGAGAGTGCATGGTAGCTTTTTTGTACCTTTTGTTTCTTTGAAGTATGTAAAGAAAGATGTAAAACAAGAAGCTCTTCTCTAGTCAACAAGTGTAGCAAGGCAGAAAGAAGTATTATGTTCTACCTGGTGGGGGAGCAAAAGGAAAGGTAGAAGAGTTGACCTTTCCCTGTGCAGTGTCAGCTCTATTCATTTTTTTTCCTAAATTTTGTAAGACACTGTTCATTGAATAAGTACAATAGAAGGCAAAATTAATGTTAAAAAGAGTGGGGTTTCTGTGTTTACTCTTTTCCCCATAACACACATGCACTTTCTTGAGATGAAGATGCTCATCATTGTGGGATAATCTATCCCAGGACCCCCACATGTTATTTACTTTCTTCTTAAAGTGGCCTCAATCATTTCATTGACAGTTCTACTGAAAAAGGGAAGTAGCACAAGTGTGAGGCTTGGTTGCTACAGAAGATTTTCTTTACTAGCATTTGACCTCATGGTGTTGTTTGGGGTGAAATATAAAGAAAGTTAGGACTACCTTCATTTCTGTGATTTTGTTAGAGGCATATTGGACCACAAGGCTTGATAATAAACACAAGGCCTGACTAATAGTGATTGATGTAGTATAAACATACTGCAGTCAAAAAAGATAAACTTCCCCCAAGAGGCTTTGAATGAATTCTTTCAGCCTTAAGAGTAGTATCACTGCAGCATAGATGGTTTTTGCTACGTATCTCTGATCCTCCAAGAGCACCGGTTACATTACTAACACTATAACCTTTCTATGTGATCTTCCAAAAAGTGTATTTACCAAGTACAGTAACTCCTGCTATTTTGCTATCCCTGTAAATATGAAGTCCATTTAAAGAACTTGTTAGGTTTGTGACCTTTCAGGGGAAGATATTTTTTTTGCATGTTGCTCCTCATTATAGTTGCAGGCCTGTTATATGTGTGTTTTTCACTCAGGTCCATCCATGTGCAAAATTTCTGTTTTCTTTCTGGGGGAGTATCGAATAGGTCAGGGGGCTACTTCTATGCCACAGAATAGTTTTCCCATTTTTACTTTTGTACATCTCATCTCTTTCACACAAACTCATTTCAACGATAGAGTTCATTGAACATCTGCTATTAAATTTCTGTTCTTGAATTTAAATGGCTGTCTTAAATCTCATTAATTTGAATAATGCATTTTATTAAAATTGGACTCTAAATTCAGCGCTGTCTCCACTATGTCAGCTTCCTTATTTCTTCCTTAACCTTACTCATTGGAGAAAAATAGCTGGAATGGTATTTGGATACTGCTTTAAGGAATACTTTTTGTTATAGTTGATTATGCTTGGTTGACCCCAGTCATCACCTAAGCCATCATCACCCAGCTGATTACTAACTTTCCCTTCTCAGCAGTGTGAGGTAGAGAAAAATGTGAAATTGGGAAAGTTGTCAGGATAAAGGTAGTTAAAAAGTGAGGGAAAGAGGACGAGCAACCAACAAGAAAAGCCCAGAAGTGATGCAAAGGCAATCGCTACCTCCCACGAGGAGACTGATGTCCAGCCAGTCTCTGAGCAATAGCTGGTTAGTTTTTCTTGCATATGCCATTATATGGCATGGAATATCCATTTGGCCAGTCGATTTCAGCAGTCTTGGTTGAGTCCCATCTCAGCTTCTTACCCACCCCTGATCTGCTCCCTGGGAGAGAGAGAGTGGAGACAAAGAGAAAACCTTGATATTGTGCAAATACTTCCCAGCAGCAGCCAAAACACTGGTGTGTTTTCAGCACTTTCTTAATCAGAAATACAAAACACAGCCCCGCATGCATCACTGTGAAGAAAATTAACCCTGTCTAAGGTAGAACCAGTAAATTGCTGCAGTTGCAAGATTATATTTTGACTTTCTGAACTTCTTGTTTCTTTTTTTCCACCAGCGCACCTCCTCCTGCAATAGTGACTTTCATAGGCTTTAGCTATGGAAGCCAAGGGATTTTAAGTTCATGTAAGTTTTTCTAAGAGGAAGATGTGGCCTCTTCTCACTCCTTTCCCCCTATCATCTGGGCCTGTGAAGGATAGAACATCTCCAAAATCCTGCTCTGATCCTGTCTGCAGACAGAAGAAGGTTTTAGTCAGTCTTTGAGTACTGTCTTACACCTCCTCTCCTCCTAACAAGCAACAGTATGTCCCAGTGTTCTTTGAACTAGTAAATAGACAATGTGGGGCTGTTGATGTGATGGGCTGAGAACAGAACTTTATTGCCTTTATAGATCTTCAAGAAATTTTTTTTTTTTACTTTTATGTTCACCATGGAGGAGATAACTATTACAATCAAGTCAGCGGCAGTTCAGCATAAAAGCAGGAGCAGAATTTTTGCAGAGCAGGTAATAATTTTATTTTAAGACCATGTTCAACACCAACCTGGTGAAAAGTGCTGTGCCTTATGTTCATAAGGGCAAGATATTTCTTTGCAGAGACATGTGTGTCAAACCAACCCTCACATCTTGTAGGAAGACTCCCAAAGCATTATATACTCTGTGCGAAGTGACAAATTTTTTTATGGGTCTGTTATTCATTTCTAGGTTTTGCCTAAAATAAAAGCACAAAACCAGCCAAAAAAACCCCAGAAGAGACAAAACCCAACTGCACCCTGAATGTAGTGACTGTACTTGTCAGTGTAGCCACTAACAAGGTACCATTCCTTCTAAACTAAGTTTCATGGAACCTTATTTTCATTTCAAATGTAGGAAAAGGATCAATTTATGGTAAGATCAAGCTACTTAGGGTCAGGTAAATGCCTTGGTGGAATGGAAGATGTGATTCAGTTCACTGGGTGTTGCATCTAAAGTAATTCTGCATGAGACATGGTAATCATTCAGGCTATTTGTTGTGCACTTTCTGATAGGAGAAAAAGTAACTGCTTTGTGTCCATGGTGGCTGGTTTGCTGTTTGTTTTGTTTGTTTGTTTGTTTTTGTTGTTTGTTTGTTTTTAGTTTTGGTGGTTTATTTGGGTTTTTTTTAAGTTGACCTAAGAACCTTTTAGTTCTGATATGTTTTCTGTATTGGCAAACACTCTGTCTTGAAACAGACTGTAGTAACAAAAGAATTCACTATAGTGACATTGAGTATAGATAGGAACATTCTGTATTCATTCTGCATAACTTATCTGTCATTGCTTTGATGTCTATTCTAGTCATTTTAAGTGAAAGCATTTAATTACTTTTTCATAAGCTGTATAAAATATCACCTTTTAACGGTCATTTAAGTATTGCTTTTGTACTAAAAAAACAGGAAATGAAATTGGTCATTAATACTTTTTTTTCGAAGTTCTGTCTCTAAACTGTACTATTTCAGTTGTATGCCAAAGGAGCTCTGTAATAGCCAAACAAAGAAAAATTAATGTATTACTGACAATAAAGAAAGCGTGGCTGATACATATGGAGGAAAATTGGGACCTGGAAATTCTCTTTGCTGCTTCCCCCTAAGAGAGCCTTTTTTACTTCCAGACAGTTTATCTGTTAAGGAAAACTTTTGAGTGAGTCTTCCTGGAATCTTTAAATATGTGGATGTTGCACTGTCTCTGGTTCTGAGGTGTGTCCCACAGCTGTATAGCAGGATATGAGAGGACTGACCATCATCAATGATTAAGTTCTAGTTGCAGGTTTTCATGGTGTATATGAGCTGCACAAAAATTTAGGAACAGATTTCTGGCTTCCTGGGGTAGACTCTTGTCAGATTCCTGATGATCATTGAATGGCCCTGGTGAATTCTGTTGAAAGAACTGGGCCTACCTGCTAATCTTGCCCTTTTCCAACTGCTGATGTTTTGGGGGACGCCAGTCTGTCTTTAAGCAGATGGGAGATTTACTCTGTAGATGTTGAATAAGTTCTGAGGTAAATGCTCAGGGCAGCATTACTGATAGCATTTCTCTATCTGCTTCAGTCTGATTCTTCATGCAAACATGACTGTCACATGATTTTAAAATAAAAATACCAAAAATTAATTGCTGCCTTGGTAAGAAAGCATTGAATTCAGTGGTAAGGATGAGTAATGGAATTTGGGATTTGGTTATTTGCTGCTTACTGCGAACATAAAAACACTGTGACAAATGGAAAGCTGATGGTTTAAAACAGTTGTTGTCACAGTGAGTTGTGAGTCATCCTGGGATGAGGAATACCCCAGAAATGGAATTATGTGCTCAATAAAGGGACAGGCATTCGCACAACAGAGGGGAAGATGGTGGCAGGCAAAGGCTAAGTTTTTGAAATCTGAATGACTTGACTCTCACATGGTGATTGAAATGTTACACTTATGGACGCAATTTTTAAGCTTCTTTCAAAAATTAACAGTACAGAAGGTAAGGGAACATAATTCTAATACTGTTCCCTAGGGTTTTTTTTTAGATGAGTATGGAGTTATTGTTGTGAATATTTGTTTTAAAAACACTTTTGAAGCAAACATAATACATAGAAAATGAGTGCAATGCTCAGTGTGAAATAAAAGCAGAAGCCACTGAGACAAATCAAAGGGAGTCATGCTGAGGTTTCAGACTGTGCCTGCCATAGCACCTTTGGAGGACTCTTCACACCTGGTTACAGCACTGCAGGAAAGGAAAAAGGTAGAAAAGATTATAGCACTTATAAGTGCAGCAGTACAGAGAAGTATTCTGAGTTGCCTTGTGTACTAAATGCCAACTAATCTAGGAGGCACCACCTGCCTTTAGATAAGGCTTTATCAGATGTGGTAAGGAGAAGAGAGGGCAATGAGAGTGAGCGGCAATCCTGTGCACAGAGGTATGCGTGAGTCTTTTTTACTCTTGGTTTCTCCATGGTTGAAACATGTATGAGCACTTTGGGGTGGTGAGGGTGGGGAAAGAAATCCAAAAGGAAAACAAGCGTGTCCTTGCTCTAAAGAAAACAGCACTAAATGACTGAAAATGAGCCAATCCCAAGGGACCAAATAAATTCATCTCCCCTTCATTATTGTGTGTTTATAAAGTTTGTGCTTTGTGAAAAAGAACTACAATTCATCCAGTGTTTTAAGAAAGGAAAACAAGAAAGACCCTCTTGGGACAGCTTGATCCTTGAGGTGGTTGTTGAGGTAATTGTCTATTTCTGATGTGGTTTATATGTCTCCTGCCTGCACTGGCCCAGCAGAGTAAACAACTTTGTCCCAGGCTTGTAGAGATGTAGGAGTCTCTGGGTTAGACCCCAGATGCTGCGATGGAGAATCACCGACAGCTGATGGAGGAGCTGCAGGGTGAGCCCAAGACTTGCTTGACACCAGAAGACCTCAAGAAATTAAAGCTCTCATGAGTGTCCTGCCAAGGAGAGGGAAAAGTTTAGTGCAGTTTCTGGATGGCTTTAAACTGTGGAAAACCTTTCCATAGGGAAAGGGTTGGGAGGAGCGAGAAGAAACCCTGAACTTCTCTCCAAACTCAAGCTAATTTAGGAAAATGAGAAAAACTGTGTCTATCTTATTTTTTTAAATGTTAAATATTCTGCCACAAGGTAAAAACACCAACTACTCTCTTTATGTGACCTGGCCCTAGCCCAAGATGCTGAGCTAAAGTGAAAATGTGTTTGCGAGTTTTCTGTGTAGTTAGCTGAAATAAGAAGCCCAGGACCTCTTTTTCCTTTTAACCTTAGGGAAATTGGAGAATGGTATCTGCTTGTGGAGCTTCACAATGTGTATTTTAATGTAGAGTAGGTCTACAAGTTTCAAATTCCAAAATGCAGTTCATTATACTTCAGCTGGATGAATTGCTATATGAATCCCTCCTCTAATGTGAGCTGAAGTACTTTATATTGGTTCCCAGTCATTTTAAAAGCAGGTTGAATATCCTTGTAAGGAAAAAAAATAGCATACAAAAAGGCTCACTGTGAAGAACAATCTGACCAGAAGGGATGCCTTGTTAATTATAGTACCAGGCAATTTTGCATTGCCTCTTTTATGTTTCTAGTGGCCTGATGTTTGAGAGGGTTACAATATACAGCATTGCTGAAGTTATTTATGACAAGAAAGGCTGTTCTGTTGAAGTTAAAAAAATGTAATGTGGTGGTTAATAAGGAACTGATTTTAATTGACAAATTTTAGAATACTCTTTTTTTTTTTTCCTTGAAATAAATGATACTTGTACTACAGATAGAAGAGTGATTGTAGTGGCATTTGCTTCCTTAAAATCTGAGAACTCTCAACTGTAAGATGAACAGATATTCCTTTAAGTATGTCTCAGTCCTATTTGCACATTTGTGATAGGACACATTTGGAAATATTTGTCCTGTGTAATAAAACATAATGGACCTCTCACAGTGTTGGGTAAGAAGCATTAGTCAGACACACTTTCCTAATACTGAAACAGTTCAAAGTGCATCATGCACTCTGCATCTTCCAGCATTAAAAATCATTACTGACTGGCATTAGGCTGTCTTTGTGTTCTGCACAAATGAGTGATTTTACTTTAGCTCTGAGATTGTCAAGAGTTCACAGCAGTTCTTCTAAATGTGGTACATAGCCCTAATGTAGTACATAGCCCTAAGTGGACTTGAAAAAATAAGTAACATGAAAGCAGGTATCTTCCTCATGTCCTGGTGTGCCTAAGAGCTCTACAACTTTCCTTCCTCATTATAAAATTTTAGTAGGGGTCAGATATGTCAAGGGACCAGTGGTGGGACAGACAGCCTTTCACTTTTTATCTCTAGGATTCAAATTCAACCAAATCATTAGTAGTTGCAAGTTGTTACCACCCAGTGGCTGAGCACTCTATGTAAAATTAATTTGGTAGTCTCAGCACAGTTTCAAGTAAACACATTTTCACCTTACAAATATGATGAAACCTGGCACTAATTGGCACCCTTGCTAGCAGCCTCATCAGAGATGCCAAAAATAACTGAAACGTTTCTTTGTTTTTGGTGGTGGTCTCTCCAGGTGAGCAGTGATGGGGCAGTGGGGAGATGGTGGCACAGCTGTTGCCCTTGCTGGTTAGTTGACCAAGTCTGCAAAGTTGTCAGCCTGGTGCATTTCTCATGCCAATCTATGTAGAGTTCTTAGGATTTTTCCACCACTGTTGGTGCACTTTCAGCAGTCTGTTGGCAGTCAACTTCAAAACCCTTTTTACCATCTGTGTGGTTGATGTAGTGATAGCATAATAGCTAAGTGGTTCAAATGTGGGTTTGTATGGTATATTTAGGAACTCAGAGTTTCAGCCGATGTAGGCAGAGCACATTGCTGACAGGTAGCTATTAATCACTTAGAGCCATTCTTTTCACTGCCAGCTGCTTTGCAAATGAGGATTGGCACATGGTAGGTGAATACCTCCTCATTGTCCAAAATGAAAGGAGTTTGTACCTTGTTTTCTATGGTACTAACCCTGTAAATGTCAGCAACCCCCGATGGAGATCACAGATTTCAAAAAGTCTTTTAATGTGTGTAATGCCTGCAGTTCTACGGGTTTGGGGAAAATAGTTATGGAGAGTTATACAATAGTTATAAAGGAAATTCTTTCATGCTGCCCATTTTGTGAAAGTGACTACACATTGAGTAATTGTTTTTTCATTCTTGGCAATGAGCATTGAAGAATGACCCAGCAGTTTTCAGGAATAAAATCAATTAATAAACCCAGGTGACTTTTTGTTTCTGATCTCCTAAGAGTCCTCATTGTTCCAGAGCAAAAAATCCATCACAGAAGCAATATTCATCATATTACAAGTCTTTCTTCCTCTTGCTGCTCCTCTGACCTGCCCAATGCCCACTGGGACACTGGCATCCCAAACAAGCATGGCTTCCATCCGTGTGGTTCAGAAACTTCAGATTGCACCTATCCAGTGTACAAAATAAAGAGTTTCCTGAAAGCATTAAACTTCATTTAAGTCTGAATTCAAAACCAAAAATTAATAAAGGCGAAAAGCAATGCAGTGGGGTAAGTCTATTATGATGGAATAAGTAATTGAATAAACTTAACTGACTTTAGATTTAATGTAACAGACAACAGTGAAAAGCATGTTGTAGTTGCTTAAAAAATGGTACTTTGGTTGCCACAGTTATAAGCCTTTCCTAATGACAAAGACAGAGGTCCAATTCAAAACACACAGAGCATTCTGAGTTCTCTCAAGGAAGAGTGTGACTTTTTCCTTACTGTTGGCATAGTACCAATTAATACCAATTAAATGTGAAGTATTTATCTCATACAGCAAATGGTGCATTATGTTTCCATTCTTGTCAAAGCCTAGGGCTAGATCCTCGAAGGAACAAAATATCTATTCAGTAAAGATCAAGTAGTACAATAAGAAGAATTCTTCTGACCTTTTCTTGTATTCAAGAAAAAATAATCTAGCACTGCAATGCTAATTCACTTAGCTGTATGTATTACAAATATTAAAAGATGGTGTTTGCTTTTTATTCTAAGAACATAAGGGCACAGCACTGGCACCATTCATCTGCCATTCTCAAAACAGTTTGGATGTTTTTTTATGCAAACAATAAGAATTAGCTTTCTTCTGTTTTAAATCCTTCAGGTCTACACAGTTCAGCAAACAAATACCTAGACCTGTGAGAACTGTGGCCCCTAAGTGTCATCATCTTTAAAATTAATAAACAAAAGTAAGCAAAAAAAGTTTAGTCTGCTGTTGTGTGAAGCAATAAGAAATACCTCTTCCCATCCAAACCATCATTTATCTTTGTTAAATATTGTAGTGGTTTCTGAGATTTAAGCCTCATTTCTGTGCTTTGTTAAATCAAAGGCATGATGACTCCATACAGGTTATTGTTTTTGACAATAACTTTTAATAGCAGAATTACTCTTTTTTGCTCCTTGCAGCTTTCCTGATTTAGCTTGACTCAAATCACAACTTGTTTCATTCTTAGAGTCTGCCTTTTGCCAAGATAATGAGTTGTAGCAGCTTTTCATATCAAAAGAATGAGCGAAATGGAAAACTCAGGATGCTACTGTTTCTATTTATGCCTGGCACTATTTTATCTCCTCAGGGCGGTATGAATCTGAAAGCGTTGCACTTCATCTAATGCAAACCCATCAACC
Organism: Serilophus lunatus; assembly: GCA_013399895.1. NCBI lineage: Eukaryota > Metazoa > Chordata > Aves > Passeriformes > Eurylaimidae > Serilophus > Serilophus lunatus. The sequence continues at coordinate 10,170 of VXBA01004451.1, read as the reverse complement.
CCATATTATACAGCTCAGAAATCAATCCAATCTGATTTTCTGATTGAAAATTAATAAAGAAATGCACAACACTGGCTAATGTCACCTCAATGAAGATAAAAAGCAGTGCATGGAGATGGGATTGTTACAATGGAGAAGGGAAGGTGTGATGGCCGTGTGATTGGCACTTGCCGGATGCGCGTTTGGCTCCTTATTTCCGTGTGCAAGGCATGTCACTGCTGTGTGACAGCTGCATGATTGCCGTGTGTCAGATGTGTAGTGTGTGTGACTGGGTTGGTTTGGGTTTTGTCTGATTTTTTTTTTCTTTCCCCCTTGCACAGATACCTTACCTGGGGCACAGCCATTGTGTGTGGCTTCATGCGTGGCATGTATTCGCCTGTGTTAACCAGGCTTTTTCTTTCTACTCAGGTAAGTCCTTTTGGTCTTTCTGACTCAGAAAACTACATGTTAAGTTGGAAGTAGGTCAGAGAGAGACAGAGCCTTTTAAGCCCTGGGCTACTGCTAAAGCCCACAGTATTATTTGGTTCACCTACAGTGCTTGGATCTTCTTCAGTACAAAAGGAGCAGCTTTTGAGAGAATGGAAATGCAAGTGACATTAATCATAAAAGAGAAGGGAACCTAACATGGTAAAAACATCAGCATTTTCAAGGATACTCCAAGAGAAATCACTTTGATTAAGTCAAGGCTTTGGGAACTTTGAAGGGAAAAGGTGTGTTAAAAATTGTACATAGTTAATGCTGTTGAAAGTGTTGATAAAATGATGATTTGTAAGAGTGGAAGCTTGAACAAGTGATAATGTGCACGAAGAGTTCCTACTATTTTTTCCCCCCTAACTTAGCAACTTCAAGGTACTGTGAATTTTCCTTTCTCCACCAGTATTTTTTGAACAGTGATAATGATGTTGAATATGAGTCAAGTGTGAGGGTGCAGTCAGTGAGGGGAAAAAAGGGAATACAGAGGTAATTCATGCTGAGAAAGTGGGAATCATAAAACAAACATACTTCTCTTCCTTCTGCATCTTAGTTAAAAAGCTATAGCTATAATTTTATAAGATTTCTTGAACCAAATGAACGTTCTCTGCCAACTCCCTTACTCCTGCTCACAATTGTGCATTTCTCTTTCAAAAACTGTTTCTAACAGTACTTTGATTGCCATAGCAAGCTAATGCAACTCGTAAAAATGTAAAAAAATGGTGTTGCCAAGGTATATTTGGTCAGTTTGCTTTATGAGCAAAAAAGCACCATTGTGTATCTAAAGGGGAAAAACGTGGGAGAAGCACAAAAAATAATCATCTGACTTGGAACTGGGGAGGGGAAAGTAAAAGGATGGCAAGCAGTTGGTGGCAGTGGTGGAAAGGAGGCTGAGAGTAGAGGCTTTTTATTTATTTGTTTATTTATTTATTTTCATTTAGTAAAGGTTTTGCGAAAGCGAAGACCTTTGCTTATTCAGCCCATATTGTCCATATAAATGGGATTTGTAACCTAGTGTGCAGTAAGACAATCTCACAGAGCCGAGATATTTGCTTATTTCATATTTGCACAAAGTGTTAGGTAGTAAAACCACAAAGCCAGCAAACCAATCCTCAAAACTTTACACTATATATACGTTTTAGCAAATGCAGAAATCATGGTTCATTGGCTACAAAGTACCTAGTTCTCTTACGGATTTGTGTTCTACCTTCTATTGGTTGAATGATCATCTTTGTGGGGGTTTGAGAAGGAGAGGGGAGAGAGATGCAGGGTTCTTGGAGGGGGCGGGGGGAGGGGGGGGAAGGGGATGTTTNAAGGGGATGTTTCCTTTTAAACCCTGGGTTTTCTTGTTTGTTTTTCTCTCCTTTAATAATCTCCCCTCGCTTCCCCCTGACTCACTGAAAGGTGGATTGCTTTTTCCCGGGACATGGCGTGCAGGGCCGGCTCTGGGAGTGTGCGAGGCCGGCTCCGGGAGTGTGTGAGACCGGTTCCCGGGAGCCCACGGTGCCAGTGCGGGGTTGCAGGGCAGGCCAGGCGGAGGCGGCAGGGGTGCGGGCTTTCCACCTCCCCCCCCACCACGGCGCCTGTGGGCGGCAGGGCTCNCCCTCCCAACACGGAGCGGCCTCACACTGCTGTGGAAGCACTCCAGTGGCCACACTGGCCCCTGCACTGCCATGGGGAGCCCGGCAGGGGGTCTCAGTGGTCCCAGCCACCCCCGGGGGGCAGCCCCCGCGCACCACTGCAGGCGCGATTGCTGCTCGGGCAACTCCTGTGGCCCTGGTTGGCCCCGGACACCCCTTTTGTGGTTTCTGAGGTTGGCGGGTGCCCTGGGAGGTGGCAGCCATCCCGCAACTGGCAAAAGATGGCGCCAGGACACTGTCGGCTCACAGATTTTGGTGGGAACCGCCATTTTGTTGGAGCCGGGAACCTCGAAGGGGGAGGTGGAGCCCAGACCGCTGGCCAATCCAAAGCGGGGAAGCCAGGAAGAGGACCGCGAGATTCACGTGGGACTTGGAGCCTGAAGAAATGGAAGTTCACTCTCTTTGGCTTCCTGCAAAGCTGGAGAGCAGCAGCACAGCTCCCCTTCTCCTACTCCCAGGCCTTGTGGCTTGACTCCGCCCACCCCCATCGGCACTGCAGCCACACCAGCACAACTGCGGGTTGAAAGCTTCCCCAAACAGCATCCTGGTTTGGGGGCAGAACCTTTTACTGTTTTGTGTTTTACAGAGACTCCAAGGGCTGGGAGTTAGCTTCCACCAGAAAGAGAGAAGAGGAAGCGGCTTTCCCTTCCCACTGCTTGTCTTTGGCCAGCCTGCCTGGCCTTCAAAAGCAGTTCCCTTATTCCTTTTTTTCCCCTTTTGCGTGGTTTTTGTTGGGTGCTTTTCTGTGTTAAGTTTGGAGTTCCCTTAAACTGTTGTCTTTCTTTTGGTTGAGCTCCAGACAGATAAACTGTTTCCCTGTTGTTAATTCTGTTCATTTTTCTCGACACTGTTCAGTGTGCCCCTGAGTAAAACACAGTGGTGCTTAAACCACCACAGTCTTGTTTCTCATGCTAATTAGTCTGTGTGTTCAGTCTCTCTTCTTTTGAGTTGGTGGCTGTAATATCCCCCTACCAGAATTCCCTCTTGCCCAGTTGACTTGGTGTGCAGCTGCATGTTGAGCTCTTGGTGTTGAGAGTCTGAGGCAGGAGGCTGTAAATTGGCATCAATCAGGACTGTTTCCCAACCCCCTTTTCATTCTCCATAACTGTCTGGGTGAATTGCTGGCTACTGCTTACCCTTGAGATACCAGTCCCAGCAAACTCAGTGTGTGGCTGGTCTGATATTTGTAAGAAGCAGGTTGAGAGATTCTGTTGCCTGAGCACGATACACTGAAACTATAGAAGAGATTATTAATGGGGTTAAAGTATAAGGCATTGCTGGTTCCTATACTGTGTCACCAGATTCCCAAACCCGAAACAGGGACTTCCAAGAGTTTAATATAGAAGCAAAATGAAGAATGTTAATCTTCATATGCTTACTGTTCCTTCTTTGTGAGAGGCTAAGCAGATATATTTCAAGACTTGCATTCACAGTATGGAAAGCTTCTAAGAGGACTAGATAATTATATATTGGATTATAAACTGCAGCTTAATGTTTTTGTTTGCTTGTTTTATTTAAGTCTTGTATTATGTTTTATATAGCAGGACTCAAATAAGTGAGCTGAGAAATCTGCAGTAGCCTTGCCCAAGTTTGATAAGGCTGGTTAACGTGATGGGGAAGAATAAAAAGGAAAGACTTACAAGGTTGTATGAAAACTGTAGCTGTCCGAATGCAGAGTGGCATGGGGCAGTACAGCTTCCTACACACATTCAAGAAGTATCTTGGAAGATGTACCTTTCATGAGTCAGTTCTTCCATTCATTTGCCCTTGAGGACCTTGCTAAGTTGAAAAGAGCAGTTGTGCTGCAGTGATGTGGCATTACTGCCGTAGAAGTTATATGCAGGGAAAAATTTGATCAGTAAAGTAATGAATAGATTCAACTTTAAACATGCAGCATCTTCTTCACTTATGTGAAGATGCTGCTCCTGGTTAACATCATAGCCTACAGTTAATACTGACATTAAGAATGAGTTCAGAATAAGTCAGGTTGTGTAGTAATGCACTTTTGCCAAAAAATTCATAGAGAACGGAGTACTTGTTGGCCCAAATCTTTTAGCAAACCCATTCTTTTATCAGATACTTGATTAAATAGATTCTATTGCATTTCTATTTTGTACAGAGTTGAGAAGAATGTTCAAATTCATTTTGGATAATGACCACAGTTTTTATTTGTTGAAAACTTGAGCTGTAATGGAGAGAAATGTATAAAGAAGAGAAAGGGATGTGGTTCACTGAAGACTTTTGTCTGATGTTGTGGTACAGACTTCCGAACAAAAATATATGTTTCGCTGATAATTTACAAGGCATATTAGAAAGAGAGTGAAATAATTCAGAAAAAGTCTGTGGACTTGAACTGTGGCTGTATCAACATTTACACATAGGCTTCTACTACCATGCAGTGATAGCTTTGTTTCCTGAAAAATGGTCCCCATTCTTTCAGTTTAGCTCATTTGAATACAATGTGTAAAGCACAGGTATGCTGGTGGGGACTCTTGTAAACCTCCTACCTTCTTTGGACTTCATTCCTTCTAGGAGTACTGTTAGACCATCTGTAGGGATGTCTAGGTGCCATAAAATAGCATCTAAAAACCTTCTGATAAATGGTGCAGAGGTTGCTGGTTTCAGAACACAGGCCACAGAGGGATATACCCTGAAGTTTCTGTAAGCTCGTCATACAGGTGCTAGTAACAAGTGCAAACAAGAAAAACAGGAGAGCCTCTGATTGAGACTATGTTACATAAGTGGCTTGCTGAGGAATAAAGTAAAGCCCCTGGTATGAACAGCTTGGTTGTCCTCATCCTGTTTCCTCAGAAGATTTATGTGGTTTGAAGATAAACTCTTTCAGAGCTCTTTCCCTCTCTTCCCTGCTTTGTCTTTGTAGAGTCAGACATGGTGACTGTGTCTATTCAAGTACTGCATTTAACAGTAATTCTGCAGTAATGTATTGTAACTTTTTTGACAATGGTGCAGTTATAAATTTTTTACCTAACCAGGGTGACACTTGGTGCAAGGGAGTACTCTGTCTTCTTCAGCACCTTGACTTGGAATAGAGCTGGGCTTCTGAGGGAAGATACTGGTTCCATTTGGGAAATTATTTTTTCCTTCTCACTGTCAGATCAGGCTGTGAAGCTGTTTTTATTGTTTCTTTTGCTTTATTTTCCACCTTTCTCTTAACACTTTGGAAATCTGACAGAAGAGGCTGTTAAAATGCATAGAATCTGAACAAGTATAGCAACATCCTCTGCAAAAGAGTCCACTGCTCCAGTGCTGACAGTAGGAGCTGGCCTACAGGAAGGTACTACACTAGGTAGGTGTTTTGTATTGCAAATGCTTGTTACAGAAGAAGATGAAGAGATGAAGCCCCTCTGGCTGTAAGCAAAGAGCAGGTTCGAGACCACAAATCTATGGGACCTGATGAAATGCATCCCAGGGTCCTGAGGGAACTGGCTGATGTTGTTGCCAAACCACTCTTCATTATATTTGAAAAGTCATGACTGTCAGGCAAAGTCCCCGATGGCAGGAATAAGGGACACCTCACTCCTATTTTTAAAATGAGTAGAAAGGATGACCCGAGGAACTACAGACTGTTGAGCCTCACCTTTGTGTGTGGTAAGATCACAGAGCCAGATCCTCCTGACAGCAATATTAAGGCACATGTTAAGTGCATGAGTCTGCCCTCAGCAAGTTTGCAGATAATAGGAAACTTAGGGGTGCAGCTGGTACAACAGAAGAATGGGATGCCATCCAGGGGGACATGGACAAGCCCATGAATTGGGCTCATGAGAACTTCATGCAGTTCAACATGTCCGAGTGTAAGATGCTGTACCTGAGTTGAGGCAGACCCAGATATGAGTACAGACTAGGAGAAGAACTTACTGGGACAAGCCCTGTGGAGAAGGACTTGGTGGTTTTGTGGGATGAAAAGCTTGTGGCTTATAAAAAAGAGAGAGAACGACTTTTTACATGCACAGATAATGATAGAACAAGGGGGAATGGTTTTAAACTGAAAGATTTGGATTAGATGTTAGGAATAAATTCTTTATTCAGAAGGCAGTGAGGCACTGGAACAGGTTGACTAGAGAATTTGTGGATGCCTTGTCCCCTATTCCTGGAAGGCAGGTTTGGATGGAGCCCTGGGCAACCTCATCTAGTGGGTGGCACCGTTGAAGGGAATGATGGTGGTGGTGTGGCACTGGAAATAGGTGATCTTTTAAGGTCCCTTCCAACCCAAACCATTCTATGATTCTATGATTGCTGGAGCCATGCTGAAAGACTTGAAGAAGGTGTAGAGCAGTGACAGCAAATCACAGATTCACAGAATATGCTGAGTTGGAAGGGACCTGCAAGAAATATCAAGTCCTGCTCTTAGTCCTGCACAGGACCATCCCCAAGGTCAACCAAACAGGTGCATGGCGACACAATTCAGGAAGGTGTTATACAACTTATATGTGAAGCTTGAAGAAAAATGACAATTAAGCTGAAGATTAATTCCTACTAGGGTTGCAGAACAACTAGTTCAGTCCCTTACTATGAAAATGTAGGATTTTTTTTTCTCTGAAGCCAAGAAAAAGTGTATCAAACATGTCACTGTCTCTCAATTTGAGATATAACTTGCTTTTCTTGTTTCAGACTGAACCATTTTCTTATTTCATTGTTAGCTACCTGACACTTCTATTCTTGCCAATCTCTAGTCCCCTGGCATATCTTTGTTTTTGATGAGCAAACATGGTGACTGGAGCATAATTGTGCCACCCTCAGTTCATGGAGTTTCCAGGTGGCAGTCCTGTGAGTGATAGAACAAACTGATCAGCTTTAAAGGACAGTTCTCTGAGCGTACACAAAGGTCACTTCTTTGTCAGTGTAGAGCACACTAGGACCTGCTATGTGATTAGAATTAATTCCAGGATATTAAAAAAAGTGGATATGAAAAGACAAAACCCAAAGAATACGTATCTTATAAAACACAGCAATTTGGATCACAGCAGGGCTCGTATTATGATTAAAGTGTTTCAGAAGGCTGATAGGACTGCAAAGACTAATTGATATTTTAATTAGACAAAACCAAATGAACTACAGGTGTCATCCTAGATATAAGAGGCTTACCGAAGATTTGTTTTATTCTTTACCACTTAGAAATTTCAGAGATGTTCAGAGATGTATGAAATCTGGCAGTTATCCCCAGGGAGACATTCTCATTTTCAAGCTTTTTTTTGTTGTTGTTGTTGGGGTTTTTTTGTTTGGTTGTTTTTTTGGTTTTTTTTTTAATACTCTAGTCACCCTGCTTATTTGTGTTGAATATTGAACAAGTGCCTCTTAGGGATTATCACTCAGCAACATTGGCTGGATCAAAACTGTCTAGACTATGACAATGCACTATATCTATCTTTGCAGGTTTTGTCTAGGTTATCCTTTGTTTTTTCTGCTTTGTTTTTTTTTTCTGCTGCAGGTTTAATACAATGCCGTTTTGTTCAAGTATATTGCTTAAGAACAGTGGAAAGCAATATACAGCTGCCATGGAATTCCCTCTTGTTTGGATTTCCTCTCTGTTACAATGTTGTCTAACCTAGGGAGGTGGCTTTAGTCATAACCTTAACACGAGGTTCTTTGGGCATAAAAGAACGTCAAAGAAATAGTGTTCACAACTGGATCCATTCACTTCTTACTGCTCTTGTGCTTTCTGACTCTAGAGGTATGCTGCATAAAGCTGTGAGTCGCTGCTCTCTAGACTAATCAGGATACGGAATTACCAGGACTAGTACAAAAGCTGAGAATAGAGCTTCTCTAAACATCCAACCCTTATCGGGTACTGTGTTTAGTTTGGGTAGATTTTTAATCATGATATATACTTAGTTATACAATACTTAACATCTACTTTGGAAGATGGTAAGTGGTGAGATGCAATCAAGATTGGTGATCTTGGCTCAGAAAAGCTGCCTGATTCATATTAGGCTCTGAATGTGATAGCTTATTATTCAATTAAGTTGAACCAATGTGCTTGAGCGAAATGTGCAGTTTTCCCCCAGAGGTGTAGCCCTATGCCATATATCTGTGGAGGTATGAAGACATGTTAGTACCATGTGGATTAATCATCTTTAAAACCTCAGTGTGATGCATAAATTATATTCTTTGTGGAGCAGGCTCACAGACTGCCACTGCCATCAATATTTTCACTGTCAGTAAAAGAGTAAGTCCTAATGGAAATTCCCTTCTGCATGACAGCTGTCCCTTGCCCAATTTGTTTCTCTGCTTCTGTATTGCAAGAACCTGACAACATCATCCATTTTGCTGAAATGATGGCTACTTTTTCTAACTTCTTTGTGCTGGAAGTTCCTTTTCCTTCTTCACCTGAGGACATGTTCTAAATAAATGCAGGAGAAAAGAGCATGTGGACCGAAGAGCTCTAGGATGAATTACTAGTTGCAGCAGTGAAGAAGCACAGTGACTGATGAGGAAAATGGATTAAATGAGATACATTTCTGGGAAGAAAGAACCATTAAGGGACACAAGCGTCTAGATAATTTTCATGGTGGAATGCAGTTGTAGTTAACGGTTTGAAGCTGTAATGTTGGAGTCATGCTGGAAACATTTAGGCTTCTGTGGTGGTTTAAGCACCACAATATTAACTAGGGGGCACTCTTAATAATGACGAGAAGAATGACAGAATGTGACAACAGCGAAACACTTTATTTGTCTGGAGCTCAAAGGAAACACAGTGTAAGGGAACCCCAGACTCAACACAAAAAAAACAAGCACCCAACAAAACCACAAAAAAGAAAACAAAGAAAAAGGGAATAAGGGAACTGCTTTCAAAGGCCAGCCAAACTGACCACAGAGAAGCAGTGGAAAGGAAGAGCCACTTCCTCCTTCTTCTCCCTCTCTGATGGTAGCCAACTCCCAGTCCTTGGAATCTCTGAAAAACACAACACAGTGAAAGGTTCTCCCCCCAACCCGGGATGTTATTTGGGGAAGCTTTCAACCTGTAGTTGTGCTCGTGTGGCTCCAATGCCGATGGAGGTGGGCTGAGTCAAGCCAC
>VXBA01004450.1:15490-93630 GCA_013399895.1 Serilophus lunatus | reverse complement strand
AAACATGTATTTTTACACATACTTCCATATATAAATCAGTTGAGAGTTATTACTTAAGGAAACAAATAATCTAAATTTAAGATTTAACTTTTGTTGTTGTAAGATTAACACACCTCTATTAGTGTATAATATACTGAGATTAATGACTTCGTGTTTGCATTTTTACAGCGGAAATAAACCTCAGCCAGGAAGGTTCAATGCCCTAGGCACTGCATAAACATGGAGTGGGGGCTCAAACTGAAAAATAACCTTCTCTATTATACCCACTGCTCTGCAAAAATTATCCGGTCTTCACTGACAAGCAATCCTCTTAGCTGTCAAAATCTGCCCCACCTGTTCGGCACTCAGATTTAAAAAATAAAAAGGGTATTTTAGAATTCTAGAGATGACAAAAACAATTTTTATAAATCTAAGTAGTCACACTTGAAAGTAATAATAGTGGGAAATGTTTTTCACTTTTGCTGTCATTTCTTTACTGTGAAAAGAATGACAAGGAAATTACCTTGGGTTCCTGCATGGTAGGACACCTTGCATAAGCAGAAATCACCTGTTCAGCCTAATCTCCTATGAATATGTGCAAAAGCCATTGAAAACATATTAAAATCAAGTTGTCTTTGTCTGGCTAGCATATGGTTTTAGGGAAAATTACTTGTATACAGGGAAAACAAAAGTTCAACACACCACTTAAACTTGGTTGAAACCATGTTTAAGCTCAAGATAGGGCTGGTAATTCACTGGAAAAAAATGCAGCTGAAGAAATGAGCTTCATCATAAAAACCAAATGGTCACAAATGACCTCAGTGCCCCTTTGATATGAAGCTGAGAAAAGGGAGGGGAAAGATGCTGCCTGTTAGGGGATACAATTTTCTTAAGACTTTGTAAACTGAGGCAGAATGAGAGGATGAACACAAACCACATTTCCTGTTAAGTAGTTGAGAGTATTCCTGATGTGAATATATGTTATCTCTTCAAAAAGAAAGAAGCTATTTTTCTTCATGTTTGTTCCTCAAGAGGACCACTATTGCAGCTTCTGGCAAATAACAGCCATGAAGGAAAAGCGATTCAATCCATGACTGTTTTTGTGGTGCCGAGTTTCCAGAAGCTGCAAAGCCATCTAACTGCAGAGGTCTGGAGGATAGGAGGACATAGTTCAACACCACGTCAGCTTTTAACACTAGATTTTGTTCTATATGAATACAAAGACATAGCAAAAAATAAATGGAGCCTTTCAAGTGTATTTGTGCTAAGTACAGTGTTTCAATAGTATGGTGGTAAGGACACAGGATAGGAATGTTCCTGGAGAAGCTGACTTATTGGTATAGAAATTTGGCAGAAAATAAACTCTCTTGTATTTCAGCTGGTCCTCAGAGATCAGAGGAGCTGGTGTGGCTAGGCTTCATTTCTGATTATAGCCAATTTAGCATTATCAGCCTGGTCAAGCTCAATAAGAACAGGCATGATCACAGAGTCACAAAAGGCAAAATAAACACACTAGCACTCCACCCACTGAGGCAGCAGTGGATGCTGTCTGACCCTCATCAGAAGGTATTTGCATGCATCCCAATCTCTTTAGTGGACCAGATTAAGAACAGACTTGATTTGCATGGTTAAGGGGGAGTGTGGCTGTTGTCCAGTACAGAGGCATGGTGCTCCTCAGTGCCTCACTGAAACAACATCTGCTTCATTCCAGACGCCCCTAAGCTGTTCAGTCTTTCTCAAGCCCAGTATAGGGCAAGTGAGGAGCCCAGTTCATCTTTTTTTTTAACCACTTATCAGTTCTTCCCCAGTTTAAGGCAACTCCATTTTAAATCTGACAATTTACCATGTGGCTCAATCCCTACCTTGCAGTGCAAATAAGACTAGCATTTTCCTACAAATTGAATAGTGGTAATTTATACTTGTGTTAGATACATTTCAGCCACGTAGTCATTTACAATTCAGCAAAAGTCTCTCTGACTTTTTAGAAGTTGTGAAAGAGAACAAAAGTTCATCATTAAATACTCTGTCCTCCATAAAAAAATAGTTTCCCTGAAAACATGTTTGGCCAACTTCCCCCTATGGAATATGTATCCCTTCCTACACAGATTTAATCGACCCAGTGTGGTGCACTACATTTTTATAGATAGACTAAGTTAGAAAGGCAGGGCACACTGTGAACTCCTCACAAGTCAGACTCGTAATACATGGTTACAATTATAACTCATTGGCTATTAGCTGTAGACAAGCTGTGACACACATTTCATGTTTTAAGAAGGGAAGAAAATGGCAGTACTACTCACATCAGCAGATTTTGTTAGTGAGGACATGGGAACACATCTCATAGGGTGCAAAGATGCTTAGCACTATTTTCCTCACCCCCTAGAGCAGTTACCACCTTACTCTGTTAGTTATGTCATTGCTTAAAACCCCAGACCCTTTTAGGTTTATAATGCCTCTTTTTACAGTTAAGTAGAGCTTAGAGTACTTTTTCCCCCCCTGTAAAGTTGGGGTTTTTTTCCACTTAATGAGGGTATTTTTACATTATTCATTTTTTTCTTTCTCTTCAGTAACAGCAGAGTACTTCTCTAGCTGTTGTTTGAGGTGTAGAGAAACACATTTGTTTACATGAATCTGCTCGTCTTTGCAGATACCTTTTTCACTCTGCTTCAAACTATTTGACATCTACCAGAGCACTAAATAGAAAACAGCATAATAAAGCAACAAGCTCCTGAAATCAATAGGTGTGACCTTTTCTATTTTCCATATTACAAGTGTTATGTATGATCTGTGATGACAACGGGGCAGAATAAATTCACTCTGGTTATCGATAATTGGGATTGCCTTGTGTTTAGGGTGTCACTGCACACAGTGAGACAATCCACACTGTCTCTCAAATGCACTTCAGTCCAGAACAGTTTTAAAAGCATGGAGGAAATTCATCCACCAAGTTTGCCACACGAAACTATGGCAGAATTTCAAGCCCTCAATCAAAAGTAGACCCCTAAACTCATAGGCCACCTGCTGCCTTGCAGTATTGCTACCAGTAATCTCTTGGCAGCTCTCTGCTAAGCACATGGAATCTGCATATCGTATTTCAAAAGGACATAACCTTTCAAATACATTGCCTGCAAATCCTTAACACCTAACTTTGTCAGTGAGGGTCACACAGAATAAACAAGGAAACGACTCTCACATAACCGAAGCTTTTGTCATGACAGATTTTACTTTCTTTTTCTAGCAAAGAGGCCAATGTTAGTGTATCAATTTTATTAGTATCATTTTTACATTATATTGAGATAATGTCTTTGGCTCAAAATAATTTTTGTTCAATGTAACCTCTTTGGTCCTAGCAAGTTGTAGTGCAAAAAATTTAAATGCATTTACTAAGGCTCTGGATTTTTGTGCTCCTGTTTATGGAATTTTCAGTTTTCATATTATGTTGGTTTTGGGGTTTGAAGTCTCTCAACAAATCCATTGTAATATCCTTGGCCCTGGTAACTGACCTGAAAGGATACCAAATACCGTAAGAATAATAAGATGACTGCCTTTCTAAAATTAAAAAAGGTAAATAAAAAGCTAAGAATGCAGACAACTTGTTTGCAAGATTTAAGATAAAAGCAAATGTATTTCTAAAATCAATTTACCGCAATATTTCATCTTCGCTATTTTTCTTTTGTCCTTTAATTTCTGTCCATTTCTGCAGTTTCTCTCTTTACTTTGGAGCTTTTGCCCAAGAACTTCAGTCCTTACAGTCTTGCATAGTTACCTCCCCCTGAGAGAAGGCGGACAGAGAATAAAGAAGTTTCAGGCTTCCCTGGAGAATTCATAAGAGCCTCAACCAAAGTGCTTGTAGCAACAGATGAAGCTGGAAAAGAAAGAGGAGACTCTATATTAATTGAAAGTGTATTGCTAGTTAACCAAGAATAATATTGGGAAATCTTTTCATGATCTCTAGACTTCTAGTACAGCTATTTGGGAAGAAAGAGAGTCTCTGGCCATAGCTGAGCCTTGCAGGATAGGTACAATCCTAAGACAGTGAACTGCTCAATGTCAGCTTTATTAAACAACAGCTTATTTGTCATAAACTGGTCTAGAAGAGTCAACTAAAATGTGTCTGCTTTTGCAAGAAAGATGATGTAAGATTCCAAACCAATCAGGCTGAAACCATCATTTTCTTAACAAACAAACCCAACCAAACAAAAAATCCCAAATAGCAAATAAAAAGACAAGAAACCCCTGAAAATTCCAAAACAAAAACAACATCTGCCCCCTCCTCCACACCCAAACCATCGACCTTTCTCTAAACACATCAATGAACACACTCTGCACAATTCACAAAGGCTGACAGACAAGCATTTCCATGAGTGGAAGGACCACAAAATTGGTTGCCCAACAGAAAGAGTCTGAAGATCCAGCTCTTGCAAGGGTTTTTCCCTGGCACAGCTCTTCCAAAGCAGTGTAGTAATAGACCCTCTCTTTCTCCTCCTGCTAAGATCCTGGAAGTTTTATTAAAATGTTTAGTTTTACTCTTGTACTACAAGATTTATTTTTTCTGAAATTAGCCAACACTTTTAAGAGGAAAGAAGGGACTAGTTAAATGTATAATCCCACATGTCTTACTGCTTTAGGAGCCAGGTCAAAGCACTTTATATAGCGTGAACAAAGATACTAATCTTTACCAAAATAAGCTAGCTAGTTAGCTATTGCATATTTAGTAGCACAGACTGTCAATCACTGCCTGAGTAACAGAATCTGGTTCCCAGATTCCCAGATTCCTAAAACTGCGAAGAATCCTAAAATGATTATCTCCTCAAGGTTCCTTTCACACACAGGCTTTGGTTAATTAAATCTCCTGGCTGACCTGTGGCAATGGTGCACATCCCGCCTTTCAGAGAGAGCTAGGTGGTGCAAGTGTAGAAATAAAAAAGGAATTTTCATCTATAGACTTCTAACATATGCTTCATGCATGAACTACAGAACTACTTAGAAAGTACTGTCTGTTCCTTGGGAACTGGAGTCCACAGTACCTGGAATACATCAGATTCTCACTAGCTTATAATATAGCCTTTCAGGGCAGAGTTATCTAGCCATATGAATACTAAAGCACACCAATATCTACTCATGCATACATAAGAAGTCTATTTCTTGCTCTCAGCCCTCATTTACCATCAATGTTTTGATTTATTCACAGTATAATGTGATATTACCTATTTTTTTTTTCAAGATTTGGATGTTCACTGTTACAGTAGGACACCTCAACCCATGCCTGCTAAAGAACACAGAATCACAGAAGACATGAAGGCTAGGTAGTGAAAAGGATATAAGTGATGCAGTTGTCTTCAGGCTGACAACAAAATTAAAGATTTTCAGTCCTTCCTCCCTCATCATCACCCTACTAGATATTCCAAACATGGGCTTCCACAGGAGAAGAAAGCCTGCCACCATCCATAGTAGTGCCCTCCTAGACACTTAAAAATTTATCTTTGATAACCATGTCTTCATCTTTGGGATGCACACACACAACTGGTAAAAATTTACAGGTATTACTGCTAATTCTCAACTTTTTGTGAACATCTTGGCAGTCATGTTCATGACTGACTGCTTTACAGAGTAAGTCTACAGATCTGAAGACACTAATCATGTGTGAGTCCAATGCAGAGGCTGTACACTGCATTCGTGCACTCAAGAACTAAAACAGATCAAAATTATTCTCCCAAAAGGCAGTTAGCATTAGCTTTTCATTGGAAATAAAAATCTTGCAAATATTATTTTTTCACATCAGTTATCAAGTTTCCATTTTAGGACTCTTTTTCCTCAAGTTTCTTTCCAGTACACAGTTCATTAAATCTTTTTTTTTCCCATGGATTTAAAGAAAAGAAAAATTTTGACAGGATGATGGTATGCGAAAAATAATTGTGGAGAAAACAGATGCCGATAAAGAAACCAAGTTCTTAGTGAATATAAGGTACACTCTGATTTTCCTAAACACAGTAAATAAAATTCAAAGTTTTAATACTGTTCTTAGGACTTAATATTAGCCTTTGTGCACATTTATGTAGTCACACATTTCTGCTGATAAGTTTGTGGAGAAATACTGACTTCTTCATGTTGGTCTTAAAAGACTCCATATATAGATCCTAAATCCATATGCCAGTACATAAATAGCCAGTTTAATTTTAGAGCTTGGAGAATGAATTAGCTTCTCTCAGATTTCCTGAAACTTCACGTATTGTATTATTTGATAGTACTTTGCATCCTTAAATAACATAATAACCCTCTGAATTTTGAGCATTAGGTCTGTTTGAACTGGCTGGATAACCGAGCTCAGAGAGTGGTGGTGAATGGTGCTGTATCCAGTTGGTGGCCAGCCACCAGTGGGGTCCCCTAGGGTTCAGCGTTGGGACCAATTCTGTTCAATATCTTTACTGATGATCTGGACAAGGGGATGGAGTCCATCATTAATAAGTTTCCAGATGACACCAAGCTGGGAGCAACTGTTGATCTGTTAGAGGGTAGGAGGGCCCTTCAGAGTGACCTGGACAGGCTGGAGAGATGGGCTGAATCCAATAACATGAGGATTAAGAAGTCTAAGTCCAGGTTCTACACTTTGGCCGCAATAACCCCATGAACGTTGCACAATAACCCCATGATAGGCTGCAGCCTGAGTGGCTGGGGAGTGGTCAGGCAGAAAGGGGCTTGGGAGTGGTTGATAGGAAACTTAACATGAGCCAGCAGTGTGTCCAGGTGGCCACTGGTCAGGCCACAGCTTGAGTACTGTGTCCAGTTCTGGGCCCCTCAGTACAAGAAAGATGTTGAGTTACTGGAACGTGTCCAGAGAAGGGCAACGAGGATGGTGAAGGGGCTGGAGCACAAGCCCTGTGAGGAGCAGCTGAGGGAGCTGGGGTTGTTCAGCCTGGAGAAGAGGAGGCTCAGGGGATACCTTATTGTTCTCTACAACTCCCTGAGAGGAGGTTGTATCCAGATGAGGGTTGGTCTCTTCTCTCAGGCTGCCAGTGACAGAATCAGAGGACATAGTCTTAAACTGCATCAGGGGAAGTTTAGGTTGGATATTAGGAAAAACTTTTTCACAGAAAGAGTGATTTCCTATTGGAAGGGGCTGTCCTGGGAGGTGGTGGTGTCACCATCCTGGATGTATTTAAGATGAGATTGGATAAGGTATTTAGTGCCATGATTTAGATGATGGGATGATGTTAGGTAATAGTTTGGATTGGATGATCTTAAAGGTCTTTTCCAACCTTGTTAATTCTGTGATTCTGTTTAAACCAGTTATTTTACGTGTTCTGTGAACAAGTGAAAGTGCTGCCTGTGCTGTAAATGAAAATACCATTGTATAATTCGATCAGCCAACTTCAACATATTTGGCTGCACTCTCCAAACAACTAAAATTGAACTGTATTTGAATCATCTGCTGTTGTTGCTGCAGATGCAGAGTTCTCATTCTCTTAAATAGGTTGCATTTTGGTTGAGATCCTGTATCCATCTCATTCCGCAGCGATTTCGTAAAGAAAATGGGAAGGATGGATAATAGTTATTATTTTTTTCTCTAAAGCAAATCAGCAACAACCAGCAATGCAAGAAACAGGGTTGCTTAGCACTAGAGCACGTGAAGAAGACATCCTCATGCATGATTTCTTGAAATGGTGGGGATCTGTTTTCAGCTAAGAAAAAGCAAAGATCAGCTGTCCTTCCAATCATTTCAATGAATCCTGGAGGTAAATGGCTGAGAAGACAGTAACAGAAAACAAAAGGAAAAAATAAAGCCTTAGAGATAAAGGGAAATTAAACATGAAAATAAATAGTCCTGCCTTAGTTACTGTATTCTCTGACAGTGAAATGGAGTCTCTCCCAAATGTGTTTGAAAACCAAGATGGTATAATCAAATCCACTTGAATTGATGCAGAACTGATTTTCTTGAAATAAGTTAATTCTAAAAGCAAAATGTGTAGTTTATATTAAGTACATGCTAAATAAGAATGTTAACTATAATTTTGCAAATCAAATTTATGTTTCATACTACAAAATAAATCTTAACTGCGGTCTTCCTTGTAGAGAGCAGGACTCTTCTTCTCATGTGAAGAACTACCTTGACAGCTGGAGAGCAGGATACAAGGCTGGCTATGACCAAGATTTAGTACTAAGGTCCAGTGATGGCAAACACAATAGAGAACAATGTGCTTTGTTAGGTGTTTGTTTCTCTTGTGGCCTCTCATCCTCTACTGCATTAGTGCCAAAGACAACCTCAGACAATATCACATATATCCAAAGACACTCAGCTTGTTCTCTTTAGTGTCTGATATCAGTACAGAATAAATTTTATGACTACAAAAAAACCCCTTATTTTAAATTTAGGGAAATTCCGTTTAGGATGAAAAACAGTGTATTTTTAGTTCCTAAGCAGTCTGCTTCAGAAGAGGTATGTACCACCGTTTCTGTGCATCTGTACCTTTTCCTTTGAGCTTTCTATATGAGATAATGAAGAAAAATGTAAATGTGTGCTTTAAAGCATGAGACCTTTGTGAGGAGGAGGGAGAGAAAAGGAAGAGGGCAAAACCAAAACAGATTTATTTTAGCACAGCATTTCCAAAAATGCACATCAAGAAGTATGGGTCAGAAACACTATTTCTTAGAAATGTGCAAAATCACAGTTTTAAAAGATATATTTATTACTGAATGCTGTTCCAACTTCCGAAACAAATAACTACCCTAGTCCAAACTTGTTTAGGCAATGATATCTTTGGCTGCAATTACCCTGGAATAATAATTTATTTCTAGCTAGTTCAGTGAGTTCCTTTGGAGACTGTCTTAGGAGAAACTACATTATTTATTTATTTTTTTTCCCCTCCAGTACCACTGAACAGTGTTGAGTTCCCTGTGCAGAATTAAGCCTTTTATAGCTTCAGAGCAGGCAGCTAGAGGAGGAAACATGCACTGGGACTATTTGACCTGAGCACAAAGCAGAAATATAGTCTCAGCCCTATGAAATTCTATCTTGACCAGATGCTGATGCACCTAAGGGCTTTTGTTTAGACTTACTGCAGTCATAAAAAAAAAAAAAATGAAATGTTCAGGACTCTTTACAAATACTGAGTGTGCCACATACATGTGCCTAAAAATAACTGGATGTATGGTATGGACAAATTAACTATATAACTGAGTTGGAGAGTCTTGGATGATAGCGATGTTTCTAGTATGATCTGCATCTTCACAGGAAGACAGAGCAGTTCTCTACAGATGTGCAACTTCATTGGGTACCCCTGCTGAGCAATACACCATCTAGTGCTGTGATTACCTAATGAACATGGTTTCCACATGACTGAACTGCCTTGTACTGTTGTAAACTCTAGCCTTCACATCAACAACAAGGATATTGGCTAAATAACAAACCTCACAAGTGAGTAATATATCTTGATCCTTTCCCTCTGGCCATGGTATGAATCTTAGGCAAAATTCATAAGTTTTTTTTTTTGGCTACAGCCCTCAGCATCATTTCTCTCAAAAGCCACAAAACTAGAATTAAGGGCCACTTAGCAGGACAGTTAGTGGAAAATTTCTAAAGAGTATCAAGATTTTGGTGGCTACCATTAAACCATTGATAATGGCAATTTCACTCTTTGTGAAGGCGGAAACACTCCAGAAAATTGCATAAAGTAGTATGATTGCTGCTTTAGGGCAGATAACACTGAAGAGCCGAAGAAAATTATTTTTTTAATAAACATCTGTCTTTTTGCACCTAAAATAGCAAACAATCTTTTTTTTTTTTTTTTACCACACAGACATTCTTTTATAGCTATGTGAAGAGTCTATAAAAATCTCTTTGTTTATATGATTGAGGTCATCAAATATCAACAGGATTTACTTTTCTGAAACTATGGTCACAGCTGGAAGGTAAAGGGTTGTTGAAAAGACAAGCTGTTACATAAAGCAGATGAAAAGGCTCATTAACCAAATGCAGATGATGATACTGTGACCAGCTTCTGAACTGTCTTCTGTCTATGACAGGGAATCCAGTTGGCCAAGTATTATTTTATCTGGTTTTTTTACCTACAACCAAGTGTTGTGTTGGGTACAATGAAAGATGTGAAAAAAGACAAGCATGGTATCTGAAATAAACACCTGTACCAAGGAAGCCTAACTCATTTTTAATGAGGTTTGGGCAAGGACTGTGTGGAGATTGTTAGTGAGGGAATGTTCATAATCAAAAACTTTCCCTGATACTCACAGCACAGTCATGAGAAGAAACCTATCATTTAATAACACTTAATTACCAATAACACCAATATTATAACACCTAAACAACTTTTTAACTTCACAGATCCATCACCCTGTAGCACACGTTCATTTCTGCCAATACACTGAAGTTCAAGAGCAGGTTATCATGAACAAACTTATTGTTGAGGCCACAAGGCTGTCTTCCAGCATCTGTCTGAATACCACTTAAAACAGCCTTCTAGACCAGAAACCTGTGCCTTGTTGGAGATCCAAGTACTTCTTTAAACTTAGTATTAGCAGCGTATCCATTTGGGGAAGGGAAAACTTAAATTAAGTTTCCATAAATACTGTCAATCCAAGTGTCATAAGAGGAAGTTCAATTAGCTCAGACTGGTCCCAAAATCATATTCTGAAAATGAGATAATGATGAAACATCACATGGTTAAGGGTTTTTTTAATTAGCCATTCTGACAGTAGCTCTGACGGGAAGCTCAGCAGTGTCAGAAAGCAGGAGTCTTTTCTGTTAAAATGCAGCAGCTGTTTGTAAGAGCTTGTTGAAATCACCATGAAATTTGAACTGTGTTGGAGAGAAGACTGAAACAAAATAGCCTGTAATGAGCAGCTGTGTCTGAGGAGTTCAGCTTCAGTGCTTTTAAGCAGCAAGTTCCTCACAGAGAGCTTTTTCCACACTCAGGAAAGAATTCTCTTAATACCAGGGTCAGAAGAATTTTTAAAACTTCTCTGGGTCAGAGAGCTCATTTGTCTGTTTTGGTTTCTTGCTAACCCACCAGACTTTCAAGCAATGATAGTGACCCTCTTGTTGGTAAGTGACTGAAGCATCCAACTCACTATCAGGGAGACAACACTCGATCTATTTTTTTTAAATCTAGGATTGCTTACAGTGCAAGTTAAACCATCTTACATTCCATCCATCCTGCTGCAGAGGACAGAACAAAGAAGTCCCCTAAATGTTGCTTTTCCATAATGAGATGAAAAATAGACAATTATAAACATTGCAAAAGGATTGCCAAATTCAGAGCTGTATTTTCCTGTGTGATGTTACTACATATTTACACAGAATCACAGTACACATTACAGAAGTTTCGAGATATGCAGCTCCAAATATGAAACATTTTACCTCATAGGCCATAATACTGGCATTGTAGTACTGACAAGAAATTCACTTCTATAAAACAATGTTCAAAATCTATATTGGGGGATTGAGGAAAGAAGGTTAGAACTTCTTAATGAGACATCTGCAGAGGCAAAATGTACCCAGATGCCAGGAAGAGTCACCCAAGGGCAGCTGTTACACTCTGAACAGTAGCTAGTTCATCTAACATAGCTTTTCTCTTCTGTAAATGCTGGCTCATATAAGGCAAGTGGAGACACATAACCAATTTAAAAAAACACACACACAGAATACAAAGCCATTTGGGGCCCAAACAACAAATTTGTGAACAGCAAAAAAATACCATCTGTGTATACAAGGGCTGCATAAATTTTGCAGTATTTGAACTAGTGATATTAGTGATGCTTGGATATGGAAAATTGGCAGGTTTGGGCCCAAACCTGATTTGGTATATTCAAGAAGCATAGCACTTGAACATACCAACTACTTGAACCACTTAGCTGCTTAAAAGGGATATGAACAAACTGTGCAGGTCTACATAGCCTCCAAGACCATGTCTAGTCCTCCCTCTACCCTTTTCCAACTCTCAACTCAAAACAGCAACTCATGTTTGGAATAAGGGAGCAAAGGAGCACAGTGAGGGTGCTTAGCTCTCTCCTTGAATCCATGGTAAGCTCCCCAGGCCTCTTCTCCCACCAGCCAGAAAGAGACTACTCAACTGGAGCTGCGGCACTTCTCAGAGAAGAGGTTGTCCTGTGGCCTGCAGTCCTATTGCCCAATTTCACATCTGTTACTTGTCTCAAGACATGACTGGACAAGGGTTGGCAACATGAGGGCTTCATCTGCTCCTGGGTGGATTTATAGGAAGATGTCACTTAGACTGGTCTGTCAGTATCCAGCCTTGGCTCATCACAGCATCCAAACCTAAAAAATTCCCCATCAAATAATAATAGGTAGCACATTTACAAAAGAAAAGAAGAAGGGTATTTTTCTTGAGCAATTCAAATCAACTCTGATTTCACCCTTACAAACACTTCAGTGTACATGCTCCTAAACCCTGACCTTCCTACTTTCTTGGTCATTTTGGTACTACATCTGATCAAAAATGGAGGGGAGAAGAAAGGAAGGAGTTCACCCTAGAGAACTTTCTAGATCATTTGAGTCCAAAAGTATGATGTTTAATAGATCTAAATGCTGGGTTTTAAGCTTTGGCTGCAATGACCCTGTGCAGAGTTATAGGCTGGGGACAGTGTGGCTGGAGAATGGCCAGGTGGAGAGGGACTTGGGAGTGCTGGTTGATAGGAAGCTGAATATGAGTCAGCAGTGTGCCCAGGTGGCCAAGAAGGCCAATGGCATCCTGGCCTGCATCAAGAATAGTGTTGCCAGTAGGACCAGAGAAGTTGTTCTTCCCTTGTACTTGGCACTGGTCAGGCCACAGCTCGAGTGCTGTGTCCAGTTCTGGGCCCCTCAGTTTAAGAAGGATGTTGAGTTGCTGGAATGTTTCCAGAGAAGGGCAATGAGGATGGTGAAGGGGCTGGAGCACAAGCCCTATGAGGAGCAGCTGAGGGAGCTGGGGTTGTTCAGCCTGGAGAAGAGGAGGCTCAGGGGTGACCTTATTGCTGTCTGTAACTACCTGAAAGGAGGCTCTAGTCAGGCAGGGGTTGGTCTCTTCTGTCAGGCTCCCAGTGACAAGATGAGAGGACACAGTCTTAGGCTGCATCAGGGGAGGTTTAGGTTGGATATTAGGAAAAACTTTTTCACAGAGAGAGTGATTTCCCATTGGAATGGGCTTCCCAGGGAGGTGGTGGTGTCACCATCTCTGGATGTGTTTAAGGATAGGTTGGATGATGAACTTAGTGGTATGGTTTAGATGGTTTGATGATGAGTTGGTGTTGGTTAGGTTGTTAAGTTAGGTAAAAGATTGGACTTGATGATCTCTATGGTCTTTTCCAACCATGTTAATTCTGTGTGTAATATAAGAGCTGTTTTCTCTTTTTATAAGATGTCCCATCTGAACAATTCATAGCACTTCACATTCAGTTCTCACAACAGTGCACATATCTGCCGATATGGATGTCTCAAACTCACATGATACCAAACAGAGTTAACATGATAGCACAGCATTATGATCAAGGCAAAGCATTGCCTCCTTCACATACCCACATAAAACCTCCACCCCCATTGCTGCAGCTGTTCTGTTCCATCTCTCTCTGTTGTTTGGTTTGCTAGTAGTGCCAGAAGGAGATATGAAAGGGAAGGGTTCAGAGGAAGACTCTGTGACTGCCAATTTCACTTTTGGACCTAGAGAGCAGAGTCAGCAGGAATGGGAACAGGGAATAACAGATCTCTGTTTGATGGCATGTTGTACTGGAATCAAGGCAGTCAGCCAAGAGAAGGTTAAGGGCTTTCCATTTCTAATCCTTTCTGCAGTTACAATGCTCCGTTGAGAATATAAATTCCTAACATATGCTTATTCTGCTTACTTCTAACTTAACATTTAAAAGAAATCAGCTTGAATAGCCTGCCTGATAAGTTGCTATTTACTGGTTTTTTTCAGGTCCATAATCTATATATAGTGCAATTGGTTGAAAGATGAGTTTAAAAAAAATCCCATGAAATATCATATTACCATGAGCCTGGAGCTCTTTGAATTTAAAAATTAAGTGAGAGGAATTTTTTTTTTAATGCTCTAGGATGCCAGGGTCCTGTGTGAGGAGGGGCCACTTCAATTTTTCACGCCGCTTCTCACATTTGGTTGCCTGTGTTCAATATGCTCTGTCACGATGCAGCCACACAGCCTAGGATGAAATTCCAATGCAAACAGCTATGTTGTGAGAAAGAACCGTGTGATGACTCATGGAACACTTCCCCCTTGACTTAGGGGATGCATTAAAGCTCAGGCTCTCCTTGGCTATTGTTTGAGCTATCTTGCAGATAGGCACTTCTCTCTGCCTTCCTCCCTTGGCACCCAACACTCATGGAGTAGCTGGTCCCTGACAAAGATTGACTTAAAAACAAAACAACTTTTGAACCACAGACATATCAAGTATCAGCATCACAAACTTATGTGGAAGATGCACAAGACTACCCCTTCTGTTGTTGATTTTGTGCTTTCTTTCAGGGATTCTCTTTCTAAAATATTCTGAGCAGCTGCCCTCCTGCCCTCCCTTGCCTACTTCCTTTCACAAAGCTGACAAGAGGGCAGTGTGCCAGGAACAGAAAGCAGGACAGCCTAGTGGATTCCTTCAGAATTTGTTCATGTTTAAGCAGGGGCTGTAGGTGGGGAAATCCATGAAAAGCAGATCTTTTTTCTCCCCCACCCTGTAAAACTGCATGACAATCAGCCTGTGTGAGAGTCTGTGTGAGTTCCCGGGGTATCCAAAACCAGAAATCGGATGTATTGGAAGATATTATTCTCAATTATATCTGCTTCTGGGAAGGGATATTCCCTCCCACATATTTGTTCAGCTTTGCTGCACTGCAGCCCTAGGCATCAAATGATTGTAATTTTGGTTCTGTTTTCAGAACATGTCAGAAATCTCTGAAAATACTTGCTGAGTAATGGTTGCAATCATTCCAGTGAATTAAGTGTTCATTAGGGGACTTTCATTTCTTCAGCTTTTGAGAATTGTCTATGCAGGAGAATTAGGCTAGCATAGAGCACTTTCAAAGTGTTGTTGATTTTGATCAGGCACTTGGTGCTTTGTTTTTACTTTCATACAGCACAAGAGAAAAATCAAATGTTACCTGGGTAATGGAATCCTTGCTTTCTTTTTTTCTTTGTTTGGGTTGGTTGGTTTTGGTGGGTTTTGGGGTGTGTGTGTGTGTATTTGTTTGTTTGTGGTACTAAGAAATAATTTTTTGCTGAACAGAGGCAATAGAAAACTCATTCATCTTCTTTCACCCAACAGTTGTATTTAAATGCTAGGAATTGTTTCTTTAGACAATCCCTACAAAATCTTTACAAGTACATTATATCACATTGTCAGTTGTGTGGGAGTTCCTTGAGCAAATTGCCATGTATCTTTTTAGCATGTGAACTGTGCAGCAAAAAGGTTTCTATAGCAAGCATGTTGTTTTTTGCTTTTTTAAAATGTGGCACCCTATTCCATAACCACACAAATTTCTGCAAGTTGCTGCATATAAATGCAAATACTCTGAGCTATCTTAGCTGTCAAATTAAACCTTCTTTTTTATTCTAATTTCTTTCAGGAATAGAAATTTTTATCATGCAACACTAAATTTTCAAACAATGCAATTTGTATGTATTATATTATTTATGTATTATATTTAAGCATTAACTTGTCCACGCACTACTTACACTTGCATTCCAAAACATGTTCTAGCCATGTGATCTGTAGAATTACACTAGCTTAATAGATAACATTGGCTTCCTGGCTGCCCCTGGACCTTTCTCATCAATGGGGCTGCTGTAGTGGCCACATATTCCTTGGTCACCTCTGAGCACTGTCCCAGCTCTGTGCAGCTCCGTTTGTTGGGATGTGGTGAGTCTGTGTAAAGTCCTGCCAACCTCCTTACCATCCTCAGCTCCTTCTTCCAACTCTTAAAAGAATGTTAGCTCTCTGGCAATATCCAGACTTGTCAATCTCCTCTTCTACCTCAGAGTTAGCAAGTGATTCTGGTTTTGTTTTAGTGATTTTCAGCTTTTAGATTGTGTCCTTCTGTTGCCCTTTTTAATCTGTGTTCCAGGAGTCTTGGGGGAAGTTGTCTCTTTTTATTAGAAGTTCTCAGTAAATTAGCATTTTGCACTAGTTACAACAGTAGTAGTAAGTTTTGGAAGTTAATTTCTTCCTGTTATGGAGGCAAGGTAACAAAATATTTTTGCATGAAAACTTTTTCCCCTCTACTAGACACTGAAAGTCATCTAGAGACAAGAAAACTACATGCTTCCCAGTTAATTTTGTTGATAATGGATACTAAATTTCTGGATTTCCCCTGCACTACATTGAGTGATTTATGACAGGTTTTACCCTCTCTAATGACAATTTGCCTTTGGATGTTTACATTTAGCATATTGTAACTTCTGATACCATAAAAAAATATTAATCTCAAGTATTTGAAATGTCTCTTGCTTTTCCAATGCTGTAGCCTCACAATGACAGTCATTCAAATCCCACAGCCTAATTCAGGGTTAAGTAGGTCTCTTCAGTTATAAGTGTTCACTTAGTGCTTCTAGCAATTTGGTCACAATGCTTAAACATGTTTTTGGTGCTTAGTGACGTTTCATTAGCATCCATTACAGGGCTAATTTTCATTCCATGGTAACCAAGTCACCACTACCACTAATCTTGTCTTCTAGAGGAATCAGTAGCCTCAAGACTAGTCAGTGCTTTGAGAAAGACCAAAGGGCAGCAGAAGCATATACTAACTAGCTTTTCCAAAAGAATTCAGTACAGAATTGATTACAGCTCTATGACTTGTACTCTGCTTTTTATGACAGTGAACAACACAATTATGTAAATTCTTCTCTTGAACAGTTCTACGAACCAGTTTTTATTTTTGCTTATTGAATAAGTTATTAAAATTTGGGGGTGTTATTCTGGGAGAAATGGCTGATGCAGTAGCATTTTGACACGGCAATGAACGTGAAGTAAAGAGAATTACATTTCTTATCTCTCCCTAGATGGGTGACACAGAACTCTCTAGAGTAAAAGAAATTCTTCCTTTTCCTTTTGTTTTGTACCATAGTATTGTTTTTGTCTACATGGGAATTGAAGTTCTTTTACATTCACCTTAAAGACACAAAGTAAAAAACAACACTGAAATTTAGGACCAAGCAATTAAGTTCTAAAATTGCACAGTTCACCCTCATGGCCCAACAGTCATACTGGGATTGTAAGAAGATTTGAGAAATGTCACCTTGACGTTTGCCCATAACAGTAAATTGAACATATCACAAATATGCCAGCACATGAACCAAAAATTCATTCCTTTTTCCATTCGTACCTTCAAAGGTGTATGGGAAGTACAAAAGAAGCTAGATGGTATCACAGACCATGTTGTTTATTTGGTAGGAGTACTGATTCCTTCTCAACATTTATTCTTGTAACCTTCAGGGTCTTCAAATCTCATTCATATCTTCACTTGCACAAGCTGCTCCTGTGTGTTCCTGCAGGGCCTTGGCCATCCCTTTATATTGGACATTTGCCTGAGAGGACTCACAGTGGCCATAAGCTGCAGAGTTCCTTAAGCTGCAGCTGATTCCCAGTCACTTTCCTCTTTCCTCAGCTTCTCTCCTGCCCCATACAACAATAAACTCTATCCCTGACATTGTCTAGCTGAATAACAGGCTAATTAAGTTTTACTTAATTTTAAATTTGCTGTTTCAGGAGGGCATATGTGATGAAAAAAGGTTTTCCTCTGTCCCCCCTATGTTATCTGGTTGAACTGATTACTCAAGGCCATACTTTTATTTCTGTGTGATTCTTTCCACTCTATTCACACCATCATTTTTTGCCCTGGATTTCACAAATCTCAGGAAAAAGTTGTCTTGCAATTCAAAGAGCTCACAAAGAATCTAGCATAGAATCCTGCATCATTCACTACTGTGTCTCTTCCTCAGGACATACCTTGTTATTACTAATTTTGAGAAATTGATAAGACTGTAGCTGACTTCTAACACAAGCTAATCTATGTAAAAATTAGCATGCTTCTATATATCATTGAGTGGGGAAAGTTTCCCTTGGTTATTATTTTTCTTTTTACAGTGAAGCACAGGACAACAAGAGTGAAGAGTGATGGTATGCATATCACAAGACATACAGCAGTAAAACAGGAATGTGGGATCCTGTGCTTGGGGATTTAAAATTGTATTGCACAGAACACTACTTATACACTATGGAAAAAACTTTGTACTGCCAGTGTAATAAAATAAATGACTTCTGAAACATTTCTCTTGAAGTTGCTGAGATCTTTGGTTTTTTCAAGGAACCTAGTCCTTGGTGCGATCAATGAATAGACTTATCAAACCTAGTGCTACATAATCAGTGTCCTGTTTCTGTTTTGATGAAATCCTTAATACAGGAAGTAGTCATTAGAAGAAAATGCGATTGTCATTATATTTTGTATTCTAAGTTTAAAAATCTAATATCCTGAAGCAAATAAGTGAATTTGAAGCTTTAGCTTTGTGTGATGAAAAGAGAATAAATAGTGTATGATTGATGAAACCCCAGTTAAAGCTGAGTAACACTCTCATCATTTTTAAAGAAAAGGCTGAGAGGGCGGTTTTTATTCTAGGAGCCAATGCATGACCAACACCCTCCCAGATAGCCAATAAGATTTATCTTGCAATCCTGGCACTAAAACATATATTCCACATACATTTTCCAGAGCCAACTAGCTGTCATTAGGAAACTTTCATCATTGTGTTTCTGAGGTGTTTTTTGCTAGAAAAATAACTGCCATTTTTATCCTGAAAACCTCTGTGTAAAGCATATTTTAACAATCTGCCATTAATGCCTATCTTTGTATTTATGACATGACCACAATATAGCTCCTTCATTTTCTCTTCCTTCAAAACACATTTGTAACTATTTTTGGAAAGAAAACCCCAAAAATCTTGTGTTTACTGCATTTAAGAACAATTTCTAGTATGCAGCCATAGTTACTTATTTAAAGGAAAGCATGAACCCCACCGCCTGCCAGCTGTGCTTTGTCTCCTGTGGTGAGCTTATCTCAGCATGCTGTGGGGCACAGGCTGGCACTGCACTGCGATATATGGAACTTGGACTGCAGGGTCCATGCCTGCAGTCACAATCATTCAAGATGTTCAAGTGACTGTCTGTTTACTCCTGATCCAGTACTCTCTGCATTCCAATGAGAAACACACAAACCTCCAGTTATCTTTATGAAACAGTTATCCAGTTGCCTTCATAATACAAGCTTTCTTTAAAAATCACCTGAACATTAAAAAATATTTATTGCAGAAAAAGCCTTGCCTCTCTCACTGAAAGGGGAGAAGAAATAAAGGATGAGCCAGATATCCACAAAGTCTCTCTTTTCAAAGACTTTGTATTATTGAAAAATGTGATTTCACCTTAGCTGTGCACTTGATGAGAGGAATTGCTTTAATATATGCCTGTATCTTGCTAAGTCATGGCGGGTAGCAGAGAGATACAGTGCTCCACTCTGCCTTGCCAGTGATATGCTGCAGTGTGAGCATGTAGCATTCTCCTTGTCTGAATGAAAAGTGCCTGCAGTCTGTGCAATATCGTCCTTGATGGTGTTGCTGAATGATTCCTATTAGACAGCCAGTGTTTGCAGGACATTTTGCTCTGGTTTTGCTCTAATTGTTCCCAAAGGACAAAGACTTCAAAGTATTCCATGAATGAATTCTATTTTAAAGGTTATGTTTCTGTCATGAGGACATATCCTACTGTTATTCATAGAACCACAGGTCATTTGCTTTAAAAAAATCAGTTCAGGGAAGTTAAAAGAGAAAGCTTTCAAATACAGACACTTTCTTTGAGGGAGATAAGGTTCAGTGTTTCATTTGTTCATTCATATTTCACTTGGACTTTGGACATCATAAGTCTAACATCACTATTTTTCACTTTAGGGACAGTGAATTTATTCTACATGTAGTAACTATAAGACATCTGATATTCATCTTTTCCTATTTCTTTCTCTCCCTCTCTTTCTGACCTTAAGAGACTGTAGTAATTTCTTTCTGTCACAAAAGAAGCCCATGTCTCTCTCCTCAGGCCCTTCAATCATCATCCCAAAACTTAGACCTTTCTTTGTAGGGGACACTGAAACCTGTAGTTGTCATCAGTGGGATTCCCAGCCTGCTGTGCTGCTAAGTTGGAGTGGAGCAGCAGTAGCTGCAGCAAGCCAGACTAGGGCTGAAGAGGAGGTATAACATCTGCTTTGAATTGTGCAGGGTACCAAAACTGCACTTGCAATACTATTAAACAAAGTCCAAAACTTGGCAAAGATACACATCACTTTATTTCTCTTAAAAGAAAGGAATTCCCTTTGCCTCTAGCTGCTACAATTGTATCAAGTCATATTATATGTCTCTCTAGTTGTCTAGGTCATCAGGTTACACGAGTGAACCTTAGACTTGCCAGTTGCAGAACAATGTTAGTCTGCACTGTCAGGAGTTTTGAATTTTCTGTTTCTTGCACCAGTTAGCCTTTTCCTTATGTGAGTACTGTGGAAGGGTCTTCTGGTGCCTGACTCATTTTGGTCTCAAGTACATTATGATTGGAAAAGACAGATTTGACAGAGAATAGAACACCTTTATATAATTAGGAAATCATGCCTGAAATAATTTTATATTCACCTTGTTCTGCATGCCTCTAGAGCATTTCCACTGCTTTTTTTTTTTTTTTTTGATTCTGTACATTTTTGCAAGTGCTTAGGTGTCATTTTAATTTGTGTGGTATAAGCTCCTAAAAAGATACACAGACGGACAGATTATCCGTATGTTTTATCTTCCAATTTGCCATTTGATTCTATTCAACCGTGGTTGCAACCACTGTAGAAATGTTGCAGTAGATACGTTTCTCAATATGAATAGTTAGCTGCTACTGCATAACTACATGCTTTCCTGGATGTGAATAGCAAAAAATTACCAAAGAATAATGATCTATAATTTTTCTCAGAGATCGAAGAGTACTAATCTTTCATGTTATCCAGAAATGATAAAATGCAATACATTCATTTGTGGGATATGGTTGTGCTTTCATTTTTTTAATATAGCATAAATGCTTAATATATGTGTTCATTATTGCTTTAAAGGAATCATTCAGCTGACTCACTGCCGAGTCAAAGTATAACTGTTAACTCTGAGTTACAGGTTTTATAATTAAGAATTTAGAACTCTGCTAATTCTGCATGTCTATTTTTGTGCTTTACTCATCAAACATCACTGAGTAGGATCTGTGCACTGCAGCTGAACACTTGGATAATAACAACAAGACATAGAAAGCCTCTGCTATAATCCTGCTGTGCATACTGTAAGTTGAGTACTGCTCACTGATTTCCTTTTACAACAAGGTAACCCACCTAGGTGATCAAAAGAAGCCAGCTGGTGTAATATTTCTGAATTTCAGTAAAGATTTCAATATTGACTCTCACAGGATCCTTCTGGACAAACTGTCCAGCCCACAGCTGGATAAACACATCAAGCAGTGGGTAAGCAACTGGCTCATGGGTCAAACATAGAGAGTAATAGTGATTGGGATGACATCAGACTGGCCACCTGTCACTATTAGAGTTCCACCACAGGTCTCCATCTTAGGCCTTCTGCTCTTTAATGTCTCCAAATTACTTGGATGCAGAACTGGAGGGGATACTAAGAAGGTATGCAGGCTATACAACTTGGAAGGAGCTGTTGACTCCCTCAGAAGCAGGGAGGCCCTGCAAAGAGACCTTAACAAACTGGAGGACTGAGCAACCACCAACTATATGAAAGTTTGACAAGGGTAAGTACCAAATTTTGCACCTGGAATGAGGTAACCCTAGATATTCGTAGAGACTAGGGAATGAGATACTGGAAAGCAGTGCCACAGAAAAGGACCTGGGAGTCCTGGTCAATAGCAAGTTGAATCTGAGTCAGCAGTGCCCTGGCAGTCAGGAGGACTAACCATGTCCTGGGGGCCATCAGGCAAAGCATCACCAGCCAGTAGAGGGAGGTGACTGTCCTGCTCTGCTCTGCACTGGTGCGGCCCCACCTTAAATATTGCGGCAGATTTGGACACCACAATATAAGAAAAACATTAAACCATTAGAGAGGATTCAAAGGAGGGCTATGAAGATGGTGAAGGGCCTTGAGGGGAGGCCATGTAAGAAGCAGCTAAGGTCACTTGGTCTCTTCAGCCTGGAGAAGAGGAGGCAGAGGGGAGACCTCATTCCAGTTGCAACTGCCTCATGAGGGCAAGAGGAGAGGCAGACATTGATCTCTTCTCTGTGGTGACCAGTGACAGCACCTGAGGGAATGAAGTTGTGTCAGGGAGGTTTAGGTTGATTATTATGAAAAGGTTCTTAACCCAGAGAGTGTTTGAACAGGCTCCCTAGGAAAGTGATCACAGCATCAAGCCTTACAGATCTCAATGAGCATTTGGACAAAGCTATCAGGCACATTGTGTGATTCTTGGGAATGGTCCTTTGTGGGGCTAAGAATTGGATTCACTGATTCATTTGGGACCCTTCCAACTCAGTACATTCTCTAGTTCTTTGATTCTGTGATCAAACTTCCTCAGAAAAATGAAAAAAACCCTTTTTGGTGGAAAATTCCTGCCTTATATATAACACATATCCCCTCTGAAATTTGTTCTTACCCACCACTACTTTTATTAAGTAATTTTTAATTTGCACTGCATCATTATATAGGGCCTCAACTGTGGATTAGATCCCATGACACTTGCCACTGAAAATCATAGATGAAAAAAATTGTCTCTGCCCCTAGGAATTTTAAAGATAAGAGTTTTTTCACTAATCTCATGGGCAAAGTTGCCAGCTATTCCTCAGATCTACTTATCTGAGAATTGCTTTGCCTGAAAAAAAAAATCACATGACTGAAAACACTAAAGAGGAATGTAATTAGAAAATGCTAGCTTAGATGAAAGGGGATTGAGGGCATGAGGCATGACAGTTCATAACCTTGCATGTGAAACATGGTGCCAAGAAAAATGGTAGATCTTCAAAAATTAAAAAAACCCTAGAATACTAGATAACAAATTGTGTGGACTCAGATACCACATAGGAATAGATGCAAAAGATATTCTCTGATACTGTAAGTAATTTCTATCTCTGAACACTCGATTTTTTTATTTTTTATTTATTGTAATACATTTCAATAAATCAGCAAAAATAGTCAGTGCATATTAGCAAGTAAATTCAAAGCCTTACTTTTATATACAGACAATGAGACTATCATGTTCTCTTTCCAGAAGAAAGATGTCAATACTGTAAAGAAGCTATAAATGCTTATATGTCCTTCAACTAAACAATGGCATATAGAACATTTACTGGTTCTAAACTGCATGTAGTGATAAATCACACAACTAATAAGTTGCTTAAGGAAAACTAAAGATTTCAGAGGCATAGCCTGAAGCTCAGAGATTGCACTCAGATGTCAGGGCATGATTGTTTCTTTGGTCTGTTGGGTAGTTCCCACAGAAGTACAATAAGAACAAGGATTCTCAGATCAAAGCCTTTCATCAGGTACTTCTTTAGCTATGAAAGTTATTTAGAAATTAAGTACTGTCCTTGTTAGGGAAATACTAATATGACTATTAGTTTGATAGTATTTAATATATTGTCTAGTGTTTAATATATTGTCTTTGTCATGTAGACATTTCACATTACAGATAGAAGTACCTTTATAAATTCTTCTTCTACAGCTTAACACATCCAAAACCAGAGGACTGCTATTTCTGGACCTGTCTGTGAAAGGTTAGAACTTCTATGAGTTACAGATGGATAGACAAAAATAAAACATTAATTAAGGAAATGTTTAGATCCATAGTACACCTTCTTTGCAAAGACCACAGTTTCTCATGGTCTGAGTGCAGTTCTGTGGTCATTTTGATGGAGCTTATGTGATAGATTTCAATTACAGAAGACTGAGAAATTAAAAAAAAAAATCCCACCACCAAACAATAAAACCCTAACAACATAATGATGTATGCTAAAAAATTTTATTGCTAACTTAAATGCAATGCTCTAAGAAAACTCATGCTTTAATGCCTACATATATACTTGTTATACATAATCTTCATACAGATGACTATTCTATACCTATCGCAATTGCTAAAAAAGTCTTTTTAGCAACCACGGACATGCAATTTATTATGTGTAAAGATGATGTAGAAAAACAGCAAAACTTTTGCATGGTGACCATGTAGCAAAGAAGCCAAGAGGCTCATAAAACTTTAGAATTTTGTGGATGACATAATTAACTTAGCTAGCTCTTTGAGCTGTATTTTTAAATTTAAAACCATACTTACATGATGAAAGGGTACACTACTTCAGGCTGTCATTTTTGCCAAGACCTCTCCTGGCACTGGGTACCAGCTAGCCATTTCATTAAAAGCAGTAAGACTCATAAATTTGGAAATACCCCAATAGAGAGTAAATTAGTCCACTAAGATGCATTTCTTGTTCTAACCAAATAAAATATTCATTAGTATTAGCAGATGTAATACTTATTATACAAGAAATGAAAATTCAAAAAGCATGAAGTCATTAGATTGCATTAAAAGTAGAAATGAGCTTAAGCTGAAAAATCTTTTATTTAACAACCTAAATATTAACAACGTCTAGGTGCCAGATTTTGGTTTGGCTTTTTTTTCATAAAGGATTGTTTAGCAAGACTTTATCATATTTTTTGATACAAATAATTGGCCAAATAATACACCTTGCACATGATCTGAAAAACAAGTAGAAATAAGGACAGCAATGTTTATGTCATAATATTTATGCTTTAGTTCAGTCTAAATCTACACTTAAGAATGTCATTGAGGATGTTCCGAGTTGTGAAATGCTTGCTGTTACTTTTGACCCCCCACAAGATTTGCAACGGTTTGCCAAAGGCTTCAAACTGATGAAATAACTTTGTAACAGCCAACGTCATGCTGATAACACACAGTGAAAGTTTTGGATTAGATCTCACACTCGGTTTATTGGATTCTCAAGAAAATATCAATAGTCTGATATACTAGATAATATTATATTTAACTTATAGCTGATTAAGCTTAGTAATGAGGGTGTTTTCTGGGAGTGTCCCAGGCCTAACATACCATTTTGAGCTTTGCAGTGGGTTAATTTATCTCTGGGCATAGTCATATTGTCACAGCTATCTCATCCAGGCAGCTGCTTTTTCAAAGTACTGGCAGCAAGAAGAAAACAATCTTATCAATCTACTAATATCTTCCTTAATTGAAAATTTTCTCTACTGTTGTTTATTCAGAGTTTGTTTGGTAACCTTGATAGAGTAAGGTCATTTAATACAAAGCAGAGAATAGGAAATGTTTTTTCCCTAATTAAATATTTACTACTAACCTCTGTGACTATGGTATAACTCCTGTTATATCTATTTTAAAGTCTATCTCAGAAATTGTACCTTCACATTGGCTCTGTAAATTGCAAGCATTTTTACTGCTATTGATATAGTCATATGACCAAAAGCAAATATCTACTATTTCTCAAAAATAGCTCCTTTATATAGAGAGTCAGACTGCTGAATTCAGTCAGACTGCTGAAGAATGAAGAGTATGTTCTTTGTGAAGGAAACCTTTTTTTTTTTTTGTGTGTGTGTGTGTCTGTGTGTGTGTGTGTCTGTGTGTGTGTGTGTCTGTGTGTGGTTTTTTTGTTGCTGTTGTTGGGGGTGTTTTTTGCTAGCTTTCTTCAAATTGAAATAGAACTAATTCATAAATTAAAATGAAAAATATATGTCTTGTTTTCAAAGTATATAGGAATGTTTATGGTCAATATAAAATAAGCTATGAAATATGGGAAGTATGTAATTTTTTGAGGATGTTTACAAGAGAAAAGGATTCCACAATACGTATCTTCTGATCTCCAAAAGCCATATGTCTCAAAATACTATTTTCTTTCTGATTTAGACAAAAGTTGTGAAGGTAAAATCTTGATTTACTTTGTGTTTTAAACTCTTACAGGTGCTTTTAATGTTTTTACCACTTTCTATAGTTTCTTTTTCTCTTGTGTTTCCCTAGAAATGAGCTTTATTTACATTTAATTTCAAATATAAAATGTCAATGAGCATTTATAGGGATTTTCAAAGTAAAATAGATCTTCCTTATTTGTCATTCATTATAATTATCCCCTAAAAGATGATAGTTAATGCTAAGAAACAAATATGGAGGTTGTTTGACTTATTATACAGCTGTGCAAAATAATGATAGCACAGGGAAAGACATGGGAAAAAAGGATAATGTTCATAATGTAAAAGTTCAGTGATTATTTTGTGCATAGGCTCATATTTCAATGAGAGGACAATGATGGCTGGATATAAGAAGTGAACTTGCATCCTTCTTGACAATGCAGAGTACCGAGTGTCCAACTCATCCAAACAATCTCTGTAGACAAAAATTTGGTTCTGAAGATGGTTTTGTAAAACCATAATCTATATTTTGTAAACAAGAAGAGCATTCAAAGGGCTAATGGGAAAATGATGATTTCTAACATTTAATGTAGCTGAAAAAATTTGTCAGAAACAATGATTACTGTGTTCAGAAATTTTTCTGCAGGATGCATGCTTCTTTAAATGAAAGAAGTTAGACCTGTCCATAGCCCATCTCTATTGGATGCACACACAGAAGGTTTGCTCCCTAATGTTATACCCAACTACTGTAAATTGCCTTTCAGTTGATGGTGACTTCAGGCTATTGCAAAACACTTAGAATGTAAAATCCACACTTTCCTTGGGATTATTACACTCAGTATGAGTAGGTGCCTTGTAAGCAGAGAGAAAATAAAAGGTGAGATTGGTAGAAATTACCACAGAATCACAGAATATCCTGATCTGGAAGTATATTCTCACAAGGGTCATCAAAATCCAACTCCTAGCTCTCCATGAGACACCTGAAGAATCACACCATGTGCCTGAGAGCATTGCCCAAATACTTCTTGAACTCTGTCAGCCTTGGTGCTGCAACCACTTCTCTAGGGAGCCTGTTCTGGTACCCAACCACCTTTTGGATGAAAAACCTTTTCTAGATATCTACACTTCCCCTGACAAGCTTCATACCTTTCCGTTGGGGCCTGTCCTGGTCACCACAGAGAGGAGATCAATGCCTGCCCTTTCACTTCCCCTCCTGAGGGTGTTGAAGACAGCAATGAAGTCTCTCCTCAGTTTCCTCTTCTCCAGGCTGAACAAGTGACCTCAGCTGCTCCTTATATGGTATTCCCTCAAGGTTCTTCTCCATCTCTGAAGACAGGCAGCAGAGGTGGAATGGGGAGCAAGGTGAGGCCTCAGGTGTGAGGCTGTGGGGGAGCTGCTGTCCCAGCAAGCAGGTCCCTGATGGTGTCATTGATAGATAGTAGAAGATTTCACATTTGTATCAGGGAACCAGAATGACTGAGTTATTTCTGCTTGTCACTTCTCATTAGCAGTCCCAGTGAACACCATTGAGTAGAACACAGTGGGAGTCTTGTTTGTGCTTCCAGTTCTGAAGAAATCAGTCCTACAAAATTCTCTGGATGTTACCACAGCAGTGAGCCTTCACCAACTCATGACAGACTGGTTGAGCCTTCATATATAGTATCTGATGATGAACAGGAGCAAGGGAAGAAGAAGGGACATTTTAAGAAGAAAAAAGAACAGATGGTTATGCAGCATTTCAAGAGGACACTTCCAGTAATGTTTCTGGAAGTCCTTTGAGGCTGAAAGAGTCCAAGGGAATAAATGTCTTTCAGAAACAGGATTTAAAAAAAAAAAAAAAAGGAAAAGTATTTTGTAATAAAAGAACTCAAAGATGAAAAACACAAGGAAGACAAGAAGAAAGAAGAACAACAAGATCAAGAAGAAGATCAACAACAACAAAAAACAAGAACAAGAAAAAAAAGATGATGAAAACAAGATGAACAACAAGAAGATGATGAAGAAGACGAAGAATACAAACACGACAAAGAGGACAAGAAGAAAAGGAAAGAAGATGAAGACAAAGAGACAAAGAAACATGAGGATGGCAAAGTAGGAGAACAACAAGAACCAGAAAAACAAGAAGAACGAGAACATGATGAAGACAAAGAAGAAGAAGGGGATGAAGAAAACAAAGAAGATGAAGAAGATGACAGTGATGAAGATGAAGATGAAGATGAAGACAAAGAAAATGATGAAGAAGTAAAACAAGAGAACAAAATGATGAAGAAGAAGACAAAGAAGAGAAATAACAATAAGATGAAGAAGACGAAGAATACAAAGAAGATGAAGAAGTTAAAGAAGAAGGAAAAGAAGTACAAGCAGAAGAAGAAAATGATGGGAAGAAGTAGACAAAGAAGATGAAGAAGAAGATGAAGATGAGCATGAAGAAGACAAAGAAGAACAAGAACAAAAAGGAAAGAGCAAGAAGAACAAGAACCAGAAAAACAATAAGAGGAAGAAGATGATGAAGATGACAAAGAAGATGAATATGATGAAGAAAACAAAGAAGATGAAATGATGATGAAGATGATGATGATGAAGATGAAGGTGAAGATGAAGATGATGAAAAGAAGGCGAAGATGAAGACAAAGAAGAAGATGATGATGAAGACAAAGACGAAGAAGATGAAGACAAAATTATGAAGAAGACAAAGACAAAGATGAAGACAAAGAAGATGAAGAAGAAGATGAAGAGGACAAAGAAGACAAAGAAGATGAACATGAAGAAGTCTATGACAAAGATGACAATGAAGAAGAAGACTGTGACAAAGATGACAAAGAAGAGAAAAAGATGAGGAGGAGGAGGAAGAGGAGGAAAAGGAAAAGGAAAAGGCAGTTCAGAAGGCAGAAATATCTCAAATATGTTCTAAGTCTCAGATCTGTGCTTGGCATTCCTTTATCTGATGTAGTAGACAGGATCATTGTTGGTATATGATGGCACCGTCCTGACAGTACTGTTCTATATAGCTTATGTAGAGAACTATGTCAAGAAATGCAAAGGCATATGCAGAGTTTCAGAATAAAATCTAAAATTGTTGAACTAAAAGTAGCCTACGATCAAGAAGAATCTCCTAATCTGGAAGAATACAAGCTGACTACAGTAGTCAGTTTGCTAAAACAGTACCTATGAGAACTGCCTGAAAATTTTTTTACCGAAGAGCTCATGCTCCACTTTGAAAAAGCCTGAGAAACTTCAGAAGTGCCAGAGGCTGCTGAAAATGTTGCCACCATGTAACTATCTCCTAATGTCTTGTCTGATTGTGCATATGAAACATCATGTTGCAAAGGAACCAGAAACAAAAATTAACATCTAAACTATTCCTGTAATACTCAGTCCTACTGTCCAGATAAGCCTCCTGTATCTATTTTTCACACATGTTCAAGAGTTCTTTGTGAATGTGGCCCTAAAGCATATGACAAAACATCTTCACTGGTCAAATACAGCAGCAATGCCAGCACTTCCAGAAACACAAGAAAGCATCAAAGAAGAAAGGCAGGTGACAGGAGTTCTGTTGAGCTGTTTACACAGAGACATGCAGGCACCGGTAAAAGACTTATCTAAAGAAGGGGGACTCTGGGAGGTGCAAAGAATCTTAACGGCTCTTAAGAGGAAACTAAGAGAAGCTATTAGACTAGAGCATTAAACAAATATTGCACAGTAAATTGCTAGCTATTCAAAGGAATATGTATCCAAAGAAGAAATCAGTGACAATGCGGAAGTTATAAATATCCTTCTTGCACAGCAGAAAAATATTTTAACAGAAGAAGAACTGCTGGTTAGGGAGTAATTTCTTCAGAGGCAGATTGCCTTGAGAAGGAAGAAATAAATTACCTTAGAGAAGATACAGCTTAAATACAAAGTCACCAGCCACATGGCTGAAGTGAAACAGAGGAATACTCTTCTGGAAGGCAAAATGATACTGAAGATGAGGAGGAGCTGCAAGTCATCCTGGAAGATCTGCAGAGTCACAATGAAGAAGTGGAGATTGAGTAATCACCTCAATCAAACTATTCAAGCAAGAGTCTATCATAGAATTTCAGGTACAGCTCCAACTACTGCAGGAAGCTAAATTAGGGTGCAGTAACAAGGAGAATCCAGAAAAATGTGTAGATGTTTCTCAGCAGGAAAGAGACAAAAGCAGACAAAGAGCAGCCAAAAGCAAACAATGAGCAGCAAGTCGAGCCATCACTAAGCAAAGACAGAAAAGAAACACCATTTTGATCAGGCTTCTTGGCTATGCATTAAATTACAGATGCACTAGATTCACAGAATATTCTAAGTTGGAAGGGACCCAGAAGAATTACTACATCCAACTCTTAGTTGGTTTGGTGGTTTGAACCACTATTTCACTAGAGGGGCACAACAGTAATGATGATGGAAAACTGAACAGATACAACAGCAGGTAACAGTTATTGTCTAGGGCTCTACCAGAGTAAACAAAACAACCTTAAGGGAGCTCATAAAAAAATACACAGATGAAAAAAAAGACAATGCCATGCAAAGAAAACAAAAAACAAACAAAACAAAACAAACTACTCCTCAAAGGCCAGACAGGCTGGCGGAGGAAAGCAGGAGAAAGAAAAGGGAAGCCGCCTCTCTCTGTCTCTGCTGCATCACTCCCGGCCCTCAAAGTCCCTGCAAAATACAACATGGTGAAAAGCGCCCCCCTCCCAGGAACACCCATGGGAAAACTAGCACATACAGTTAGGCTGGGTTGTCTCCAGGTGCCACCACTGAAGCTCAATGGCACCACTCTGCTGCCCGGGCTGATGGAAGTGGGGGGAAGGCCAGCCGCACGGTCCGGGAGCTGGGAGAGGGGGAGCCATGATCCTCTCAGCTCAACAGACAACAGAGAAGAGGGGCAGGACTTCCGTGTCCATGGCTTTTATGCCTTCAAAGTCTTGTGGAAATTGGTGTCTTCTTCCTGGCCAAACTGTCTCCTAATTGGCCAGCAAGGCTGAGCTCCGCCTCTCATCTGAGGTCTTCACTCCAGGCAAAATGGTGGTTCCTGCCAAAAACCACGTGCTTGGGGCTTAGAGGTGCCATCATTACTGGCCACAGGTCACCTGTGGCACCCTTGGAGTGGCTTCCACCTCCTCAGGGCACCCGTCGTCCATGGGAACACCCCAAGAAGAGTCCCCGAGGCCAGCGGGACCGCAGCAGCTGCTCGGGGACCAGGGAGACACCACCTGTGGCACCCTTGGAGTGGCTTCCACCTCCTCAGGGCACCCGTCGTCCATGGGAACACCCCAAGAAGGGTCCCCGAGGCCAGCGGGACCGCAGCAGCTGCTCGGGGACCAGGGAGACACCACTGCCAGCACCACCAGGACTGCATTACAGGTACCAGGGACCCCTATGGGCCAGCAGTGCTGGCTGCCACTCTCTGGCATTGTCCGCCACCGAGGGGTGGGCCGCAGCATGGCTCCATGTGCTCCACAAGGCGTGGGGCTGGCTGCACCTGCCGTCACCCACACCAGCGGGGCAGTGGCACTGGCACCCCTGCCCGGAGCCACAGGTGTGCACGCTGGGACACCGGTTCCGTTCAGTGTGTCCCTCCTCCACCGTGAGCTGGGGCCGCCACCTGAACAGCTGGGGAAAAGCGGCAAAAACAGCAGAAGCAGCTTTGTGCCCCCTGCTCCGCGCCTATCTCTCCGCCACCACCCCACTGCGCAACCCGGGCAGCAGAGGGACAGGGAGAACCCCCTGGAGCAGAGGCCTGCCACGACTCCCTCGCCCCGGTGCCATCCCTGTCCCCGCGGGACCTTCGCCACTGTGAATCGGGACCAGGAGGAGGGAACACCACCAATGCTGAGCTCTCGGTCCCCCACCACAACTGCGCTGAATGAGGATGGGGAAGGGCTCCGTATTGCTCTAAAAAAACCACGGTTTTAAAACAGGGAACAAGCGAGCAGTTTCAAACACCCTTTCCCTTCTCCCTGCCCCCAAGAGCCCCTCAAGACCCGAAACCCCAAAGACCACCCCTCTCCCCTCAAACCCATAACAGATGACCTTAGCATTATTCGAACTACACTCTAACTTACTGAACTACTGAACTGTGCAAATTACTGTGATTTGAATAAAACTGCACAAGTTATTTCTGGCTGTGAACAATCTGTAAAGAAACTTTTCTTTAAGTCTAGAGTCTTTTGTTTGTAATACCTATGGCTTCTACTCATCACACTTAAGGGAGTTTGGAGAGGCCAGAAGAGTTTTCCAGTTAGTATCAGATTATTTCAAGACTGGATTCCTCCAATTGGCTTGAAGTAATTCAATAACAGCTTTATTTCGAACCAAAATAATTATTTACATTATGATACTTTTCTTGCTGCTAGTTTACAGAAAGTGTGTTAAGATACCCCAAAAAGTACTTCCATTGCAGAACCATTTTGATGATTAATTTTTTTCTTCTATTTCAGTTTTTATGAGTAATTTCCCAATTGAGCTGCTTTCTTAATTTCTAAACCAGGTTTGTATCGCTATTTCATGATTAACTTTTCTTGGTTGGTGTTTGCTTTTTGAGTTTCTTCCAAATACAAACTATGTACAAACTATGTTAAAATCATCATTCAATGCAAATCAGAAATGTCCACTCTGTGCATGCTTACCTCAGAAAATACACCCTAAGCCAAGAAGATGTGGGAAAAAAGAGGAAAATAAAAAATTATGTATCAGACACTCTTTGTTGAAAAGCAGAATGTCATCTAATTGATTCTTGTGGGCTTTTCTTGGTACAGCAACATATAGACCTTTAATAAATTACTTTTACACATACTATGCACGGCTAATATTTTCATAATTGCACTTATTTGTTACCTTCTGGGTTTTATTTGCAGTAGGAAGAAAACATCCTTTCTTCCCCTCTCTAGATGATTTACCCTCTGATTCTCTTTTCAGTGAGGGAGGTTTAGGAAAAAAAAAAAA
This sequence comes from Serilophus lunatus, assembly GCA_013399895.1. Classification (NCBI taxonomy): domain Eukaryota; kingdom Metazoa; phylum Chordata; class Aves; order Passeriformes; family Eurylaimidae; genus Serilophus; species Serilophus lunatus. The sequence goes on along the minus strand of VXBA01004450.1, from coordinate 60,733 downwards.
ACAAAAATTTTTAATATGTTTCATATGGTGATGATACTTGAAAAAGGTACGAACATGACACAAAAAATCATATTCTATGATCAAGGCTGACCATTGATCTCATTTACTGAGATGCAGTCATGTTGCCATTTTGTCAGGGCACCCATCAAGTTTGTAACATTTGCAGTCTTCCAAACAGAAGGCAGCACCTATGAGCAAGACTTCAGCTTTGAAGTTGGCAGGGGGACACCTGAAATGGGGACAATTTGTTATAGTGATTCTCTTGGATTGGAAAATCTCAGCCTGCCTCTCTTGTGCACACTTCACACCTGCATAATCTTGCAGAATCTTGTAATGAGCAAGGTTTTGTGAGAGAAGACTAGATGCTGACCCATTTTAAATAAATGGAGACAGTGAAAATAAACAGATGTTTCTGGAGCTCATCTTCGCATCTTCCAGCCATCCCCAACACACTCCAGAGGAGAAAAAATGGCAGTAAATAAATTATGCAGGTATCTGTGAAGGGTAGCACATTTTTGTATCTAGATCTAGATTCTGTGAGATAATTCTATGATCACTGCATGCAAATTAAAAGAATTGCTGTAATAAACAATGGTCTGAAACTAAAGGATTGTTTGTTTGGTTACTAAAAAATAATAAATATTCATAAGGTAGCATTTCTACAGGGGTTGTTGCAGACCTGTTTCATAACTAAGTGTTTATAATAACTAAATAATAACTAAATAATATAATAACTAAAAAAAAAAAGACTGAGAATTTTATTAACTTGAAAATTTTATTCAGCGCAAGAAGTGTGCATAACTGTGACACACCTAGAATAAATATACACGTTTTTAAAATATTACAACCTTACATGTATCAGTCATATGTCATATTTCTTCCACCTTTTCCTCTTTAAATATCACACAATTAGGGATGCCTTCAGACATCCTGGGATTTGGGGGTTATAGGAGGGGTAAAGCTGATATTTAAGAACAAAAACAAATCACTCCATGCCATAATTTGCATTTCTGAGCAAAGGCAGCTGTAGTGGTTTAAGCACTGTTTAGCATTCGGGGGGGCAAGTTCAATAAAGGCGACAGAAAAACTGAATAGAATGGTCAGCAGGGGGACTTTTTATTACAAGGGAATTAAATTAGAGAGGTAAGGTGATGACTAGTTGAAAGGGACAGGGGGAAAGGGTAGGAAAGGGTGTCTCCTTTTCTATCTCTTTTTGGAAGCACTTCTGGCCCTTTAGTCTCTGAAAAAACATAAATACAGGTGAAAAAGACCATTCCCTCCCTCCCTTGTCTGAATACTTGCTTCCGATTGAGAGGAATGGGTGGAAATCCCGCCGAGGGCCTGCAGGCGCTAGACACCGGAGCCGTGACGCTTCTCCCCATAGCGGCGGCCAAGAGAGAGAGAGACCGGGGCTAGCAGGCGCTGGATACCGGAGCTGCGACCCTTCTCCCAGCAGCAACGGCTGAAAAAGAGAGAGGGGCGGGGCTGTGCTTCGACTTTTCAAGTCTTCTCTGTCGTCGCCTGAATGTCGTCACCTTCTTGGTCCAGCTGGCTTTCCATTCGTCCAGTCAGTCGGGCCCCACCTCGCTTCCGGTGTTTTCTCATTGGAGAAGTCACGAGTTCAGTTGTTAGGCGCCATCTTTGTTCTCATGGCGGCTGCACTTCAGAGACGCCACAACGCCAAGACGGTGCCAGGGCGAGCTCTCTATTGCTGTCCGTCAGCAGCCGTGGTGCTGAAAATTCCTGGCCACGCTGGCCTGGGGCGAGGTGCCGCTGTCCGCTCTCCCTGGGGTGGGGCTAAGAGGCCGCTGCCCCGGAGGGACACCGGGGCTTCCCCGCAGCTGTGCCTCCGGGCCGCCACTCTCCCCGGGAAAGCCGCCGTGCCCGTGTGGGAAGGGATGGTCCCCAGCTGCACACTTCTCAGGGAAGGGGGACAGTGGGGAGAGACAGAGGCGGGGGCTAGAAACCGCTGCCCAGCCCCGGCCTCGGGGAAGGGACCCCAAGAAAACGAGGAACTGTTGCTGCCTGGCCCTGGCTTCGGGGACACTGGGACTGGTACAGGTCCCGGTCCATCCCGGCCCCCCCTGATCTCAACTTCCTTCTCCAAACCCCGGGAGAACAGGTAAGCCTGGAGCCTGGCTTCCACAGGTAAAAAGGGGCCCCCCCCCCCCCCCCCGGTCCTGGCTGGGACAGCCCCCTCCCCGACGGCTTTTTTGAGGAAAAACTGAATTTTAATCGGTTTAGTGGGGTTTCTCTCTCACAACCCCCTTCAAAAAAAAGCCCTGTTTTTAAACGGCTACAGCAGCATATGGCATAAATGAATTATTCTGAAGGAAGTCCCTTTTTGTTTTGGCAGCTGTAGGATGTCCTGCATGAAAAATGTAAAGTGTAAATGACTACCTGATTTTAGCAGCAATAAGGAGACCTTTCTCAGTTTAGATAAGAAGCACATTTAAATAAATTAATTAAATTCCCTGGAGTTTTTTATAGAAAAACAAGTAGACAGCACTTGAACACTGTCAAATCAGAAGGTGGATATAACAAAGCAAAACCACTATAAAGATGTCACGAAAAATCTGTGGAAATCTTATGCAAAGTGACATACTGATTTTATTGTCCTGAAGGAAAGAAAAACAGGCACACGGTCTAGGAAATTACTGAAGTAATTTGTTTCAATAGGTTTAATTATAAGGATCTCTAGAGCTATTGTGTTCATGGTATTTGAGTGACATCAGTGGAAAACATGTACTATTCAGAAAAGTACTTAAAATGTATTAAATTTCAAAAATGCAAATCCTTTAGTTGTAGTTAGTGAAGTTACCAAACACTTACTGTTCAACATGTTCCCATGTTGAATCATAGTTTTCTTACTGTTTTTCAGGTTTTCAGATTGCCAGATCAGCATTTTTAAAAGAAAATTCAACAAAACCCAACTGCGTCATTGAGTTAAAAAAGCAATGAAAGCTTCAGTTTCCACTGGCATGGCTTTTATATTAAGTAACAGAATACCCTGGGACTGTTAGTGCTTGCAATTAATTCCTCGGCAACTGTATAACACAACTGAAGTAAATAGTTCTTAAAGTAACAGTTTGTTCTGATGACAGAAAACACAACTTAGACACTCCTAATAAAGAAGGGAAGACATATACATATTTAGTTTTTCAGATTTACATTGGTGATGAAGCCTGGCCAAAAAATGGACATAGACAAATAAAAATATAGAACCACAAAATTATAGACTCATTTTTGTTGTAAAGAACACTTAGTACCACTGAGTCCAGCTACATGCCTAACAATGTCAAGACCACTACTAAATAATGTCCCTGAGCATGAGTCTTTTAAATACCTCCAGGAATGGTGACTCTTCCACTTTCCTGGGAAACCACAACTTTTCTAATCTTTTAAAAATGTTAAATAGAAAGCAGAGCTCTAAAACTGAGGAAAGCGCCTCAAAGTGCTTTGAATCTAACTTGAAAACAGCAAAGAAATGTCTTCTTCATCTTCTTAATCTTCTTCTTCTTCTTTGTCTTCTTTTTTCCTTCTTCTTCATCTTCTTGTTCTTCTTCATATTCTTCTTTTTTCTTCTTCTTCATCTTCTTCTTCATCTTTTTCTTCATCTTCTTTGTCCTTTTCTTCTTCGTCATCTTCTTCATCTTCATCTTCTTCATATCTGTCTTCATCATCATCTTCTTCATCTTAGTCTTCATCTTAGTCTTCATCTTTGTCTTCATCATCTTCGTCTTCTTCGTCATCTTTGTCATCTTCATAATCTTCTTGTTCTTATTGTTTTTCAGGTTCTTGTTCTTTGTCTTCTTCATTTTCATTTTTGTCTTCTTCATTTTCATCTTTGTCTTCTTCATCCTCATCATCTTCATCTTCTTCTTTGTCTTCTTTTCATCTTCGTCTTCTTCAAAGCTTTCCATACCAATACATTGTACAATGCTGTGAGTTTAGCTCAGTGGGTTAGAGCATGGTGCTAAGAATATAATGGTTGTGGATTCACTTCTTCCATGGGCTATTCTCTTGAGAGTTGGACTCAATGATCCAAATGGGTCTCTTTCATCTCAGAATATTCTGGGTTTTCAGCATTGCCTTGGTCTACCTCGTTAGCATTGTGTGTGGCCAGCGGGTAACTTATGACAATGATGCCTGTCAAGTTACGCTTTTATTACATGTATCTTCAGAATTTGTGTACAGACAACTTCAAGACAGAAATGAGATAGATGTAGTAAAAAAACATTAGTTGTAAAAAAAAAAAAAAATAGTGTCCTTATTTGGTACTCACATACTAATATACCATTTCAAGAGTCTTCCCTGCTGTTTCATAGGCTTTTCATATGAACATCGGTATGATTAATTACTGTTCCACAGTACCTGATGAGTAGAGAGGCTACTTGATAGCAACACTTCCTCTCAGATGGAGACCAGGAAAGGAGGAAAATCTTCAGGAGGTGCTTATACTCACTATGTACGTATTTCCTATCTGCTAACAGGAAGCAAAACAGAGAGAAGGAATAGCTGACACCAAAGGAGCAACAGTGAGGATAAGTCTGCTGGTTTTCTGAGGGTATGGACACTTTTACTGTTTCTCTGAAAACAGAGACTAGTATTTAACACAAGCGGCTACTGTTGCTTCATAAGTCCAGCTCACACAGACAAGATGCCTATCATGGTGTATATGGTAGAAAAATCAAACCACTTTGAAAGATATCCTCTTAGCTTTAAATGAGGAGGTCTACTGTAATGGTCTCCACAGCTGTATAGAATTTTTAAGCACTTCTTCAAAGAGAAAGCCCTGATGACAGAGGTGTAATTCCTAGTATGGGAAAAATACTATTACAAAGAAGTTAGGGAATTAAGAAATCCCCAAAATCTTCCAAAATCCTCAAAATGATCCTATTAAAATACGCTTTTATTTTTTTTTCTCTAATATGTCCATATTCTTAAAAAATATTTAATTCCAAGACCTTCACATCTACAGTTTATCATGTTTTAAGGTACGTTGACACAGCAGCAGTACTAATTATCGTAATTTCTACAATGTCTCGCCTCTAGTTGTTGCTGTTGAAGTCACTGTTTAGATATTATCTGAAGCAAAACAGCTCCCCATCAGACTGATTAATACAAAAACTGATTTCAGTCAGAGAGAAAGTAGGAAAAACAGCCGTAATAAATACATTTAGCACAATTCTATATTTTGTTTAAAGATTCTATAGCAAAATGTTTCTATGTGCACATAACTGCTTCCATTATAAGCTTCTCTTCCTCTTCTACTGTATCTTTCTCCAGACAATCTCAGAACTGCAACTTCATAAAATGCAAGACATATTTAAAACTTCCTTTTTGCTTACCATATGGAATTCAGTTCCAGTTCAATACACAGGAAGGTACTGACATGTCATACTGCACACTCATTAATTGCATTTGCGTAGTAGTATTCTGTAGTTGGGACGGTAGCCTCAGTTTAGTATATATATATATATATATATAACTTATGTTAATTATGTTAATTTATGTATAAGAAGCTCAGCCTCTCTAAAATGGAATATGTTGCCCTTGGGTTTCCTTCTACTTTCCTCTGTTGTTGCAATTTTTCATCAGGTCCTTTCTAAATGCTCACTTACACACCAGCCCCAAAAGAACTGCCACTTTTCTTACAAAAGTACTTGCAATTACAGGATGTTAAAGCACAGCACAGAGCAATTAGATTTTTAGGAGTGGAAAAATAAGGCATTTTCTGTACTACAGTACATCACTCCACAGGAATCAATGTTGTTTCCCACTGATCTCTCATTATTAGTGATTAGGGCCCTCAACAGTGAACACCCTCAGAAAGCCAAGCTTGTAATGTTTGTAATAATAGTAATTAGACAACACTTAGCACTTGAACAGCACTTCTCACCCATACATCTCAAAGTGCTGTAAAAAAGATGAGAGAGCAAGCTTGGGTCTAACACCAAGGATAGGTGAAAATCAAAATCACTGGCTGGTTACCTCTGGGCAGCTGTCTTATTAAGTCTGTATCACTAAATAAAATAGCAATGAGCACTGCTCAGTGGTGTTAAAGCCCCATGTAAAGTGGTGCTAGAGCTAGTGTTGATGCTACTTTAGCACTTGCAACCTGTGGAAGAGCTATATCTATGGTTGACCCCATTTTAGTGTTTCAAAACAGAGCCAGGGAGTGAATTAACAATGAAACTGTGGATAGTCACAGCACCTAGTGTTATAACAGATCCCTGGGACTTCTTCATTAACCTTGTTGATGCATTCTTCTCTTTTGATATTTTTCATTTCATGTAGTTGTTCCTATTAATAATCTGTAAACCCACTTGTCCCTACTGATAATCTCCAGCCTCCCAACAAGAAAAGGCTATCCACCTATTATAATTGATTACAAAGGTTATTGAAAAAATTTTCTCACTTCTTAAGTGCCTTCCCAATCTTTGAGATTCCTTTGCCTGAGAAAGATTCATTTTACTGCTATGTGGAAGAAAACAACTAAATAATGAAAAAAAGAAAGGTCAAAAATTTCACCAAGGGAAAAAAATATTCCAAACTGTTCAAGAAAATTCAATGTCTTTATGAAGTCACACTCTGTACTGTAATACAATATAACCAACAGAAAAAAAAAGAAAATTTAACTGTCACGTTGACTTTATGTTAATCACCTGTACAGCAGTAGCTGAGACTTTGCTCTCTTAGAATGATCTGGAAAACACAAGGATGCAGAAGTCAACACATTTCCCTGCTTAGCCACTGAGTATTCTAAAGGATCATGGACATTGACATTGCATGGTAGTTCCCTGAAGAAGCTGAAGTGCAACCTTGGGAAAGTACAGCTCATGTACAAAGAAGGTAATTCAGGGCTTGTTTTTTCTTTTTCCCAGCTTGGGATTTTTTAAGACGTTTTTGTTCCTTTCTTCATTAAGAGAGAAATCAATCAGCATTCATTACTCTAAGTCCATTTTGACATCTGTGTATATAGTAACAGTTTCAGGTATTGTGTGTGGGAGACAGTGGGTGACAGACACAGTAATGCCACCTTTGTGGGTTAAAGAAAAACTTCATATTCCAGAGAGATATGACTGTTTAATATTCTGCTCCAGTGCTTAGACTGCTGTTAGCTACAGGGAGTTGCTATTAACTGTTTTCACACATGGAAGAAAGCAATTTAGATTACAAAGATTTTTGGCATTGCTGCAGTTGGTACAAAGTAAAGAATTTCTTTATTTCTCCTTTTCTTTTCTAGAAATGAAAGAGAGAAGAACATTTACAAAAGTGCATGTTCTTGCTGAGCTTTTTCTGAGGGCAGTAGGAGGAAAAGGACAAGGTTTAGCGGTTATTCATATGGGTTGATATTCCTAAGCAAATAAAGGAATGACAACAGTCATTCCACAAATTCTGTATAAATAATAATCTGTATAAAGATGACTACTTCATTAATTATAGAAAATATGCAATACGTCAACTTGGAAGATTTACCTATTACTAAACCTGCTCAAATTCAAATGTCTTGCTCTTAAGGATGAAGAGTTTTTACCCTGTAACACTATATTCAGCTTTCTAATGCTTGACTATGTAGTTCAAATATTCTTGTTCTGTTGATACTCATTGACTATTAAATCCAGCTGTGATGAGGTTTCTGGTTTTTGATTTGGGGTTTTTTTATTATTTTGGGCGGGATGGAGGAGGGTTGGTTGCAACTCAAATCCTTTCACAAACAGTACTTCTAACCCCTGATTGTCTACTCCCAGCTGCTAACTAGATGAGGGAAAAATTCTCAAACCAGAGCTCACTCCTAGGAAAAGGCTGAATTAAACAGAATTCAACAAATTAACTGAGTGATATGTAATCACTCAGGACAAAAAAACTTACAGGATCATAGAACTACTTCCTCTGAGATATTCCATGGTATATTTTTAAATTTCGAAAAATATAGAATAAGCCCATTGAGTCCTCGAGGAAACTGCAAATTGACAGAGAAAGATTTGGAGTATATGTTGGTATGAGGGTTGTTATGCTTATTGGAGAATAGTAGGGGGAATAAAACGGTGGAAAAACCTTCTAGATGGTTTTCCAGCATTTTAGGAATCAGCAAAGGCATATGTAAAAGAAGAAAATTTCTTTGTCATATATTGATGTAAATCTGAGACATTTTCCACTTGAGATATAAATGACTTCTTTTTAAGCAGTTCTTCATTGTTATGAGCTAAATAATCTCTTTTTTTTAACATCCTGGTTTGCTTTGTATCTTGTAGAAATCTGATTTCCTCTTTTCATGCAGCAATAGTCTACAGAAAACAAATTAAACCACAAATTACAAAAAGAGAATTAATATCCATACTCAGATTCCATTAGTTCTATTCTCGCTGCTTCTGTAATGGCAGTATTGGTAGAGAATTAGACAGGAGTAACGGCTCTTGCAAGAGAATCCCATTCAGTAAGGAATGGCTAACTATGCAATACTGCAATATTACATTTATCTCTTTCTTAGAGTACTCCTTTAATCTTTTCTGTGTTTCCCTTCTTTCTAGCCTAACAATGGTGTTCAGCTTATATGAGTCAAATGATAAGGCAAGTCAATTTTCTAGCAGATACATTTGTCCTCCCTAGTGCAAATACTCTAAAAGTCCTCACAAGGTAGGATGCATTTTCTTAGGACTCTTTCTAGAACTGTTGTAACTCAAATCTTTTCATAAACAATACTTGCAGTGTACTAGAATGCTATTGACCAATTAGATCTCTAGCTATTTTGTTCACATTAGTGTGAAATTGCAAATGACCACACTGTGCTGAATCAAAAATATATGGAGCTATGCCTCTTGTCTTCAACAGCAGACATAGAAAAAAATGCAGAACGCTCAATTTTGGTCTTTTAGTACAAATTTTTGTATTTAAAACCTATTGCAGGCAAACACTTAAGGGGTTGTAGACTAGCAATATTGTCAAGATACTTCTATTGGGAATGAGAAAAATATGCGTAGTGGGTTAGGAAACAGTTTTGCCTTTTAGGTTGGGGGGAGGGGGGTTGCCTTTTAAACTTCTTTTTTCTGAGAAGGGAAACAGACAAGGACAATATGTCAGGTTGCCTTCTACTAGAAAATAAATCTTACTAGTCTTATATCTGATGATGTAAGTTTTTAAAAATACTTCAAAATGTTATCTGTAATTTTTAAAATAGTTTCCAGTATCTTAGTGTATCCAATATTTAGAGAATATAAAAACCTTTATCAGTCAAATTTCTTGGAACAACATATGATGAGCATTCAAAACCTTTTATATGAAAAAATATCTTATGTATTTTCACAAAACTTAATCATGGAGATTTAGCTGAAGCCATGTTTCTAAAACAAGTTAATCAACTTCAGCCCAGTTTAAAAGAACTTATTTTCAGTGTTAGGTGTTTTGGAATGATAGCTAGGGTTGACATTTAGAGGAGACTAAGAATTCTCTAGGATAAAAGGTAGCAGCCACTCCATGGATGGAATGAGGTTGATATGCCCCCATATAGTGATAATCATGTATTCAGAGGGATGAAATTGAGCATGAAGTGAAGTGACTACATGGCCTCCTCTGTTGAAATCCCATAAGAAAGGGGGAACATTGTGGAACTTGTAAGTTTTTGAGACCACACAGCACCTGTCAGCCAGAAGAGGTGGATCAAGGAGTTCTGCCGCTGAGCCAACAACCATGTTGAACCCCCCTACCCAAGTGCTGAGCCATGACTTCGCTCTCCCCTCTCCGTATGGCAAGAGAACTTTAAACAAATCAGAAATAAAAGATATTTATGACTAAATGCGCTCAAGCTCCACCCACACATAAAGAAATGTTATAAAACTAAATTGAAGATAGGGGGAAAATCAGAGTACAATTCCACCAGAACTGTTGGGTCAATCGACAAGCTGAATCTTCTCCCCACACAGAGATGCCTGTTGGGTAAGAATTACAATCTATGCATGTTAATTATTGCTATTAATATTAGACTTGTTTTATGGTGTAGATTTCTCTAAATGCATTTTTGCAGCTAGGCCCTATCCCAGCAACCCACAAATATGATTAGCCTTTGTTAAGCTGTTAAACTTTGTCACAATTTGTATTAATAAAGAGTGTTACTCTGCACACTGTTAGCTTGTTATTGTGAGGTGCTAGTAGTTGCCAGGAACAGATAATACTTTGGCAGGAACCACTGATGGGGTCTCCAATGTTGGTGTAGCCCCTCTGACATGGGCAGTTGAGTCATCCTTGATCGTGTGAATTTGCTGGTGAAGGGTACCCTTACAGGACCCTGACAGACTGGTCAGACAAAAAAAAAAGGGCCTCAACTCCCCTGGGACACTGACAGACAAATAAATCACCAAGGGTTGAGAAAATCTTCCCTCTCAAAGGGTTGGGCAAAAGCCTGCCCTTTCACAGGTGCTATTTAATAAATACTGTAATTTGTGTTAAAGAACCTCTTCTAACACAGATATTTGTCCGTTCTGCTTGCTATTTTGAAACTAAACAAACCTGCAAAAATGCACTTTAAGCCAGTGATGCATTCTTTTGACATAACACATGCAATAAAGACCTAGAAACCATAGGAAATAAAGCTTATCAAATCCTAGTAACAATTTTGTTGTAAAGTGATACTGGCACTTGGTAGGTAAGTGCTGATGAAATGGGCTTCAGATTTTGGAATTCGTTGTGATTAGGGTTTAAAATGAGAGAAAAAAAGTGAGGTGCAGTTATCTAGAAAGGTTAAAGAAGTTCAGACCGAGTCAAGGCTAGATGCCACAACTTCTGTTTGAGTTTTTTATGTTTCGGGATTACTGTACTAGAGCTCTAGTGGGTCTTTAGGACTGACTTTAGGATCTTGGGGTGTAAGAAAACTATAGTAAAAGAAGTACTCCTAGGTACCTTTTGTGCTGCAGAGCTGAAGTTCAGACTCAATCTACTGTTTAGGAAAAAGTGAGTTAGCTTTATGCAATAATGCGAATAAGTCAGAAAGAAATACCACAGTATTGGAATCCATTAGATCCTCAGTGCAACTGCAATCTGATGAAAAATTTTGACTGCAGCTCTGCACATCTGATCCCCTCTTTTACCATTGTCTAGAAACGTATTTCAGCATAAGATGAAACCAAACCTGCAAACCTAAACTTCATTAAAACCAAGCTTCATTAAAATCCTAGCTATTTCTCAACCATCCTTCTGTGTAATGTGGTATTACACAATGCCCACCAACTTGTAAAAATGACCCGGATTCTCAAGATACAAAAAAACCCTCGAAAGAACAAAGCAAACAAAAACAAAAGAACAAGTATACATGAAATAAGGGACTAAAAGGTGCAGCAAGACACAGCAACAGTCAGAGACCACCTTCTCGTGTGAGGCCAAGAGTGATCACTGTACTAGCTTCAGTGTATTGACGTGGCTGAACATATGTAAGCAACATAGAACAACAACTTATACTAACAAGCAACTCATTGAGTGTCTTCCGGGAAAACATAGAGGTGTATGTCGTAAAGAATATCTGACAACGTGTTCAAAAAAGAGAGACACTTTTAAAATGCTGAAGTTTTGTTATTTTTCCTTAGCTTACTATCACTAAATTATGGCTTTACTTCTCAAGCTGCTTGGAAGATTTGTAAATTAGTAATAATAGGTAGAAGAAGAAGAATTAAAATTTTGTTACTATTAAAAGTTTATTATCTTCTTTACCACTTGTAGTACTTTAGTTGATCTTCACAAAGACACACCTTTAGTGCACTTGGACAGCATTTTCCATGCTACTAGAGTTCTTCACGTTATCTATAAGGGTTGTATTTTTATCGTCGTCATTGTGCAAGAAGCAATTAGTCTCAAAGGAAAATAGTATCTAAATTAAAAAGAACTGGGAAATCCAAATAGAAAAAGTAGCCAATGAATCAATTTAATAATGTAAAACTGCCTTTTAAAAAATGCATGATTATACTGAAGTCAAAATATTTTGACAGATGCACAATGCTACTCTAATATTTTTATTATTTGGCAGATATGTTGAGTTGGACTAAAAGACATTTTAATTTTGTGAATGTAACTGACATCAGAGAGATGGGTTTGTGATGGGATTAATGAGTGATTCTCCCACAGGAATTAGGAGATCATACAAAGTCTAATTTAGTCAGTAAATTTCTGAAAACCTAAGCAGAGGAGGCAAAGCCTTGGCTGTTTTAAGAGAGGCAGATTATAAAATGAGTAACATCTTGTACAAGAAAATATAACACTGTAATTATATACTGTAATTATCATATGTCTACTAATAAAATTTCTTTTAACAGAAATCATGATTAATAAGATCTTTTGACATGAAGTGTGTTATTAGGAAACCACAGTAAGATCAGAGCATCATTGTTTGTTGCACTGCTCAAGTATTGGGAAATACTTTCAATGTCTTACAGTTTATATTGCATAGTCTATTATAAGCAAAGAAATAGTAATTTTCTTTTTACAGGGTTTGAGTTACTCTAAATATTTTTAATGCAATCAGTAGCCTTTACAGACCTCACTTGACACAAACAAAATTCTTTTAAGCTACTGGATGTCTGATGTGTTCTTTTTCTCTTACAAAGTTCACTCACACACAACTACACTGAGCAGAGGAAAAAACGTGTTTGTAGTCAGGTAGTAGGAAAAAAAATCTAAACAAACTTGTTGCTTCAGTATGTTTCAATTCAAGAGCAAAGAGGGGTTTAGCCACTTGGACAAAGTAGTAGGGGGAAACAATCATTGACACAAAGCAGACAGTAATTTTTATATAATTTCTATTATTAATTAGTTGTAATGAAATATGAAGATTGTAAGAAAAATCAGAAAAGCTCCTTTTTCCATTCTTTTCTATTAATAAGCTTGTGACGTAAGATTCAGAAAGTAATGTGAATCATATAAGTATCCATGAGATTCACTCTTCACAATGTGGAAAATCACTCATGTTTTTAGGCTTGTCTATACATTTACTCAGTCTAAAGATTAATTTCCTGATGAGGAAATTCCACTGTTTAGAAAAAGTGACTTCCTCTCCAGTAGAGGTAAATAATCAGTGAAATCTGATGATTCGATGAGTTTACAGCAGTTGCTCAGGTATTTTTTTAACATCCTAGTTTTGAAGCTAACTGGTTAGTTGATATAACTCGAAGCCTTGCCGTGCAGAATTCCAATTAATTAAAAACTGCATTAAATTCACAACTAGAAATAAGGAAGATTACATCAGTAATTGTGTCTTGCCTTAGTTCTGAAATGTTTAATTCATGGTTTAAACAAAAAAAGAAGCTAACTACCAAAGCACTGTATAGTGTTTTCTTGAGTCATAATTACATAGAAATAGATCTCTTTCCTTTTCAACTCAATAGAAAAGTAACCTTCTATTAATTCACCTGTACAAAAAACCCTGCAATTATATTCAAGTAATTATTCAGAGAGCCAGAGTACAGGGGCTATTAATCCAAGTCCTATGTTAGTCTGCAAGGAATCCTATCAAAACCAGACAGCTATGCAAAATCTTGCCAGTGTTTAAGTCATTTGAGTGTTTCAGTTTTATTGATCAAATTTGAAGACATCCCAGCCTACAAAGTATGCTGAGCATCTGCGTTCTGGATACATATCCTTTTGAAACATCTCAAGCCAGATGTTCCCTCAAAGAATTTCAAAAAATCTTTCTTCTAAAAGGTTTCAGTTGTGCTAGACCTAGAGAGAACATGTATTTTAATAATTCGTACAATGATTTAAAGGGCTTTTTCCTCTAGTTGTTGTTTCCGGCTGTCTCTGTAATGTACAGTCTTCCTCTGTGAACTACCACACGAATCTTGCATTCCCCATCAAACCTTTCATTTTTAGGACAATTTTAAGTTCAGATAGTGTCTCAAATCAAAGCACTGTTAGAAGCATCTCCGGTCTATGTCACTCTCACATATGTCTCCCAGCACAAATGTGTTCTGAGTTTGCTGTTTTCTTCAATATATTTTGTAATACTCCTTTTGACTGGCAATTTCCTGTATTTCTTCTTATGCTCTTGCCAATTCTGCTTTGTTTCCTTCTGCAGCTCAATCAAAATTTTCCTAGATTTAACAAGGTTGTTAAATAATCACATTATATATGATATCTGTCACTTTGTTTAACATGAACACTCAGGGTGTTCATGAGAAAGGCAAGAGTCTGTAATACACAAAAAAAAAGGAAGCACATTCACAACCCTGAAGTATTTAGCATCATTATTTGATAGCTTAAAACTAGAACTCCAGGAGAGTGGAAAAATTTCAAACCTCAAATTTTTTCGAAGTTGAAACAATCAGTCTGAACTACAGCATTCTTTGAGACAATAGCTTTCTTTATTTGACACTGAATTACCTGATCTTATTTAACAGCATCCCAAACTAATCCAATGGTTGGGGGTTATTTTGAAGTTAAAACTCCATGTTTCCACCGCCTGGCCAAACATATGTCATTGTCATTAAATCTGGTTGATTCTCCACTTCATAACACTGGAAGAAATAGCTAGTACAGTATGGTCCACATTGAAAATTCTGTGCACTTTCTTAACAGAATAACAACAACTGTAGATTAGAGAAGTCAGTAATGGGTCTCATTGTGCAGTTTGTGTAAGTATCATTAATGTGCAAAAGGAGTTCTTACACAATACACAGGCCAAGTGCTTCCTCTCTGCCCAGAGGTGAATTTCATTTGCACACCTCTTCTGGAATACAAAAGCTTATTCTTTTGAGCTTATGTCCTAGACACACAAATGAAAAGCATTTCAAACCATACGCATACAATGTAGAAGTCATAAAACTGCACACTTGTATTTGCTAAGTACTATGTATTAAAGTATCAATTTATTACACATGTAAGGTGTAGTGGTTTAACCCAGGCTGAATGTCAGGGACTCACTACAGCTACTCTCACACTCTCTCTCACTCAGCAACAGAGGAGTAAGAACATAACGAGAAGTTTCGTGAGTTAAAGACTATAACAGATTCTTTGCTAGTCACCGTCACAGGCAAAACAAGACTCTTTGTGAGAATAATAGTCAAGTACTAACAAGATCAGAGTTTAAGAGTGAGAGACCATAAGAGACACTTTTTTCTTCTCCACCCCCTCCTTCTTACATCTAACCTTCTCTCTCGCAGCAGTCAAGGGAAAAATGCAAGATGTGGGGGGGAGAGGGTTGCTATGGTCAGTTGCTGTTCTCAGCCACTGCTTGGGGAGAAGAGTCTTTCTAACTGCATTCTACGGGGTCCCATCTCTCACGGGATACAGTTCTTCTCACAAACTGCTTTGGTGAGAGTCTATCTCATGGGCAGCAGCCTTTCACAGACTGCTGCCACACGGCTCACATTCTACAGGGTGCAGTCTTTCAGGCACATGCTGCTCTAGCGTGGGCCCCACAGACCACAAGTCTTAACAGAAGGATTTTGCTCTAGCATGGGCTCCTCTCTTTACAGGTTACAGTCTTGTGGCGGTTTAAACCACTGTTTTTCACTAGGGGCACGCTCAACAATGATGAGAAGACTAAACAGAATTTGAACAGCAGGGAAACAGTTTAATTCATCTGCAGCTCAACCAAGGGAAGAAAACAATTTAAGGGAACTCCAGACTTAACACAAAAAATACACCCGACAAAGATTACGCAAAAAGGGAAAGGGAAAAGGAAAGGGAAATAAAAAAACCCCTGCATTTCAAAAGCCAGGCAGGCTGGCCAAGGAAAAGCAGGGAAAAGGAAAGCCGCTTCTTTCTGTCTGTCTCCCTTCGATGGTATCACTCCCAGCCCTTGAAGTCTCTGCAAAAAGACAAAGAAGTGCAAAGCACCCCCCCCAATCCAGAAAAGCCACTTGGGGAAGCTTTTCACTTGCGATTGTGCTGGCTTGGTTCTGATGCCAATGAAGGTGGGCAGAGTCAAGCCGCAGGGCCTGGAAGCCAGGAGGAGAGGGGCTGTGCTGCTGCTCCCCAGCCCGCAGGAAGTCGAAGAGAGAGAGGACTTCCATCTTCAGGCTTTTTAAGCCCTTCAAGGCCTGCGCGATTCTCGCCGTCTTCTTCCTGGCTTCACCCTCTTCTTATTGGCCAGTGGTCTGGGCTCCACCTCTCTTCTGAGGTCTTCAGTTCCAGCAAAATGGCAGTTCCCACCAAAAACCGTGAGCTTGTTGCTTGTAGACGCCATGTTTTTCCCAGCCACGGGTTGCCTGCACCACCCTCAGGATGGCTACCACCCCTCCGCGCAGCCACTGCCGGCACAGGGCCTCGCCGCCACCCCAGAGACTCCCATAGGAGGGAGTCCAGGGACCATGGGACTGCCCATGACCTCCTGGGGCAGCTTCTGCACCCACTGTGGATGCTGGGGCGGTCCCTGGGGCCGCCACCCCAAACCAGGACCGCGGGACCTCCCGCTGGGCTCCCCCATGGCAGTGCGGGGCCAGCAGCACCAGCCGTCACCCATGCTGGATTGGCCGCTGCCTGCTGCCACCTGTGGCTGCTGGGCTGTGTCCGCACATGCCCTGTGCTGCACTGGCACGGGACCTGGACCTGCTACGGAGTGAGTGTTGACCAAGGACGCAGCCGCTGCCAGCGGCACCGCTCCTGTCTCTTCCCCGATGCTGCGTCTGCGTCCGGGCACGCTCCGTGCCGGCGAGGGAGCCCGGCCAGTGCTCCCTGCCGATCTGGAGTCAGGGGGGAAGAGCTGGCTGGCACTCGCTGCCCACCCGGAGTTGGGCTCTGCTCCTCCACTGCCGCACTGAGCTTCCGGTGAGTCCCTGCTTAAAGAAAAACTGTGGGGAGACAGCTGGAGTGATCCCCACCTCCCCCGAGCAGGCTAGTGCTAGGGCTGCCTCAGTCCCCCTCCTNGGGAGCCCGGCCAGTGCTCCCTGCCGATCTGGAGTCAGGGGGGAAGAGCTGGCTGGCACTCGCTGCCCACCCGGAGTTGGGCTCTGCTCCTCCACTGCCGCACTGAGCTTCCGGTGAGTCCCTGCTTAAAGAAAAACTGTGGGGAGACAGCTGGAGTGATCCCCACCTCCCCCGAGCAGGCTAGTGCTAGGGCTGCCTCAGTCCCCCTCCTCCACCAGCCAGCCCTGGAGGGCAAGTGGGAAAAGAGCTAGGGAAGACTGTAGGGAGATGAATGTGGTGACCCCTGCTGCAAGCTGGCGGCCGCCAGGCCAGGGAAGGGGGAGCGAGCCGCCCGTGTGTGCCTCCGCCAGGCCACCTGCCCACGTGTCAGTGAGTCCCTGCCTCAGTTCCCTCCTCAACCCTGGAGGGCAGGGGAGGGAAAAGGAGCCTGGGCTTTCTTAAGGGAAAAAAACCCAGGGTTTACAGAACCAGGGTTTACAACAGAGCAGGGAGACGAACAGTTTAAGACAACCCTTTTTCCTCCCCCTCCCACCAAGACCCCCAGGACTCTCCCCCCAGAAAACCTAGCACCTCCCTCCCAAACCCCAGCAAGTCTCCTGCCAGGACCCGGCTCTACCATGGGTCTCTCACGGGCTACAGCCTTCCCTCAACATCCACCTGCTCCAGGCTGCGGGCTACAGGTGGATCTCTGCACTCTTGTGGTCCTCCATGGGCTGCAGGGAGACAGCCTGCTTCACCATGGTCTTCCCCATGGGCTGCAGCTGGATCTCAGCTCTGGCACCAGGAGCATCTCCTCCCGTTCCTTCTCTACTGACTTTGGTGTCTGCATGGTTGTTCACAAGTTCTCACTCTGCTCCTCTCCGGCAGCCATCTTCATCTCCTTCAAACTGTTTGTTTTTTCTTTCTTAAATACGTTATCACAGAGGTGTTCCTTCAACTGCTGATTGGCCTGGCCTTGGTCAGCAGCGGGCCCAGCCTGGAGCTGGCTGGCACTGGCTCTGCTGGACATGAGGAAACTTCCAGCAGCTTCTTGAAGAAGCCTCCCCCTCAGCCCCCCCCTCACTGCTACCAAAACCTGGCCACAGAGAAAACCAATACATTAGGTAAAAATATTGCTTTTCCTCGCGGCAGTGTGGGACTGGCGCCACCACCAGGGCACCCCCGCGGGGCCACCCGGCGCCGGGAGGGACCTGTGGGCTGCAGCCACCACCGCCGAGAAGGCGTGCGTGCAACAGCAGCCGCCCAGCGCTGGGCTTCGCTCTGCGAGAGACCCGATCCCACAGCAGCGCCATGCCCGCCGGCTTCTTTGTGGCAGCGCAGCACCGGCGCTGGGGGGGGAAGGCGTGCGTGCGAGAGCAGCCGCTGCGAGGCTCGGGGAAAAACCGGCGGATGCCCCACGATCCCACCCCGGCACCGCGGGCTCCGGGAAGCAGCCCCGCAGCCTCCTGGAGCCACCCCGGTCCCGCACAGCGTGGCTCCTGGCCCCGCTCCGCACGCTGGGGCCATGCTGGGGTTAAACCTGCTGCAGCGTGTCCCGGGGAAAAGCAGTGGTGAGTCAGGGAAGGAAGCGAAAAAAAAAAAAAACAAACTGAAAAAATAAGGTTTTATACCAAAAACGGGCAATCCCCTCCCCATTCCCCCTCCCCACTCCCTCCAAGAACCTGCCAGCACTCCCTTGTACCCCCCTCCCCTTTCAAACCCTTACAGTGGATCAAAGGAAAATTCAGACTGTCAGTGTCCTCAAGCTTTGATCCTGCAGTGTAATAATTACCCACCAAGATACCTGCACTCTTTGTTTGCCAAATGATTCCCAAAGTCCCTTGACACAGCTTGAGGCTATGTCCTCTTGGCCTGTCACTGGCTGACTGGGTGACCAGGTACTTATAGACAGTGATAAGGTCTTCCTTGAGCCTCCTTTTCTCCAGCTTAAACAATTCCAGCTCCCTCAGCCACTTCTCATATGACTTACTCTCTAGACCCTTCACCAGTTTAACTCTCCTTCTCTGGACTCACTCAAGCAACCCAATGTCCTTGTAGTGAGGGACCCAGAACTGGACACAGTACTCATGTTGCAGCTTTGCCGGTGCTGAGCATAAGGGGATTATCACTTCTCTTGTCCCACTCCTTTTGGTGACACTATTTTTGGTACACCCAGGATGCCATTGTCCTTGGCAACGTGGGCACACTTCTGGCTCATGTTCAGCTGTTGTCCAGCGGCACCCCTAGGTCCTTTTCTGCCAAGCATCTTTTCAGCCACTCTTCCCTCAGCTTATAGTGCAGCATGGGGTTGTTGTGGCAAACAGAACCTGGTACTTGGCTGTATTGAACCTCATAAAAAATTGGCCTTGGCTTATCGATCCAGCCTGTTCATATCCCTGTGCAGAGCCTTCCTTCTCCCCAGCAGATCAATAGTCTCACGCAATTTAGTTTCATCTATGAACTTGCTGAGAGTGCCCTAGATCCACCTGTCCAGAACCTAGATAAATGATATTTTCCTTCTTGCCTCCTCTCTATCACTCTCAGAGGGTCTTGACTAGTTCTTCACTTCTTCCTGACTCTGCCTGTCTCCATCCAGCCTGATCCTGCGCAACAGAAAGATGCTCCCAGCTGAGAACACACAGTGTCTAGCAGAGAATTTTTACATGGCCCAGCACACAATAGCCAAGACGAGACTATCCTGAATGTATTTTCACTGAAGCATAATCCATCGCATGTATATATACTGGCCAGCAAATAGAATCATGCTTTCTGTCACTATCTTTCCTGTATTTCAATGCTAGGTGTAAAGGTTCATGAAATCTAGGAGTTACTCATTATACTTTCAGATCTAACAGAAATTGCAATTGAGGAATATGACTTCAGCTCTTTATTCATGTAGTGAGAATTTCATTCTGAGGGAAGAGACTATTTCCTAGCGTTGAATGATTAGCTTTGTTTGGTTTCACTTATCTGTGTTCGTCTTCCAGGCACACTAAAAATATTCCCCAGATGCACCCAGAAGGGGTAGACTAGCTTCTCCCAGAGCGTATGCATACCTATGCATACTGGGTTGTCCAGTAAATATGCACATTCAAAGCACTAATATACCAGAATGGCAATTAGCTGTTCACTAGCCAGTCATCATATTTCTGTATACTTCATCACAGCTGGACTTTCCACTATTGTTTTTGCAGTGTCAGCACAGGTACTAAAATAGATAAATTTTCAGAGAGCAGGAGGGAAGACGGAAGGCAATAAAAGGAACAGCTAAAGCAATGGTGGCATTACACATATATATATATATATATATCTGCCTGGGCATTCTGATTTAACATCTAAGATTTTCTGAGCCCCAGTGTTTCAAGGGTTGGTCCATACACAGAAGCATAAACTTTCAATACTTTCAAAATTGTATCTAACACATTGATAAGTGCTGGGGCAATCTGCATATCTGTGTATTGCGAAATTTAAATTACATAAATCAAAGCCGACAATCTAAAACCACTATCACTGGAACACTTAAAATCCATAGTGGTCTAATTTAGATGCCTCAAGAGATGGCCTTTCCAGATTTGGTTAAAAGACTGCTGTATGGCTCCATGGCTGAAAAGTGAATACATTATGGTAGGACTGACCAGATACGACTATTGTTGTTTAGAGTGTATGAGCATCTAGTGGGGCAAACTTTGTGTATCAGTCCAGGCTCATCAAATTTTCCATTATCACATGATTCAGACTTCCTGATGGTGTTTTGGTTTGCAACATCTTTTGCTAAACCGTGTTACATTTCTATAGAATTATTTGGTCTGTGAAAAATGAAGAGGTCATTTTGAGGAAAAAATACAGAACTTGCACATAAAATTGTGTCTCAGAAAAGTTAGAATACTGTCCTCTAACAAAAATGTTCTTGGTTTAGAAAGCTCATCTCTGTCTGCCAGTGCATCAGGTAGTTGAAATTCTGCCTTCTGGAAATGCTTCCCATTAGTAAAAACTAGACGAATTACCACTATTACTACCATTAAGAGAAATATCTTGTTTGATTTGGGCAGTTGGACTAACCTGTTCCGCACTGTGCCCTCACATCCCATTCTGCGGGCAGAGTCACAATGACTTACTGAACCTGAAAAATGTTTTCCTTGATGGGAGAGAGACTATTAAAAGTGTTGAGAATTCAAAACCCCTGATGTAAGTACACGAGTTAATGGAATTTAACTGAAAAGGAGATTATGTCATGTAGTAAGTGAAAATGGCCTTGGAAAAGAGATCTGCAGAAATCAGGCAGCAAGCATACAAAGAAGCTTAAGAGCAAGCCAGCTGTGGTGATGCGTGTGAACCAAGAAATTCAATTTACAATGTAACTGTGGATCATCATGAAATAAGAAATTACTACTAACATGAATTAAAAATGAACTGCAGATACAGATGTGGACGCCTGATATTTGCTAATCCTTTTCTTATTAACATCCTGTAGTCCAGGGTTAATTCTATGCAGTAGTAGCACAGATCCCTCCAAAGATCCCAATGTGTGAGCTATTCATTTCTAGAGGAGTATTCTCAACATATAAAGCTGAGTCTTTAGAAGACTTTAAGAGTAACAAATCTGTACACTGAATCTTTACGGAAATACAAAAGAATTAAATAACGAGCATAATAAAGTCTATGATGCATGAATATAACATTTTGAAACATTATAAAGAAACAATTAATAGCAGTGAATATGCTACACGGATTTTATATCCTGGTCTCTGAGAGGGTTTCATAAAAAGGTTTATTTCAGGCCACCATTATCATAAGAAAATTAGAGTAGAACTGAAGTGTCTTGGGTTAGCTGAGACTGAGACAACTTTCCCTGTTTTGACTCAGGTTTAAATAAAGAGATTTCTTTTNTGGAGAGATGCAGATGGGGGTGGAATGGCACCAGACAGACCAATGGGGGCTCATTGAGGAACAAGATTGCCTTTTTTTGGAGTGGACTGGAGGAGTCACACAGGGCGGAGATTCGGAAGAATATTTAAGGAGACGCCTCGGCCCTCTTCTGGCCTGGGACCTCACCAACAGAAGCAGCGCTGCCAGCCTCTGTGTTCTTCTGCCATCTTGGAGTCACCACGTGCCTGGCTGTGCTGCTGCCCCCCACTATGGACATCAGCACCACCTGCCCCCTACTTCACATCAACTGAACTTTTCTGGACATTGAAACGAGGAGTAAGGTTTTTTTGTTGTGTGTTCATTTGTGGAACTGGTATGGGTGGGGGTGTTGGTGGATGGTTTTTGCGTTTTTGGGAGACGGTTATTGGGTTTTTCTTCAGGGTTTTTTTTTTTTGTATTTTAATATTTTGAAGCTATTTTTTTTCCTTACCTCATAATAAATTCTTATTTCTTTAATACCTCTGAATCCACAAATTATTAATCCATGATGAATAATTTGTCCATCAAACCAGGACTTGAGGACTGCTATACTGGATTATTATATACCATTAGAAGATGGCTGCAATTTAAACATCAACTTCTATTTCAGGCTTGCTGAAACTGAAGACATATATGTAATCAAAATTCTTGTGAATATTTACACTGTGTTTTCTTTGCTTTGCTCTGTTTTTCAGACCAATCAATTGGATTTAGTCTAAATTCAGGTTTCTGTGCTCTTTTTCTAGAATATGGGAATTCTGGTTTAAGCTTGTTTCATCCTTCTCCCCCAACAAAATTAATAGTGTTTTTTATATTCTTTGAATTGGACACTTGACTTTGATGTCTGGGCAAATTGCGTTGTGAGGTGTCTGTTTGGGAGTAAAATAAATAAAATTTATTTGTAAATCGATGTCCAATATTTCAAACCACTTCCAGATGAGAACTCTTGGATTGCTGATTTTTCTCTGTGTGAATTCTTTATTGTGATACAACATAGCCACGTTCTCAAAAGAACTTGATATAGAAGCACAGAGTCTCTAAAGTTTTTATCATGTAAAATAAGTGGCAGTGAGATCTATGTGTTGTTCTGCTACACTGTTCAATGAAAACTTGATGAAGTTTGGAATATACTGTTATTATGCCCAGTTCAATGGCAGGAGTGAATTCATTATAGGTTTCTATTGCTTTCATAATGTTAAGGACTATGATGGTGGAGTAATACCATGACTCCTTTTCTTTAAAACATCTTCAATAGACACTAAAAAAAGTTCTTGTAATAATATACTCTGGAATATCAGTTGAACACTACTTGATAATACTACAAGTTTTTTGTAAAACTGTATGAAGATTGATACAAAGTGGTATAGAAGAACATAAGAGAATGTTGCTCTTAGACAGAGCTTCACATGTAACAGAATGTACTAGAATGGAAAAAATAAGTAATTCCTGGTGAATCCACTAGACTAAAGAGACAAATTATAAAGACGGAAGGAAGAAACCTTTGTCTTTCTCCTTTCAATCTATAAGAGCAGAATAGTCTTGGTCCACATTACCTAATCTCACCCTAATACAGAATCCCATTCTGTGATCATCATGATCTGCTATCTCAAAACAAATGTGGCATAACCTATTCAGAAAGAAACATAGTCTCTTATTTTTATATATGCAGAATCTATCAATTTGAAAAATATGTGTGCTTCTGCTGGAAGCATCACCATTTTGAGTACTCCAGTGCCTAGAAGTTTCTTCATATCAATTTTTTTTTCATATTACAAAAAAATTCAGAAGACAGATTTTTTACTTTCCTGGGGAAAAAAATTGCTTTGTTAAGTCTCTAATGTTTCAAACCTTCTAGAAATTTTCTTCAAAGAAGGTGGGTAGATGCCTCAGGTGTTTTTCTGGTCGTTGCAACAATTATTCCATCCTTGCTTATTCTGAGCAGTGATTTTGGTGTTATTTTAATTTTCTTTATTAAGATGTTGAATTTTTATTTCAAATAAGCATAAATTAGCAAGTAGCTATATGGTTCTTCAGTATCAGAAGGACAGAGCAAGATATCCATTACCAAGCAAAGGCAAACAGGCCAGGATGTG
Source organism: Serilophus lunatus (assembly GCA_013399895.1). NCBI lineage: Eukaryota > Metazoa > Chordata > Aves > Passeriformes > Eurylaimidae > Serilophus > Serilophus lunatus. The sequence continues at coordinate 36,908 of VXBA01004450.1, read as the reverse complement.
GTGGATTTATTAGTACAGGTCCTTGTGATTTATCAGTACAGAACATACTCCACAGATAAAAACACATCAAGTTCTGAGCAATGCTGGCCAAGTTTCAAATGGTGAAGTCCAGCTTTGACATTAGCTGAGGTTATTTTTGTGTGTGTATATAGTCTTAAAATTCAGACAATTTGGGGCTCTCTAGTTGTGTAACAGTTAAGCTGCCGTGTAAGTGCATGGTTCGATTTTTCACTGCTACTACATCTCTCTTTTTTTAAGTAAACCTCAGATATTCTTATTACAGATTATTTTGTTATATACATATAATATATTGTGTATTATATATAATATTTCTTATTACAGACTTAATATGCGGTCTTCTATCATCTCCTTAAACTACAGAAAACTTTTCCCTAAGTCAGAGCAAACAATATGATCCCCAACACAAATGGACAGTCATGCCTACTTGTGATCTAATGCTGGGCTAATATTAAGCCAGTTAATTAATTAAAAAAAATGGGAAAATTTGTAACACATTCAACCAGGATACTCACAAAATTGGTCAAAGATACTGAAAATTAAAGACAGAAGACTGAAAAATCATATTATTTTACTCTTCTTATATATAATTATATCACTAAAATTATACCAAACAGAGCTGGTACATTGCTGTATTTCACCTTAGTAACCCACTTGCTAGAAATCCCTGACTTTGTCTCCAGTATGAATATACAGCATTCTGCAGCCATGGCTGTTCCTCTTTATCTGCAGAGCCTTTGTGGGATGACGGGTTTGAAGCAGATTCTATAACCCCTGAAGTCTGAAAGGGATTCTTACCTATGTCTTTCTCTTTGCAAGTGGAATGCAAAAATAACATATAGCATTTTGAACTGAGGAGACCTTTTTGGCATTGATCAGAAACACTAGGGGAAAGGTTTACTCAGCTGGTTTCCTTAGAATATTAGTATGCTAATACTGCTGAAGCACTTACTTTCAATCTGCATTGGTTTTCTGGGCTTTAATTTAAAATATTGTGCTTTAGAATGCTGTTATGTGTAAGGAAGGAAGAAGATAAAAAAGGAAGAATATAAATGTGATCAATGAAAACTTACACACTCTATGCCTATCCCAAAAATAGCAGAGATATTTCTGTTTAGTCACACTCCCAAAAATCCAAAATATGCATACAGTTCCATACCTAAGCTACAACTTTGTTCACCAATGCCATGTGCTCCAAATATATAATCATATTTAGAAGTCACTACTTAAAATTGATGTATTACTTCACTCTAGAGTTAATAAATTTGTTAGTTATGATTTTCTCACTGCTTTAAAAAGTCTGAATGCTTATACATAAGGAGCTTGCTGACTTTCTTCAAGAGTTTGTATGACCCAATTGCCGAAAATAGGAGGGTGAGCCGAGTCAGTAGTGCAGGAAATAGTTCTCAGTTCAGTGTCTCTAAGCTTTGTGGCCTTCATAAAACTTCGAGAAAAGCCCTTTGAGGTTTTGCTGTATAAGAGCTTTAAAAGTTGCATAATGGCTTGTTTGCCAAGTGGCATTTCAGGCCTATTCTATTAATAATGGGTAGAGTGCTTTCCAAGACTGACACCTTTATCTGAAGGACATCTTAAGATAGTTAGAAAATTAATGGTTACTTAATATTTGTCAGAATGAGGTACCACACGGTATAAACAAAAGAAGGAACAGATTGCTTGGGGAGGGGTGGAACCAGTGGGACTCTGGCTCCACATCTTCCCCAGGTTTACAGCAGGTACATGAGATTTTCTTTCTTGGCACCCCAGCTGAGGGCTGAAATTACACCATAACTTCCCTATTGTTTTACACTTTCAGAATTTATCTTGAACATGAAGCATTTGAATTTATGTGAACTTTTAAAAAATCTGTTATTGAAGTGAGACAAACTAAAAATATCCAAGAACTGCACTGGCCTGCCTCCTTCAGCCCGGAGGCCAGAAGTCCCATGGCCTTTCAGAGGAGGGCAGGTGCTCAGCCCTCCCTGCTCTTAAAAGAGGTTTTTTAACCTTTTGTCTTGCAAAGTTTCAGGTGCATGAAAAAACTCATAACAGCTCAGCATATCAGAGCAGCTTTCAGGTAACTTAGCAATGTTTCTATGTAAAGGCTTGTAATTAATAGGAGAAAAACAAATACATTTCATTCACACCATTCCTGCAGTCACTGCTCTGTCTTCTTAGAGGCTTTTTTCTGATGCCATGATGTGCTGTATTAGTACTTGAGCCAGGACTACTGCCCCTGGCATTTGTTTATAGTCTGGTGAGTTCATAGGGGTTGCTGATGCACACTACCTACTGAGGAGTAACATACTCTGTCTATAAACACATACATTCACTGCCTCTTGAATATAACTTCTATGAAAATGTGTTGGGCATATTCCTTTCTATTTCCTTTATTAATGTTTAGCAAATCATATAGATGAAATCCATTTTTAAAAATACTCACATTCTTGTCATAAAAGACAATGGGAAAATCAATGACAGTCATAGAATTACAGAATGGTTTGGGTTGGAAGCAACCTTAAAGGTCATCTACTTCCAACCCCCTCCCCCTCCCCCCATGGATAGTGTATCAAACTATTTCAAATCTGCATAATTATTGCTTAAGCATTTATAAAATCTATGATTTATTAAGTACTCTATGGTAGATGTTCATATAACAAGATTCAAAAATGTTTAAGAATCATAAAAAAGGAGGTGAATAAGGACAATCAGGAGGAGAGTCAGATATGAAGCGATATTACTGGTCTGCAGAAGAATATTTGGGAAAACATTGATTAGCAGAAAACTTTGATAAGAACTTACTACAATAGGAAGACAATACAGGTTTTGGAGTATTGAAGTCAGACAGAAATGGACAAAAAATAATGGAAAGAGCAGCCAGAGAACAGCAGCAGAGTTATTTAGTAACACTGCTAAGCTCTGTCAGAGAAAGCAAAAACAGAAAATATGGTTCTTACTTTCCAAATTAAGCAAATTTTAGAAAATTTTCAGTAAATTTTAGAAAATTTAAAAGGGCATCTTTTTCATGTAATTTTGTGTGTAATTGCATGTATCTGCTAGTGAGAATCAGATAGAGATGATACAGCTCTTTATATTACACTTTATTTAAGAAGCAGGCTTTGGGAAAGCACAGAGGCAATTCAGCTCTAAAACATACTGTCAGGTAGAAATCACTTCAACTCCAAATATTTGTTTTCATTAAACAAAGAAAGAAAAGAGAAGAAGAAAATCTCATCCTTTTCTTACGCTCAGCTAGACCAAGAACATCTCTATGAGAATCCATGGCATCACACTTGTGCAAAACAGACAGTATCTTGTTCTGAATCTTTGACTGTTATGACGTTATGAGGATCAGTTCAGTTCAGTGTGAAATTGTTCAGCAGTGATTTCAGTGCTGTACTCTAGAAGGCTACCAAGATAAGTGGTATATACAGTAAGTATCCATTTCAGTGAAACAGAAGGCAGAGGGGCACCTTATCATTCTCAAGTCTGAAGTCAGAACTGCCCTTCCCAGAGGATTATGGAAAATCTACTTCCTCACACACAAATTTGAATATATATTTTTTTCATATCCTTTATATGTATATATATATATCAAAACTTCAACCTTTGAACTCAGAAGCAAAAGTCTTTCAGACAATTTCTCCAAAGCAATTAGCTAATAGAAAGGCCTGCTGCAATATAAAAATAGAAGATTTTAGAAGTTATGAATTCCAGGTATTTTGCTTTTCAAATCAACCCCTCATATTTGCTATTCTGCCATACCATTGCAGCAGTACAGTCCAATAAGCCACAGAGACAGATTAAGTTGAAAAGGTTAATTTGAATGCAATACTTTCTCTGCTGTTCCTTTGTGTTCATTTCCCACATCTTACATGCTGTCCTCTAGCTGTCCTGTATGTTTGTCAAAACTAATATATATATATAGAAATCCTATCCTGCAAAAACCCCCAATGCAGATGTATGAGCTTTGCGGTTGTTTCTAGATGACAGTGTCTGCAGATGCTTTGAAAATATAGACTGGTAGTATTGACAGCTTTCATTTTGTACCAGAAAAGGCCAAATAATTTTTCAATGCTTGATACAATGGCTTTAAAGTTTAGTTTCTAATTAGTAAAGCACTGTAATAGCAAAAAGAAATAAGCTTATGATGCTTCATTTTGATCTCATAACAATTACAAATACATTTTCTATTTTATATTTTATGAAAAAAAAAACCACTTTTATAGGCTCTATTAATAGCATATGTGTACACAGGTTCAGAGGCCAAGTACTTTAGCTATTTGTTTTCTTTACCTGCTTATTTTACCTGACTTGGGCAAAAAATATAAGGCTTGAGTCTCTAATGTCTGTAGGATGGTATCCTGTTTAAAAGTCATGGATGGAATTCCCTGTAAAAATAAACCCATTACTCCTACCCTATCTGTACCATATATCCTTCTATCCTCATAAACTGATTAAACCATTGACTAGAACGTCACTTACTTTTTGTCCTTTACAATAAAATTACAACTAAACAGCAATGTTTTATTAAATAAGTGATGCACTGGAACTCTTAATTCACAATTTAAAATCTTCAGAACAAGGTTAATATTTTTTTGTCAGTAAATTGCACACAAGATATGTTAATACTGAAAACAAAATAAAACAAAACCAACTAGAATTTTTTACTCCTAGAGGGTCCATTTTAGAATACTTTCTCCTTGTGATCATTGGGGCTCATTTTAAAAGTTTTACACTATTTTCGTAATGTTAAAGTTACATTGAATTATACAAAAGAGCAGAAAAAAACAGAAATTCTGAAGATTGCTTTGTCCTCTTGAATCAAAGCATTTTTTAAAAGTAATTTCCATTTGAGATGAATATAACTCATGAGTCCACGCATTTTGTGCGTTCTTAGCCACAGTCGGCTCATAAAGGCCACACTCCCTATTTCTTTCAAGTGACTAAGACACACTTTCAGTTCCTCAGGTCTCTTTGACCAGTTTGCAGAGTCCAGAGGGACAATGGCAGTCTCTGAAAGATGGCTGATGACAACATATAATCTAAGACCACTTAGATGAAAGCCCAAGGGATAAAAACCTTGCAAGCTCGGAGTGAAATTCCAACCTTCATGAATCCGTAACTACCCATTATTGTTCAGTCTGTGTTCCTCCTCTTCATTCCCTGGCTTTCTAGTTTGCTATAGAGACAAGAGATATTGAAAAGCAGTAACTCACACTGGTAATCTGGGTGATTTTGGTTTAGACTTGTTGTTCACAAGGACAATATAACAGATATGAAAACAACAGTGTTATTGAGTATTTGGACATCAGTTCAATTTAGTATATCTTAGCAACTGGAAAGGAGACCTCAAAGACTGGTGTTCAAATTAAAAATCAGATTAGAATCAATCTAGATGTTCAAGCAGGTAGAGAACAGTAGATCTCAGGGTTTTCATGACTCCATGTTTGAACCCTAAATTGTTTCCTACATTGGTAAGTAACATAGTGGATAAGATCTCTTTACAAAAATAGTTCACTGCAAAGGGATGAGACATAGATGAAATACTGGTAGCTTGCTAAAACAGGAAGAGAACCAAGAAGGCAAGTAGGCATGTATTTCTTATGCAACATAAGAGACAAAAACTAGCTGCAATTTTACTGTAGTCCTACTCCAGTGTTCATTTTCCCCTTTCCCCATTACTCACCAGCTGCCATACATGCCACCCAGATTTATGTTCTGTGCCAATTTCAGGACTCACTTAAAGAAAAATGTGGCTGAAACTACTGCTTCACTTCATTTACACTATCTGTATTAAATAATCCAAATGTCTGCTATGAAAAATAGTGGTATAATTACTTGTTATTTGGAGGAAATAGACTCCATTTTTCTCCATATTACTCCAGTTTTATACCAGCCAAGAACCAATGAAACCAGTAGAACTCCCTTAACATAAAATTGACAGTGGAAAACTGAATCAAACCTATCAATTAGACCACTTCTTTTCTGTGGAAATGCTAATGATTGCTCTAGCATCTCTCAGAGGAGAATAAGATTGGATTTCTTCTATTGAAGGTATAATTTTCACCTACAAATCTCTCTTCCCATTAAAAGTCATATAATAACATGTCTACTATCTATTCTTATTTTACCTCAGCACATATGAATATGCAAGTTTCTGCATTGCAGTAATATTTAGCTTTGAAGTTGAATATTGTACACATAAATATCTCTGAGTCTGCACCAAAGACGTGCTGTTGACTTTCCCTCTGGATTTGGATACTCAATTTTCAGAACAATTACCTAGCTGGAATATGCCAAGCCTACAGCCAGGTTCAAAAATTCCACTGAAGGAAGTGAATACCCACTTAAGCTTTTAAACTATCCTATGAACCTAAGGAAGAAGAACATGTCTTAGTTTGCATGTGCAATACATTAGCTGCATAAACTGAATTTACATAGAAAAGAAACAACCATTGTATGCATTTCAGAAAAAAAAAGTTTGAGACTACTCTGTTGTTCCACAGGTTCAAAAGCCTGGGACCATCACACCTGTCTTAGGAGATTCTAAGCTTGTCTTGAAAGATCTTTTCCTAGGACAGATAGTAGAAGACTATATTGCTTCTAGAAATAACTAGCGAAAGTCACAGTTGCAGTTATGAAATTCTTATCTTCTGCTCTGACCTCTTCTTATTCTCACCTTCATCTTAATATGCGAGATTCTTTCAAGACATTTTAGTCAATTTAAATTACATCTACCTCACACTGTTCTTTATTTTATCCTCTCCATCAGATACAGAAGTTTTACAACACTGTTAAAATAAAGACAGAAAAAAAGACATTCATTCTAGGGTAATGTGGTTGAACTTCAGGTACTACTTCTTGTTGTATGGAGTTTAAAGGAATTAAAAATGTGGTTTTTTTCTTTTGGGATTGTCAAGGACAGACCAAATGCTGATGCAGATTAAGCTGTCATACAAAGAAATACATAATCATATGTCTACAGTAAGTAACAACAATTATAAGATTTCTTATATTTAAAATGTTATTCACAAAGGCCCACAGCACATTAGGAAGTTTTTAAGAAGAAATATCCCTACAATATTTATTCAGCATTTACATACTATATAGAGAAAATATACACTATAGAGCATTAATTTACAAAACATTTTCAGATACACTGTGCACGCTGGCATGGTTCTGAGTTGCTTCACTTGATTGACATAATTTCCATGAAAGGGAGCCATAAGAGGAGGGAGAGCAGCATGGTTCTTCTGTGGAGAACAAACCCCTGTTCTTGGGATTTACAGCACTAGCTCATTGGGGAACAAAGTATGCATTTGTGGATGAGAATTGTAGGGGAGTAATAATCTATAGATATTTATTCATTAGTAATGGGATTTAGAAAAAAAAAAAAAAAAGAAAAATGAACTTTGGGAAGACAAAGCCAAATCTGACTTGAGAAAGTATTTATTAAAAAATTAAGTATATTTTGTAAACATTATTGCCACAGTCTGGTGTAGAAAAGGAATTCTCTCACTAAAAAAAGCCAAAAAATTACTTCAGAAGAAGCCTTGCTCTAAATTTGGCCTGAGACATAAGAGTTCAGAAATATATTTTTCCCATTCATTTGAAGCTAACTACCACAGAAATTCCAGGAAAAGATTGTGTACCATTTTTCCATCCTTCATACCTAATTTTAGTGTTATTTCCTGCAACCTGTAGAAATTTAGATAAGATTATGATGTTGATTCATCCAAAATGAAAATATATTTGAAATTGGAATCAGTAGATTTGTCATTTTAGAAGAACAACTTTCCAAACAGAAGTCGAGTGACTTGCATTCTCTATAATTCACAGCAGTAGAAGACTTCTCTTAGTTTCTGCAAGAGTTGCCTAAGAAAAATATACTTGTTTGGCCATTAATTTTTCAGATAAGATCCCTGGCTTGTAGCCGAGGAAGGCATCACTTTGAATATCCAGCAACGGCAACAGACAGCCTAAGTCAGCAATGAAGCTCATTTGAATAATCAGTCCTCTTTTTCTTAAAAAGGAAGATTCGTTCTCCATGGTAACAGCAATTCAGAGCCAAATGTTATGCAGAATTTGCCAAACAGACAAAACAGAACAATAAATCATAGAAGCATGTGACACTACTTAAATATTACTTAAAGTGACAGTAATCCTTGTTCTTACTAAATATTCTCAAAAATCCTCTGAAGTTAATAGAATATTTCTATGGACTTCTGGATCATCAGAATAACAATTTTTGGGGGAAAAAAACTCCAAAACCAACCAAACAAAAGAACAACCCTTAACTGAAACTCCAAGAAAAAAAAGATTAGTAAAGAACAAAGTATCAGTTACCATAAAAATCCTCTTCAAAACACTTTTGACTTCTCAGCTTCATGGATACCAATAATAAATGCACCATTAACATATCTTAGACAATATATTAAAATCCTCTTGCAGACAACACTTGCCTATTTTTGCCATGAAAATGATTAGAACTAAGTCTTAGACAGTGTGGAGATTAATGTAGATCATTTAAGACATCAATTGTGTATTTCTCTCCTTTAGTTTCTAAATATTTTTCTGAGGTTGTTCCTTTCTCTCCTAAATATACCTAGAGTTTAAAGAATTAGCTTTCCAGAAATTTGAGGGTCTTTATCATCCCCTATCACTGACTACACTTATATGTGTTTCAAGTGATAAAATACAGATTTTTCTCCTCCTTGATTCTGCAGGACTTGTCAGGGTTTTCAAAGAGGTATTCTTCATGATCTGGTTTGAGAGGGCACTGCTGGAATATTGCCAAAGCCAACTTTTGCACCCAACTGACAATTTAAACTTTGGGATAAGCAGAAGAGACAATAACAAAGCATTCAAATGTCTGATCAAAAAAAATCAGACAGCTCTTGACTGCCCATCTTTCAGTCCTTTCTTTCTTTCAAAACCATTGCTTCAGTTCTTCTGTCACTTACTATTTTTATGTTGCATAAATCATTAGTGTATGGAGGAAAAGCAATCTTGAGAGAATACCCTCAAGCCTGCAGTTTGCATTATAAGGAAGTATTAATGAACGCAAACCTATTCTTCCATTTTTTCCTAATATTTTCATGAAACAAAAATATTGCAAGCTATTCACTGTCACAGAAAGTAACTGTCTGAGAAAAAACTCCAGAATAAAACTTACTTATAATAATAGTAAACATTTTCAAAGAAGACAGTTTTCACGGGTTTCCAGCAGTCTTCATCTAGGTTACAGTTAGATTTACAGTAATAATTGAAAACATGCAAATATCTTTGCAGGAACCACACCTGATGTGCTGAGGTGGCTGAAGACTGAGAAGACCATGCAGATTAAATTACTTTGGGAAATTCTAGCCATCAGGCTTGTCATCCAAACTAGAGCACAAAAAGAGCTGCTTGAGACTCAGAAAATAGGGAGGAAGTAGAAGTGTAAAGTGCTTCTGCCAAAGCTGCAACAGTTATAGTACCTCTGCTATTTGCCATCCTCCCATATGACTATATTCATGATATAAACAAATGAAGACTAAAGTTATAAATTAAAAGAAGGACATGATCTAGGAAGGACACCTACATCATTCTTGCAGGTAATGTTGAGAAACAGGCTGACCAGCTGGGTAAGAGATGGTCTAAACCACACACATTGTCTTTTAAACAACTAGGATGAAATAGAAGAGATATGGAAGAAGACTGAAAAGACCATCAAGAAATGTTTCATGAGAATGTGTCATTGCAAAATCTGTTGTTAAGTTTCACAAAAATCAAAGCATTTTAGGTCATGCTAATGTTTTTAACCAAGAGGTCATGTTTAGAGGGTGTAATCCTACAGAAGTTATGTGCTCCCAACTAGCCTTTGACTAGCTGCAACCATAGACTTCTCTCACAGAAAACTCCAGCTGAGGTTTTCTGCTGGAAAAAGCTTCTGTATCCATGTGTGCCCCAGCGAAAGTCATGATATCTGGGGAGAAAGTCTGCCTTTCTTAGGAGCAGAATCTAGAAAGTAACTCCAAAGAAAATACTAATTCTGTTTTGGTAGGGTACTTTCTTGTAGGATCTTGAAAGCAGCCACTTAATTTCTGTGTTTCCGCTTTGTATGATGCATGTTTAGTGCTCAATTCAGAGACTGAGACCATTTGCTTTGCTTACACTAGAAAGTGAAATCCTCCAGAAGACCTGACTGTCCTACTTCTAGTGGAATAATTTAATTAGTAAGAATCTTTTTTGATACTACTGTGGCTTTAAAGAAGCATGATGAATGCAAGCTCCTTTCTCTTCAGAGTAAGGTAGAATGTGAAGTACAGAAACAGTATTTTGCATGTGCATATTCTTGCAAACGAAGTGAAATACCACCTGCATGCCTCAGTGGGGCTTGCAGAACTGTTATAAAGCAGTAAGGAATGTCGTTTCTATTGGTATTGAACCAACTATTCATTCCCAGTAACTGCATATTTAACACTATATTAATTAGCACTTGGTGAGTACAGAATTCAAACCAGTTTGCTTCCTTCCCTTTCTGCCTGATCTAATGATGTGTAGTTCTCTGTTGGGCTGCTGCCCAGGGAGTCCTTAGTTAATTGGATATAATTATTCTGCATCCTACTTTCAAATGCTAATGCAATTTCACCTCTCCTTGTAACACAATACAAATGAAAGCCCCAACAGTTGCCTGGTACATGTAATTCTTTCCTCTTCAGTACATTCACCTCCATAATACTGCAGCAGTTTGCTGAGCATTGTTGATCTTTAAGTATAATGTACAATGATGACTAAATTAGTAATGAAAGGTAGTTAAAGTATTATCTTAAAACACAGTTCTTCACTGAATGATGAATTTTATAAGCATTGAGCACTATTCCTTCTGTCATTACTCATTAATAAATTAACAAGGCAGTCAGTTAATGTGTTCATGTTCACCTGAGATTGACAAGCTGTAGAAAGCACAGAGGACACAGAGGATGCTTTTTCACTGAAAGAGAGTCCTCAAATATCAATAAATGTCTGTCAGAGCTGAGGGAGCTCTTAATCATTTTGGAACATCTAGACAGTCAGTTAGTATTGCATTGCCTCTGAAGAGGTCTTCTGTGTCACTATAAAAGAGACAAGACTTGCGGGTTTGTTTTGGTGTTGGTGTTTTGGGGGGAGTTTTTGTCGTTTTTATGTTTGTTGGGGGTCTTTTTTTTTGTTGTTAGTTGGGTTTTTTACCTTTTTATTTTTAACCAGACTGTAAGATATGTTTCCACTTAAAAACTTAATAAGTTAAGGCGCTCTGCAAGATTATGCTACAAGTACCCTGCACATAAACTACTAGATTTGGTCAGAAATTTTTCTTTTGTTCATATATAATTTATGTTGATGGGGGAAAAATTGAAGTTTTAGGAGAAAAAATAGTCAGATTAGAGATTATTGATTAAAATCTCACTTTTTTTTTTTGTGAAGCACTTTTTAAACACTGTTTCTAGGAGTCCTGAAAGGCTTCTTATAGAAAACAGTCCTTTCAAAATACATTTGGAGATGGAAAAGTAATTCTTGAGACTGTTTACGTTAAAGACATTCTTCAGAACGCTTGAAATAAATTTCTGATAAAGCATGTGATTTTGAAAAACAGACAAGAGTGTGATAGCGTTTTAGTGCAATATCTGTTTCAATTAAAACATTCTTAGCTGTTTTGCCAATAAAATAATCTTTCTAATAGTCTATGATATGATCCACACTACCCAGTAGTACTTCTGAGTTAATGTTCAGATTTTCCACTTTTCACTTAACTAGAAGGAAGTACTAAGTCTCTTTTTTGTTTTGATAATCTCCAGTTAAAGAGTGTAAATTCAATTTGCGCCACTAATTTTACCTTATGTGTCTTTATAAGTCACTTTAATAAAGACTGAAAAATATGCTCCTGACATATCCTTGTAGTTTCTTTGACAAAATCAGAAGAAAACTGTAGCTTCTATATAATCAACAAGCATTCAATACAAACCTTCACAACTTCAGTGAGAGAAAAATAGTTCATAGCCTTCTAAATTGTAGTAGTCTTATTTGAACGGTTTCCTTCCTGAACATCACTGCAGGTCTGTGGTGTTATCAAACTCTACTACTTTATTACTCCACAGACATGTAGCCTGCCTTCTAGCTTTCATTCTACTGTGGTTATCAACCAAAATCACAAGATATTTAGAATAATTTGTATCTCTTATAGCAAATAAAGACAAGAATGTTTTTCCTGTTTCACTTGATCATTTAACCGGAATGCAAATTTCCTCTGATTTGGATTAAAATATATTTAATGTCTGCCCCTAAACCCCACAGTCTGATAAGGTAATACGCTGAATGGTCTCAAAGTCATACTGACTAGACAGAACTCTAGAATACTGGAACCCCAAATCTCTTTGTCTTTGTTTGAAAGACAGAAGTTTCCCACACATCTTTGTCTTTGCAAAACATAGAAATGTGCAATGGAAGAAATTCAATCCACACCAAAATGGACACCATTTTCTTGATGAGTTTATGCCTCATGAATGGAAAAAGGAGATAAGGCTCAAATACAATTGACTTACTTATTCCTGGTTCTTTTTCTTTTACAACTGTTTTTTTCTAAACAGTTTACTTGCCAAGTAAGGGTTTCCTGAGACCACTGTTCATGGGTTCCTCATGTCCTGCATAGGTTCTCTTTGCTAAAAATTAGTTTAAAAAAACCTTGCACTTACTTGAGTCTAAGGAATGCTATTTCACTAAATTCTGTCATTTTGTAGTTCACTCTGTAAATTGAAACCATAGACATGATATTGTAATTACTGCCCATTTTTGGTAGAATTAGATGGTATTTTGCCACTTAGAACTTGCATTCATTGTACTGTTTTTGCTGTCAAGTGATCCAAGCTAGGTCTGCCATCTATAGATACGAATCAGTTTTGTGACAAACTTGAACTATTGTTTGAACAATCAGTTTACTCTAAGAGTAAGCAACTTTTGATGCAGATGGTGATAACCTTATAGTCCCTATGTATCCAGCATTCCTTTGAAAAAGTTTGCAACAGAAATTAAATTAAAACAGTAGCCTGTGAACTAAAGCTCCTGACACATTGTCTCACATTTCTTTCTGACCCATCAGCATGGTCTGGTAACTGTTATCCAGACAACTGTTCGTGCAAATGTTGCAAGGAGCTCCTTAATAGTGCATCATCTTGACTTGGATAGTGCTTTAATATAGAGCTTGATGGTCACTTTGTGAAAGAGACTTTAAAGTAAAGTGCTGCTGATACCTGAACTGGTAATGAAAGAGGGATATAGCAGCTCAATTTTTCAACATTGCAAAAGTCATTTCATATGCAGCCTTTCAGCTCCTTTTGCAATTACCCTGCTGAGAAACCATGTTCTACTGCTCTAATGCCATTCTGTATCATGAAACTACTGCCATTCTCCTCTCCCTGGAAAGAAACTGCCTTAAAGTTCAGAGATGTTTATTTATACATTGCATAAATTGTATTCACTTTTTCAATGTAGACAAGGGTCACTTCATAATCAGTGCAGAGTTAGTCCGCTGTTTTTATCACTTTATCAAGTACAGGTTGGAAAGTGGAAAGCTTCACACATTGGACATCTTTCTGAATGTTTGTGATTGCAATCATGCCTAGACAGAGATATGTCTAGAGAGAACCTTTTAAATCCATTATCCGCTTCAGTACAGGAACAAGCATATGTTGACTAAAGGCAATGTTTTTCTTTGCTGTTCTGGAAAAATTTTCAGTTGTGGAGATTCTACAACTTTCTTAAGTAGTAGATATCATTGTTTTGCTATGCTGCTAGTAAGGTGTACTTAATATCTAGCCTCAGCCTTCTTAATTTTAAATGCATTATCCTGTCTTAATATATTGCTTTAGTCTTCTCTATACTAACCTAGACAAGATGTATTTTTCAGCTTTTTCATATTTTGCTGTTCTCTAGATGCAGATTGTTCCATTTGTTCAGGAAATGTGAACTGCACTCAAGATGCCATTTTACCAGCAAAGAGTAAAACACCTCATACTTGGCACTCCAAAATAAACTTTGATCACTCCCTTGCTTAGAGCATGTTCAAGACAGAGCAATTTTCTGGGATACTACACAATAAAAATCACTAAAGCTATCTACTGTGTTTCTACTGTCAGTATTTTTTCCCAAAGGATCTAAAATCTGGCAAAAATACATACCTGATATGAAGAGCAAGTCCTTTACAAGCAGAAAGCTGCAAAACCCAGCACACAGGAAGACTCAAGTACCAGGTTTTAACATTTCCTATTTCCTCTCTTATAAAGACCTATTTGATTGTCATTCTTTCATGTCAGACTTCTCAGGTAACTAGCAACAAGAAGAGACATGATCAGAATGTATCGGTCCAAACCACTGAAATCTTCTAGACTTAAAAGAAGTAAAAACAGACAGTGAGAAAACAGAACTTCTCCATAGATCATCCAAAATTAAGTTTATTTTCTTTCAAAGAAATCTTTTTTAAAAAAAGCTCCTGATAGGTATGCAGTAAAAGAAAGGAACCTGTCAAGCAAATCAAGAAGAAGACATGGGGGAAAAAAGAACAAAGAATATAATTTGACTTTAATTAAAGCATAAGACAGCAGAAGCTGAGCCAGCAATTTAGCTTGGGTAATTAAATCTGTTTCCTTCCTTCATATTTTGTTAAAGCAAAGAATATTTATGCCAATCTTCTTCAGAAAATGTAATGCATTTGGAAATAGTTGGATGAATGTCTGTTAGTAATAATAGACTAGGAGCCCAAAAATGTGTTGAAGGATGAAAAGCTCGAGCACAAAGGAAATTAGATGATCATCATATTGGAATGCCAGCAACACTGGGGAGAAAAACTACGCTAAGGCAGTGAATAGTGCATTTAAAAAAAAAAACTGTACCTGACCCAAATTTTCAGGGCTCAGGTAGTATTTTCATGATTTCGTTTTTCAATTCAATTTTCAGTACTAGATTTTACCTAAATATATACATGTATAAATACTGAAATTCAAATTTCAGTAGAACACTTAAGAAAAACCAGGTCATGAGATTCTAGGAATTGCTGTTGGCAGCTTGGGATAAAAACTCAAGTAGGATGAACTAATAAAAGCATTACTATCTATGTTTTAAGATTGTAAGTATGTATTAGTTACTCACTTTTACAACAAACACTTACATAGTGATAATACAAAGCAATTCAAATTTATTGCAGAAGAACGATGGAGCTTGTACCCTTTCATCTGGTTTATCTCCTCTTCTTCTGATAACAGTTCCTACAGTGCCTTGGAGTCTGCATAACAAAGCTGTTCTGTCAGTGAAGAAGCTGATTGCAGTAGCGAGCTACTGGAGCAAGGAAGAAACATGGGATAAAAGAATAGGTAACAAGGCTCCAGCTCCTGCAAAATGAAAAACAAAATTCTGACAAACATGGGGAATTTTTCCTTACTTTAGGAGTTAAGACAGAGCTCTTCTAAAGAGGATAGTTATCTGCTGGCTGAGATTTGCTATTCTTTAACTGCAAAGGTCTGCAAAATTCTAGTGTCAGCTAAATGCATCTCAGCATATGCGTAAATTTTTATGAATAACTTAATATGAAGTATTTGTATGTGTTCATTGAGTGGAAAGGGTCCTCCCAAACCCTATTTTTCTGTCGGTTTCTGCTCCCAATGCGGTGAGTCAAGTTCCTAGCGTGAAAGGATCTGAGGGACACAATCCTGCAGTTGACCTGGTTCAGGCTTAACTCTGCCTGTGTTTATTCAGAGCTGTCTTATATAGATAATTTGAACACCACACTCAATGTCATCATTGGCTGGTTTAAACAAAGCTTACACACTCACTGGCTCTAACCATACATGGGCTCAGCTGCCTGGTTGGCTGCCGTAGTTGTCAATTATCCCTTTGTTCTTTGCTGGGGGAGGGGGCCTGTATTTTTCCACTCCTGGAAGCCATGAGCAGCTTCCAGAGTGTTCCTGGCCCCATATTTTTCTTTATGGAAACTCAAAAGACAGCCTAAAAAATCCTTAAGCTTAGAGCTTTAGGTAGTTATGAGATAGGAATACGAAGAGCTGAGTTGTTAGGTCTCAGCTATGAGCTCAAGAAAAAAGTCTGTGGAGTCACAACAGCCGGGCAATGTGATGCTTCTGAACAGGACATCTGTAGGAAAACCTTGCTTTAACATTGCTACAGCAGGCACAACTATCATTCAGTAACTCTTCCCAGACACTCCATTTCACAGCAGGAATTCAATGTAATTTCACAGGTTAGGGTTAGGGTTAGACTTAGGGTTGCGTATCATTTTTCTCCTGATCTTTGTCTGCAAGAATCTATGTCAGTCAAAAATGTCCGTATTGAAGCAGAAAAACGTTACGTTTGTGTTTTATGACTTTTCTTTGTGGTACTTTTTTCCTTTTTTTTATAGACAGCATTTTCTGAGGTAGAGATCAACAAATATTTTTACTGAAGGTAATTAGGGGAAAAATGAGGTAGCTCATTGCAAAGTGGTTGAAATCCCTTAAATTCTGTAATACCTATCAGACGATTTGCTCTACAGACTTAACTAGTTTAGGAGACTGCTTCAACATTATAGCGTTGTGTTAGGGAAAGAACTCAAAAATCCCTGAATTCCAGCATTCCAATCACTAAATTGTATAGAAATTTGTCTTTAAAAGTATTTATTGAATCCATGACTAATGCTATGATGGAATTGTGTGGAATGATGCACTATTTTTGCAACATAAGCCAGTCTGGAGAAATTGCTTTCAGCCTTTTGAGAAATCTGTCATATTTTAGCCCTTCCTTTCATTCATTAGCCCTTGAAATTTTTTCGACAAGACCACTGGGAGAAGGATTTGGGCAACTTTAATTGCATATTTTTTATGTGTTCTCTTTCAGGTCAGAATTTTGTTGTTGTTTTAAGCTCTCTTGAACAGAAAGAAAAGATTACAAACTCTATAGAACAAAGAAAATCAAACTATCATGGGCCTTGCTTTTTTATTTTTAACATGTGCTTCTCAGGGTGGCTCCTATTTTTAACTTCTTGGGTTTTGCAATATAAATATCACGTAAATTAATAGGAGAGTTCTCGTATTTCTAGATTGCTTTCTAGTTAAAGAAAGAATTCCTTAGAGTGTTGGGAAACTAGTATTTTTCCTCCACTTGGCAGATATGTAATCAATATCTACTTGCAAATATTAAAACCATTGTGTCTTGGCAAATTTTCTCACCAGCAAAATGGGCTGAAGTCTAGCAAAACACATTTTTTTAGTGACTGAGTCAAGAGTGCTTAACTGAAATTCAATGGCACTGGCAGCTTTGTTCTTAGAAAGCATTCAGTGCAGATTGCACTGCTACATTTAGAGTATTCTAATGTGTAATAAACATGTATATATTCAGCCTGGAATGAAGATATTAGGGAACAATTCTTCACTATAAGGGTGGTGAAATATTGGCACAGGTTGCCCAGAGAAAAGTTGTGGATGCCTCTTCCCTGCTGGATAAGGCTTTGGATAAGGTGTACCTACCCATGGCAGAGGACTTGTAACTAGATGCTGTTAAGGTTCCTTCCAATCCAAATCACTCTAAGATTTTATGTGCTCATGTTAGATCACTCTCACTTATCTGTCTTACCTATAGCCTGTATATTACTTTGCTTCTTCTCATTCTTGTTCATTCATGAGGTTCTCTAAACTAGTTTCAGTAATAAATGCAAAAAAATATTACTGTTCAAATACCACCACGCCTGCTGTCATATATATTCCTTGTAGATGTATGTGTAACAAGACACAATTGTGCAACAACATCTCGGAACAAAATTAGTTTTCAAAAGCTCCTAACTGAGAGTCAAGCACCAGCTGTTCAGCTGTGTGTAGACTACAGAATTTTATACATGCTATATTATGGATTAGTGGAATTCAAGAAAAATGGTGCTAAAATGTGAAAATATCATCAGAAGTATAATTGTCCTCTTGCTTGTAAATATTTCTTTAATTTGAACATTTATTTTTCTATATAAATTTGACATAATTTAAAAAACTAGCTTTCCAGCATCATTATATGAAATAAGAAAAAACATTAATTTTTAACCAGTTCATCAATATATGAGATAGGCAGCCTGAGGCAATTGTGATGACTGAAATGAATTCCTAGGAGCAATGGAACAGGATGGAGCCTCCTTAAAAGCCATCAAGAACTATTTTAATCATAATGCCATTTTCTAAATTGAAAGTTTTAGAAATCACCTGTGGAGCAGTTGTGCCCTCTTTCTGCTTCTTTTGATTGGCCCCTGCTCTGATCTGGCTTCTCCTTAATCTCTACTAGGACATACGTATAGAGAGAAATAACACTTCCACCTTGGCTTTACCAAAAAAAGTAATGGAAAATCATGCTTTTCAAGTTGTTCCATGGATCATCTGTGTATACCTGATGCATTTGTTTCAATCTGAGCCTAGAAGTGTCTTTGAGATTCCCAGTAAGGTTTATTACCATGGCCTTGTGCAAAAAATTTCATGTTGTCTTTTTTCTATTGCAAATCACCTGCCTAACACTTTGTACTTATTTTTCTCACAGTCAATTCAAATCATAGTCATTCTGTCATGATTCAGTTCACTGAGGTCAGCCACATTTTCTTTTGCTTTCAGTGAATAAAATACATGTTATCAACTATACTCTTACTATTGACACTGATTACAGGCAATCTTACATTTTGGATATTTGCATTTCAAATGCACATTCTGCCATTCCAGTTATCAAGCAGACTCAATCTTAAATGTAAGAAATATTTTACATATACTGAAACCTCAGAGGCTGCCAAAAGCCTTCTGTCATATAAAGGCCATATTCCCTGCAAATGAGAGCTCCCTAGGGTTACAGACCCTGAGCCTACGTTTTTCTGGTCCAGACTCTCTTTCATAATATTCCTGGAAAGACTAAATAGATCAAGGAGAAAGTCAATGACCTCAGGTTGTGTGTCACACCTCACCTGGCCCATCTAAGATTATACATGCAGCTATAGTGATGAAATATGAAGGCAATGAAATCCAATTGTTGAGCTTGTCACGTGGTCCCCACACCTCATTTTGAGGTAGCTTCACAGATTAGCATGATGAAGTTCACATGCTAAGGATTATGCCCGCAGTGCACAGAATGAACTGCTCATAACCATGCTGTGGAAGTGTCTGCTGCAAGACAAAATAATCTGAGAAAAGGAAATGTGGTGCCAAATGGATCTAGAGCTGGGAAGTGGAAACTAATACTGCCACCTCTTGACATGACGGGGCAACCATCAGGATGGAAGTTATGGTGAACTGCCAAAGGGCAGATGGCATTTGTTTCCACTCAGTATAAGAGGCCATGATGGGCTTCCAGCACTGAGGGCTTCCAACATACCCAAGCTGGCTTTCTCTGTCCATCACAGCTGGCTGCCAAGGTGCCTCCTGGTCTGCTTTCAGATACAGGATGAGAAATGCATCCCTTGCCTCCCAAGAGGTCTTTCAATTTGTTTTAGCAGGAAGGTTTTTTTGCTGTACAGGCACGCTAAATTTAAACCAAGAGTGGTCTGCCTTCTTTATGTCCCTCTCTAGAAGGAAACAATGTGCTTTTATGCGCTTCTGTTGCAGCCTTATCCTCTTCCTCACAGAGAAGGCAATGTCTCTTGCAGTAATAGTCACTAGTAAGCATCCTGCAGAACACTAGCTAGGTTGGGATGCTGGTAGTTTTCTTTAAGTGCAGGTTCACGCTCTGAACTTTTAGTGAATAAGGAAAGGAAAGTATAAAACTTAACAAAACTCAACATTCTGGTTTATCAAATCAAGTTATTTTGATACTTCCTACATATAGGTGATATGGTAGGAAAAATATCATATGCATACTTAGAAAACATGCGACTGAACAAATTTTAGGGCCTTGTTTTTGAATACAGCAATTGTAGTGCATGTGACATATCTTTTCACGTCAGATTAATTCCGTCTGTAACACAAATGGGTCTCTGTCAGAAAGTTAGTTGTAAGAGGGTCAAGTCCGCAGTCAGCAAACATCATTCTGTAAAGGCTTTGAAGGTTGTATTTGCTTAGTAGCAAGTCAGTAGTGACACCTTAGGTCTTAATGCTGGTTTCCTATAGACTAAAGCTATAATGCAATTGCCAGCTCAGCTATTCTTTTAATCCTCATGTGTGTTTTAAGTTCCCTATCATGAGGCAAATTCAACAATTTTCAGTCCTTTTTAAACTAGGTAAATATAAATTGATACAAAATTATCCATGGCTTCTATAATATACAAGCATTTATTTAAGGATGGACATCAAATCTACTGTGTACATATTTCTCTTTCCTAACTGGAAAATTAGGTAGAGATTTCTGACGAGACATTTGGTGTCAATATCTCTACAGAATACGATGTTTCAGATGCTTCATCTACTAGTCAGTTAAAAAAAATTAAAATTATCTTATATCAAACAACATTGCATTGGATGGTTCAAAATAATCTGTGCCAGTTGCAGGATAATGGAGGTGAAGAAGAAGGGTCCCAATCAGTCATTTGCTGTCTGCAAAACTTCTGCATTTGGGAGTGGAAAATCTGCCTCCCAGAAACCAAAGGCTTTATTCTACCAAATATTTAATCCAAGTCTTAGATTCACAAAGAAATATTTACATATATAATATTTACAAGCATAATACTTATTTCTACAATTAAGGAAAATAAGGTACTGTAGCATAAATGTTACACAAAGGGAATTGTTCTGCTCAAGCAGACTTTCTATGGTGAACATGTTTGATCTTTATTCTGTAATCCATATCAACTAACTTGAAAATGAATCAGTCTTTGTTCATCACAGAAGCACAGCATACACAAAATCATAGAATGGTTTGGTTGGAAGGGACCAAGTTCCAACACCCTTGCCATGGGCAGGGACACTAGACCAGATTGTTTAAATCTCCATCCAGCTTCCAGAAATGGGGAATCCACAATTACACAAAATTACACTGAATTAAAAAGGTTGGAAAAGACCACAAAGATCATCAAGTCCAACCTTTTACCTAACTTCACGGCCCATCCAACACCAATCTAACATTAAACCATCTGAACCATCTAAACCATGCCACTAAGTTCATCATCCAACCTATCCTTAAACACATCCAGGGATGGCAACTCCACCACCTCCCTGGGAAGCCCATTCCAATGCGAAATCTCTCTGTGAAAAAGTTTTTCCTAATATGCAACCTAAACCTCCCCTGACGCAGCCTAAGACTGTGTCCTCTCATCTTGTCACTGGGAGCCTGACAGAAGAGACCGACCCCCGCCTGACTACAACCTCCTTTCAGGTAGTTATAGACAGCAATAAGGTCACCTCTGAGCCTCCTCTTCTCCAGGCTGAACAACCCCAGCTCCCTCAGCTGCTCCTCA